>JAVLUX010000038.1:3585000-3680000 GCA_032164185.1 Moxostoma hubbsi | reverse complement strand
TCTCACACGCGCACGCGCACACGCGCACACACACAGGCTCACTTACACACACACATTTAGCATATAGTTCATAAGTTCAAAAACAAATAATTTAGTAAAAAAAAAAAAAAATTAACAATAAAATTTATTATAATATAATTTATAAAATAAAAAAAAACATTATGTTGCAAATGTTTTAAAAAACAACCTGTCGGTAATGATATTGATTTAAGTCTTTAAGCTCGGATGGGCCTGTGAGAAAATAAAAAACAATCATCAAAATATTAATAATTACACACAAGGTAATCAAATGCATAAACCAATCAGCAACAACATCAAAACCACCTGCCTAATATTGTGTAGGTCCCCCTCGTGCCACCAAAACAGCGCCAACCCGTGTCTCAGAACAACATTCAGTGGCTCATTGTACAGAGCGGTTATCAGAGTTATCTTCCAGTGAGCGGCAGTTCTGTGGAGGAAACAGAGAATGGCCAGACTGGTTTGAACTGACAAAGTCTACAGTAACTCAGATAACTGCCTGTAGATCATTAGATAATCCACAATGATGACTCAAATGACACAGAATGAAACTGAATGAGATGATTATCTTTCAAACGAGTCCACACACAAGATAATCAGATGTATTGATCATTAGATAATCCACATGAAGCACAATGTTACATATGGCCACCAGGAGATGGCGCCAAATACATGACACAGACTCAATGATGACTCAAATGACACAGAATGAAACTCAATCTGTGAAATCTCATGACTAAAATCATGTCTGCATGCTATGAACACCTTTAGTCCTTAACCTATAGATTTGCTTGCATGTGTAATTAGTTCTTATGTACAATTATTATGTTTTATTTGTTTGGAGACATTTCTGGACACTAATGTTAAATTATTTTTTGTAATTTTATAACTTTTGATTGCTTTTTCATATCAACACAAAATGTTTCTCTGTTACAGTTGACATGGTTGGGAACAAAACAAACATTTTTTGGAGACACCTTATTTACATCCAGAGATATATATCATCAAATTATATTTTTCGGTGTGGATTTTCAGCAGTTTCTCAGGCTGACAGTCTCAGAATGTATCGTAATTTATATCATTACATTTTTTGTATAAGTTTTCTTCACAATGACACCAAACACTTCTCTTTTTTCTTTTTTTTTTTTTTCGAGAGTCATCCTTTAATTTTGGGTATGCCACTGAAACAGGAAATCTTTAAAAACACCTTGAGAGCTTAAAAGGTTAAGTTTCATGAACCTTGAATATACAAAACAGCTCTTGGCTTTTCTCTGAAAGTAATGATCAGTTCAGTAAGTGAGTCAAATGTTCATTCAGTAACCAGTATGAGTGATTCAGTGACTCCCATTTGGTATTCAACCACTGACAATGGGTCAAATTTCACAATTTACACTTATAGCCACATTGAGAGCCCCATATCTCTGGGATTTAACCATACACGGCCTTAAAAATGAAGATACAACAGGGCATGATTGTTTTGAACCAGAATCTAAAAGGATATTAAGATATTGGTAATACTTTTGGAGTTATAGGCACTCCAACTTTGAAAAAACACTAAATAAAAAGTGTTTTTCCCCATTTATACACCTTTGGCATATAATGCATCAAGGAATGCTGAAGTCAAATTATTTTAGTAATAGACCTACCAGTCTCTGTATAAAAATAATATAATGCCGCTTCCACTTTTCAAATGTAATTTTTTGACCTGTAGTTTTGCTCTGAAATCAGAGGTGAAATTAGTCATCCAGGGAACTTTCTGAAACCCAGTTGCTCCTTTTACAGGTCGCATAACAGCATACAAGCTCAATGTGTGAATAATGTCGCTGTTTAGCTTTAGCGATCATTAGCATGAATGTTGTGTAGATCCATTCCTGCAAACATGCAGAGTAACTTCCCCATTCTTCAACACAACGCATGACTGTGTAACAGGAGCCCTCTGGACCGTGAAAACACACAGGAACCTTTCATTCACACGCATTAATCTTTACACAAGCGTGTCAACTCAGAGCTGAGGCCTAACATATGAATACTGAAGCATAGCTGAGAATAACAACATTCTGCTCGGGCGGCGAGTCTGCAGAGAAAGGGACAATGCCAGAGTAAGAGGGCAGTGGAAAGGCATCTCCTTTAATATTACTGGCCGCAGGCATTCATTCAATGTGCATCATTACTCTAAAATATACACACGACTGCTGCACCCCGCCAACAAGCACAACATCATAATAAGGAAGTTGAAATGTCTGCAGATATTTTGAGATCGCAACTTGATCCGCAGCAGATCGCTTGTGAGAAATGCCCTTGTTCACGATGACATTGAAAATCACAGTTTAATGCCTCGTTTGTGCAATACGCCAGTTTGATTCCAGCATGCGCGCGGCTGTCATTCATCGCGCGTTACATTTTCACTAAGTTCATGTCAATTTACGTGCCGTTCATGTGGAATGGAATCTGCTGTGCGGAACCCTCAATGTATCGTTCGGAATGTTACATTCCACATTGTCGTTTGGCAGGAAATAAACGCTGAATTCCAAATTGACAACAGTGTGTTTTGTGTTCCAATGATACAATGCAACATCTCGTTACATCACTAACACATTTTATACGTCTGATGGATGGTAATTTATATAGACAAGATCATATAATATTCCTGAACTTGATAACAGGGGTTTTTCATATTGCACACTTTGCATGTTTCCAAAACTGAACCGACAGTGATTTAAATTATGTCTGAAATTTACGACAGATAAAGCCTGAGGGGCTATTTTAGACCTAATATGAAATCACTGACATGAAGAAAAAAAAAAAACGCTTTAATATGTCCACATCTGTGACTGACAATAATGCGTATTTGTCTCTCTAGCGGTATGTGGTCGAAACTTCTTTAAAAAAAAAAAAGTATACCATGCTAAAGTTTCTCGAGTACAAAAAGTGTTTTCCTGCAAAGGCATATCAAATTGAACCTATTTATCAACTCCAACAGAGCTGAAAGTTCTCCAGATTAACTGGATTCTATTGTATTTTAATGGGAAAGTGTTTTTACCACTGATGTTCATTCGAAGACTTTGTGTGATCGCTGTGCATCGAGTGTAAATTTACATTTGACGCATTTAGCAGGTATTTTTATCCGAAGTGACTTGAAATGCATTCAAGCTTCACATTTAACCAGTATGTGTTTTCCCTGGGGATCAAACCCATGACCTTGGCATTGCTAACACCATGTTCTACCAAATATCTATAGCTATATCTCTTCCTGTCTGTCTGATCTGTTAAAAACTTTGCTAAAAAGATCACCTCATCCAGTATGCGATTCCCATGCTGGTTTATGCCGGTTGACAGGGTGTTTCTGAGCATATGTGGGCCCTAACCTGATCTGTTTGTCACCCATACCTATCATATCACTTCTGAAGACATGGATTTAACCACTGGAGTCACATTTTATGTTGTCTTTATGTGCTTTTGCACCTTGAAAGTTCTGGCCACCATTTCCTTGCATTGTACGGACCAACAGAGCTGAAATAGTGGTGTGGAGTGGCTGTGGCGTAGTGGGCTAAAGCACATAACTGGTAATCAGAAGGTTGCTGGTTTGACCCCCACAGCCACCACCATTGTGTCCTTGAGTAAGACACTTAACTCCAGGTTGCTCCGGGGGGATTGTCCCTGTAATAAGGGCACTGTAAGTCGCTTTGGATAAAAGTGTCTGCCAAATACATAAATGTAAATGTTCTTCTAAAAATGCTTCATCTTATAAACAACGTAGTTGCTTCAACTTTATGGCATAGTTTAGCAGTGCTAGTACTCCTGGAGATATTTTACTAAAAGGCATATGCGTTAATTGTGGACTTCGTTTGGTATTCTATACTTGCCAAAAGATGAAGGGGGCAAGGTCTAATTCATTTATTGAGTCAGAAAGCTGCTTTTCGTTTGAAATGCTCGCAGCATGTCCTGTACAGATATACAGAAAATACAACCGTTTTTGTGGTTTTTACAAGAACCAGTCGTTCATGGGAAGGTGCCTCAATGATTGACTGAAGCTTTCATTAAAGCTCAAATTATAACTGTGTAGTATCTGATAGAGCTGGCAGGGGCTGACTTCACTAATGTGGGCGCTTTGAATGGCATGAATATTCAGTCTCTAGGCCAAAGGCATTGGACAGATTTCGGAGTGTGCTTTCTGAAGAAAAAAACCAGTGCCTATGAAATGCACCGATGGAAAAGAAAAACCCAATCCAACTGATTACTTTCCTAAATTGGCCGTTGGAAGGATGGAAGGAGTTTCTTCATTGTTATTTAATCTTGGGCGACCCAGATTCCTCACGCACTTTATTTTGGCTTCGCTATTTGCAACCCAGAGTTTAAATGAACTTAAACTGTCTGAATATTGTTCAGAAGGATCTAGACTGTCACGTGACGCAACAGCATGCCGTCGATTTTGTCATTGAAACCTGTTTGGGTGTAAAGAGGAGAGTCTCTAGTTTCGTTTGATTGGCTGCTTTATTAATCCATTCATTTTTTGCGCGTGCGCGCACTGATAAACATACATGGATTTTGGGACATTATTCCCTAAAGTTGAAAAAACATGGTAGCTATTTGGAATAACTTTCCATTTTTAGGCTCCTGATGATGTTTGGATCACGTGACATGTTGAGACCGTTACCACGGAGACGTGGTGCATGTGGAGGCTTCATGCTATTCTCCGCGGCATCCACGCACAACTCACCACACGCCCCACCGAGAGCGAGAACCACATTATAGTGACCACGAGGAGGTTACCCCATGTGACTCTACCCTCCCTAGCAACCGGGCCAATTTGGTTGCTTAGGAGACCTGACTGGAGTCACTCAGCACGCCCTGTATTCAAACTGGTGAATCCAGCGGTGGTAGCCAGCATCAATACTCGCTGAGATACACAGACCCCCACGAGTAGTGTTTTTAATAGTTGACTTGCTGGTGCAGAACGTTTACTCGATTAGTCCGTTACTCGTGCACATCCCTAGATAAACATTCGACACACAGCCAAGAAGAACTCCTTGAAGAGGAGAGGTCTTTGAAAAAGCAATGATCTACAGTGAATCACAGCCAGGTTCCCGAGTCAAGAACAGAATTCCCAGTGGGTTTTTTTTGGAGCGCAGTCACATGAAACAGATAAAAAAAAACTGTTTTTGAAGAATAAGAAAAATTCCGGCTCCGAGAACACTTCTGCAGTTATTGATCAAACAATAGAGGGAGGAAATGTCAGTGGTTTCATTGTCTTTCAGTTGAGTTTGGCCTTTTGTGTCAAACGCTATTAAAGAACATCAGAGCACTCGTCCTGTCAATCATATTGTCAAAATGTCATGGGTATATATTGCACATGTAGAGTGCACAAAATCCCCCAAACTCTCTTGAAAGTTTGCCTTCTCTCACTCAGTCAATACTATAACTAACTTTTTTATATAATGATTTTCACATGGCTGGTTGTATGCATCGTGTGAAATGAACACTAGAGGCGCTACAACAACCATGACTTTTATTCCCATTCACACAAATCACGAGTAAAACGGCAGATTATCAGTTCACTAGCACATACTTTCTGCCCTGTTCCTCACACAATGACATCTAAACTATTGTACTATAGTGTATGACTTGATTTATCGTTTGCGTTACATAATCAACTACATTTCTACGTTTATTTTCCGAGTGCGGTTAAATTCCATTTTTCTCTCCACTTAAGTCATTTTCCCATCTAGAAGAAACACTCTTTTTTTAGTTATTTTGCTTACAAAAAATTATTTTGCTTTAGACTAAATCTAGCAGAATTACTTTATATATTGAATAAGTTAACGCGCAAACTTGAAAATATTCCGTAAATTCTAAATTTGTACGTTAATTCAAACACGTAAAAATAAGTAAATATGATTCATCATTTTTTGTTATCTTTAAGATTGATACATGATGGCACATTGCAAAGTAGAAACCCTTGTCAAATTTATTTGCTTATTTGAGTAAATAAAAGTAAAGTTTTTACTTAACTTCGAGATCGTCAATCTGTGCATTTTATCATGTGACTTGTTGAGCGCGTTACCACGGAGACGTGGCGCATGTGGAGGCTTCACGCTATTCTCCGCGGCATCCACGCACAACTCACCAAGTGCCCCATCGAGAGCGAGAACCACATTATAGTGACCACGAGGAGGTTACCCCATGTGACTCTACCCTCCCTAGCAACCGGGCCAATTTGGTTGCTTAGGAGACCTGACTGGAGTCACTCAGTAGCCCTGGATTCAAACTCACGACTCCAGGTGTGATAGTCAGCGTCAATACTCGCTGAGATACACAGAACCCCCCCCACACTGTTTTTATTGTTAATTTTGCTGTTACATTTGGTAACTTGTTTTGTGAAGTCATTTTCGGTTTAAAAAAAAAAAAAAAAAAACACCTTTGATTTTATACTTTATCAAGTTTTTTATGGTCTGTGTTAATGTGCTAATTTAGTGTTACATTTAATTGCATTTCAAACATGAATTAAATAAACATTATTTGTCCATAAATAAATTGGTTTATTTATCCACGTATTTATTTTCAAATGAATAGACTGATAATTAATTTCTTCGTTGTTTTTTAATTGGCACTCCACAGCTTCCATATGCGTGCACATTGTTTTTCAGTGCAACTGAGATTTTGTTTTAAAGAGAGCCCTTACAAGATCAAATGTACAATTTTTCAAGCCGTTCTGCATTCTGAAAGAATTAAACAGTCTTCTGTCTTCATACTGCTGCCATTATAGCTAAATATAATGGTGAAGTAATACCTCATTTAATATCCCGTGGCAAGCAAATGGACCTCATGAGTATTTGAAAGTCAGCAAATGTACCAGATAAATGAGAAAATAAGTGATCAGCAAAACTCAAAGACGGGCACAAGACTTTCACCAAGATGAACGCTTCAGAGCTCTGACATAGATAACCTTGTAGAGGTGATAAAAGCTTGAACATTTTCAATATATTTGTTCTTTAAACAGGGCGGATGTGCTGAAGCAGCGTTTGAGATGTTTGATTGTATTGATTTCATTACACAAGCACACACACAGTCTGCTCTTTTCCAAACACACACACCCACAAACACACACTCACACACACACACACACACTCACTCACACACTCTCACTCACACTCACACACACACTCTCACAAACACACACACTCACTCACACACTCTCACTCACACTCACACACACACTCTCACAAACACACACACACACACTCTCACACACACACGCACAAACACACACTCACACACACAAACACACACTCACACACACGCACAAACACACCACTTCAATAGATGAAATGTGCTGATAATGTATGACACAGACTGAACAAGAGAGAAATAATTGTTTTTTGTAACTAGTACGTCCAGCTCAGAGCGTCTAATCTATACGTGCAAGTTCTCTATAAACTGCTCTGCGATCAGCGGTGCCTCTGAATAACCACTTTATGCTAATGAGATTTCTTCATTCGCCCGCAGCACACTGCTCGCAATACAGAAGAAATATATGAATAAAACCAATCGACAGCAGGTCAAGAGGTCAAATGTGTAGATGTGGATAGTCTCGGCTTTGATTTCTCCACGACTCCACAAGAAACATCCCTTGACCTTTTCTTTTCATCACTAAGTGACCTGGGTTTTTATGATTTTGAGAGCCGTCAAAGCCCAAGACTTATTTTCACACCGTGTTAACTGGTCAGTCCCCCTCAAAGTCCTGTGCCGGACCCCTAAATCACTTCAACTCATTACGTGACACTGCTGGTGAACTCCACAGAGTTTTTTTTTGGACCAATTCTCTCAGATGTATCTTAATTGAGATCTTAACACAGTCCAATAGAGAATTACGAAACTCATTTACTGGCGCTCTGTTCTCTTTGAAAAGAGGAACCCTTAAATTAGCACATTTACAAAGTGAATTTAGAGTCCATTTTTAACTCATTTTGTGTAGGACATGCTACATAGCCAAGTACCCCGCTTATTATTGCTTATATTTAGGTTTAGAGGTCATTTTAAACGCTTCACTACATTCACACACACATACACTTTTTGTTTGGTTGTGTTGGGATGATGATGATGATGATGATGATGATGATACCATTTCTTCTTCCCTGGAGAACAATAAAATTATGCATTTCTTTGGGGATTTTATGTTTTTTTTTATCATCTTATTTACATGTACATTTCGAAATGTTAACATTAATTTTAATAAACAAATAAGCTAATTTAAAAGAAAATAAAACTATTCTGGTGAACAAAATATCAATAACACGACTTGAAAATCATGTGATGCCAGTAATGACTAACACAAAC
The DNA here is from genome assembly GCA_032164185.1 of Moxostoma hubbsi. Lineage (NCBI taxonomy): Eukaryota > Metazoa > Chordata > Actinopteri > Cypriniformes > Catostomidae > Moxostoma > Moxostoma hubbsi. The sequence continues at coordinate 3,671,648 of JAVLUX010000038.1, read as the reverse complement.
TGTGTGTTTGATGACTTGTTGTAATCTAATTTTACATTTGATCACAAGATGTGCATTTGTATATATATATTTATATTTATTTATTAAGACATTATCAAACTATTATTTATTAAAGTTTAGCATTTTAAATGGATTTGAAGTGTCATTATGTTTGCAATCAAACCTGACCATGGTGTTACAAAGACACAAAAAGCATTTTTCTACCAATAATTTATTCAAAAATAAACATTTAAAAACTCAAAGTAAATTCATAATAATGTCAAGAAAATGAACACGAAACAGAAATGAACTGCAAAATTCTGAAAATTAAATTAGAGGATAAAACAGAAGAATCAGAGTAAACATCTTGCAATTTCAGGCTTTCTATAGTAAAACTGTATTTTCCAAAGTGCGTGTGTTTGTGCGCATGTGTGTGTGCGCGTGTGTGTTTCTGTGTTTGTGCACGTGTGTGTGTGCGCGCGCATGTGTTTGTGTGTATATTTGTGTGTATAGGGGATGTGCTGGATTTAGGGGGATGTGGTTGGGTTCAGGGGGATGTGCTGGGTTCAGGGGGATGTGCTGGATTTAGGGGGATGTGCTGGATTTAGGGGGATGTGGTTGGGTTCAGGGGGATGTGCTGGGTTCAGGGGGATGTGGTTGGGTTCAGGGGGATGTGCTGGGTTCAGGGGGATGTGCTGGATTTAGGGGGATGTGGTTGGGTTCAGGGGGATGTGCTGGGTTCAGGGGGATGTGCTGGGTTCAGGGGGATGTGTTGGGTTCAGGGGGATGTGGTTGGGTTCAGGGGGATGTGGTTGGTTTAGGGGGATGTGGTTGGGTTTAGGGGTAGTGCTGGGTTTAGGAGTTGTGTTAACTTTAGGTTTTGGGTTAGGTAGACCAACATGTGAGTTTGTGTGCGTGTATGTGTTTGTGTGTGTTATCGTCTCACCCCTTCATTTCTTTTTGTGTTTAGCATTGTGGCTGATTTATTATCATAATTTTATTGACAAATGTAAAAAAAAATAATAGTGTAATGGTTTCACCAGCTCATTTGTGTGTGAGTAGGAGTGCATAATTTGCACTGAGGATGTTTTAGAGTCTCACCCTGTAATTTCTGTCTGTTTTTCCATTATTTGGGCTGATTTATTGATTTTATTTGACAGATCAAATGCTCTTTCCCATTGATTTTCAATGGTCAAATACCAAAGGCGTTGCTTTTTTTCCGACCACTTAGACGCATCAAATCAAGCCCAATAATTACCATTTATTTTCTTTTGTATGTTCAGATGGCAAATGTAGGAAAAGTCACTACGTTTGAACTGCTCAGATAAAGGAAATTTATATTAAATGAGGAAAATGTTTTTTGTTCAAAAATGACCGAATTCCAAAGGCGGGTTAAGAAACTGGATTCAGCCTCGTCTTTTATTGTGTCTTGTGAGAGCACTCTGAAAGATATTGCCCTTATTTGGATGCAGTGGGTCCTGAGGTGACCGTGCTGTCAGCATCACTTTAGTTAAGCTGTGACATACCATAGTTACATTTACATTGCATTTAACGCCGTCAGCTCTGATTTTGCTTAGTTTTCCACGGACAGTTTTCACAACATTTTCCGTTTTACTGCATGGCTACAGTCCAGTTTTAATGCACCTGTTGGACGTCTGTTAGAAGTTAAAATGTTGCAAAATGAGAGAGCATGTAGATTTGAATTTGAAAACATGTACAATCATTTTTAAAAGTTTCCTTTTTCCTTCCGTGTATTTTGTGTCCAAAGATGAGATCACACTCCATTTTCATTTCATGTCTTTTTTTATACATCCTTTCTGTTATTTACAGTCAGTTGGTGATCAAAGTACAAAATAAATATTAATTCTAATCATACATCGCATAGATGAGGGAAAAAAACCACCATGCAACTTCATTCTCAGTAATGTGCATTCAACTGTAAACATTTGCTCAGGAGCTGCAGGTACTCTTAAAGAGACAGCACCATTACTGCGCTTCTAATACATATCAATGTAAACTCAGTGTACTGTAAATCAAACAAGTGCATATAAACAAACATGTAAAAACTTTAAGGGATTATCATACACTATGAAGTATTTGAACTTTAGCGAACATTATAAATATGGAAGAATTTGACAAATAGGCTCTTGCAGCATCAGTGCAGGAGTGTGGAGGCTTCATGCTATTCTCTGAGGCATCCATACACAACTCACCAAATCTCACATGTCCCACCGAGAGCGAGAACCACATTATAGCGACCACAAGGAGGTTACCCCATGTGACTCCACCCTCCCTAGCAACCGGGCCAATTTGGTTGATTAGGAGACCTGACTGGAGTCACTCAGCACGCCCTGGATTCAAACTCGTGACTCCAGGTGTGATAGTCAGCATCAATACTCGCTGAGATACCCAGACACCCCCCCTTAGTCTTTCTTTACTATGACGGGGAAAGACAGATATCCCAATAATAAAAGATTCAGTGCATAACGCAGGATATTTCAGTAATGGAGTATTGTCTCAGTTTAAATGCGTTATATTTATGTATTTACCAAATTAAGCTTTTATTGCCTATTTTCACCAGTTTCTGACCACAGACTTTGTGCTCAGATTCACCAAAATCCCAGTTTGAGACGTTGAAATCTCTAAAAGTCTTACTGGGGTCTTTTTCTCAGGAGAAACATCTGAGAAGTAGGATACTTCAGCAAAAGTCCCCATTTAATCTCACTTCTGTATAGAAGAAACAACTGAGATTTTATATATGGGTTCACTTCATCAATTTAACAGATTTGATAGTGCATTTTAAAGCATGAAGGCTGAAATCTGTCCTTTGAAGCCGTTTCAACACGAAGAAAAACTGCATTACAGGGATAAAAGGGACATCAAACGGCTGTGCTAAGGAGGTCACTTCTCTAGTGTGCACTGATAAGTTGTCTTTGGGGGAACCAAGTTACCATGTCCCCCTCCACCAACGGACTGTTGAGTTTAGTGTGGGAAGCTGTTCTTGATCGATCACAGACTCATTCATATTTGTCTTAAAGACAGATGCTTTTCTGAACTCAGTGGGCCGACATAAACAGATCTTTCTGAAGCCGGTGAGATGCTTGAGCTGCAGTTTAAATGTCATTTTAGGGTATAAATCTGTCTGTCAGTTCTTCAAAAAGTGTAGGTTCCATCTAGGGCTGGGACATGTTTCGTGGCGACGGTATAAATTGTAAAAAATACATCATAAGATTATAAACCACAGACATTATTCACAGCGTCAGACTACAATGTAAACATATTACTCATTTAAATGAATATGTCTCGGTTGCTTTCTGTGTATTCTTCATGAGTTAAAAGCAATACAGGCAGGATCACAAGAAATATTTAGACCAAATCAGAGCAGAAAACGACACAAAAACATTTGTAACTTCTGAATGAGAGATGTTTACGGTGAGGTAAAGATCACATGATCAAAACAGGTCAAAAAGCCCTGTTGCCGTTAGTTACAGTTGCTGATGCCATCAAGCTTTCATATCGGCAACTGTATTTACGCAAACATTTAGAAAGAAGCGATCGCACTGAGTAAATTATCTCAAGAATAATCAAATAACATCTTTGTGAAATGTGCATTTATGAATATCTTGTAGGCTATATATAGTAGTTGAAAAAAAGGTTTAGGATCCAGTGGAAGGCTAAATCCAAAATTAATACATGGAGGCGTTTGCGTAATAAAAGCAAACTCCAGTCAGGTCTCCTAAGCAACAAAATTGGCTCGGTTGCTAGGGAGGGTAGAGTCACATGGGGTAACCTCCTCATGGTCGCTATAATGTGGTTCGCTCTTGGCGGGGCGTGTGGTGAGTCGTGCATGGATGCCGCGGAGAATAGCGTGAAACCTCCACACGGTTCCTCTGTTCTACTTTTCATCTGAGATGAGACCGAGCCCAGAGCAGTTGGCAGTGCTTCTGGACAGTGATGATGTACGGCTTCTCCTTTACATAGTAAAGTCTTAACTTGCATCTCTGGATAGAGTGGTGAGTAGTGTTGACTAACAAAGGTTTACTAAAGTAATCCCAAACCCATGTTCATGATATCCGTTACAGATGAATTGTGTTTTTTTAAGACAGTGACGTCTGAGGGATCAGAGATCACGTGCATTCAGAAGTGGTTTTCGTCTTGCCCTTTACGCACTGTGATTTGACCAGATTCCTCGAATCGTTTAACTACATTGTGCACTCTAGAGGGTGAAATTCCTCAAAACCTTCCAATTAGTCTTTGGGGAATATTGTTCTCAAAGTGCTGGATTATTTGCTGAAGCATCTGATGGCAAATTGACAAATCTCGAATGATCCTTGCTCTTGAAGGACTGGGGTGTTTTTGGAGGCTCCTTATATACTACGACACGATTGCCTCACCTGTTTAACACAGGCCCTTTTTTGTTGGTGTTCCAATGGTGTATATATATATATATATATATCTCGTTACCATAATATAAAATTACTCATACCTTAATATAGAATTTGGTCACATCATCCACCCCTAGTTCTAACAAAACACTGCAGCTTAGATATCAAAAGTGTTTAAATGCACAATGAAATTATTACTAAATAAAATGCTATTTTTTTATATTAGTAATTACATTTGCTCTAGTAAAAAAGGTTAATTCATGACATCATTACATATTTAATATTACATTTACATTTAGTCATTTAGCAGATGATTTGAAACAAAACAACTTACAAATAAGGAATATAGCGAGACGTGTTGTACTGCCAGGCTCTCAAGGTAGCCGGAGTTGTTTTTCTATCAGGAACACTCGCAGACTTGAGTGAAATTTGACAAAAAAGATGACATTCATTTGATGAATATAAAACAGAATAGTAATGTCTCTCTTTGGCGTAGGCCCCGTCTGGCGGTCCGAAGAAGTTGTACTTGAAACCGTCATATCCTGCCGGAGATAGGAGGCAGGGGCGAGGAGCCTACCCCCCATGCAGGATGGGACTCAACCTGTGGTGGCGGGGTGGAGGAGGTTGCCATGTTAACAATACCTGAATATAACTTAAACAGCAATGTGATTGGTTGTGAGCAGACTTATAAAGCAATGGCTAACATGTGATTGGCTGGGAGTTACCCGGCTAATGGTGCGATGATGTGCAGCTGCTAGTCTTCCCGCTAGAACTACGCTGCACTTACATAGGTGTTTGTGCAGTATAAATACACGTTTGTAAACATATTTTTTGTACAGTAAGTGCAGGTTAAGTTCAATAGTAAGTGTACTAAGTGTGGATTGGTTGCAAGTGTGGACTAAGTGTGGACCCGTGCAAACACTCATTCTTGATATCAAAGATGGAATTTCAACTAGTAAAAAACAGAATTACTGATATCTGTAGCTGCATTTTCACTAGTAGAATTTCACAGTGACCACATTTAAATGCACATAAGAAATGGTTTATTCCAGGTTTTTTGGCAGAAAAACTCATTCACTATACCTATTTCTAAACACCACTGTAAAATATCGAAGGCCCCTCACATTCGCGTATATGCGCTCGTACGTTCAAGAAATCCCGGAGTTTTACGTAAAGGGAAACCCCACTATTGAAGCGCAATTCTGCAGCAGGTTGCGATAGAAAGTTAACAAAAACACAGCAACAACTCTGGAAATAAAGCGAAGCAACAGAGAATAAACTAGTGAAGTCTTCCTCGGATACCATGTTTGTTATTTACACAAGCGTCGCGGGAAATTACAACAATTGAATTACAACTAGTAAAAATGCTCATTTTGATAAGTGTAATTATTAAGTGTTCATATATGTTATATCCTTACACTTACTATATGACAATTGACTCATTTGTGTATTTGTATTGTACATCTCAGACCGTGTTGATACTTGACTGAAGTATAGCTAACAAGAACAACATTAAGTCTCCTGAGCACTAAAAAACAACATCTGAGCAATAATTTCTAAGTGTCATCTTCGTGACTGTATCATAATCGTGTGTATTTGACACCTGTGGTTGACCGTGTGCTCCTGTGGGACAGCAACAGGGTAACTACATCCCCTCAGTACCCCTTTGTCTACGCTCTGTCATTTGACTCTCTATTATTGATGCGAGTAATATTTTATCCATCCGCAGGCATTTCTGTCAAACCCCCCTCTGAGTCTTCAACATTATGAATCCATTGAATAAAATATAAATGTATCAAATATTACAGCAACAGTCTGCTGGTCTCTGTCTAAATTTCAGATTCACAAAGACAAAAAAATGTGCATTGTGACGAGACGTGCTGGTATGCAGTAACACAGTATAACACAATCATTTACATGCATGGTTATGTTATCGGGGACATTTCAGGATATTGTGAATAAATCTACAGTAGAAAACAGCCAATTTTATTTTATTTGTGTGTATATATATATATTATATATATATATATACACACACACACACAATATATATATATATATATATATATATATATATATATATATATATATATATATATATATATATATATATATATATATATTAGTACATTTATACATATATAGTGCAATTATATATATAAAAATGTACTCAGTGTGTAATGCTTTTTCTTAAATGCTAAATATAGTTTTATGGTCGATAACAATTATTTATATATGGTAAATTTTATAAGAAATTATCAGTATTATGAGGATGTAAACCCTCTTCGAAAAATTTAAATATTTTCAGACCTAGTGATCACTTCATTTTATAGTTATTATTTTGAATTCCAATTATTTTTCCTTTGTTTTATTTGTGCATTTAACAGTTCATTAAAATGATCAAGGATCTTTTGTTACGTTCGTCTTGATCTTTTAATGTAAAATGCAAATTTGGCATTTAAAAAGAATAAAGTTTGTTTACATTTCAGCTCATTTTGTAATATAATATAACAGTAATAATACACGGCAATAAAAGCTTCAGTATCTATTAAAATATGAAAATGATACCTAAATGTAAATTTGCATGCCTAATTGTGACATCATTGAAGCACATTCTCATTACTGTAATTTGAAGGATAATAATGATATATTATTGGAATCGTAAAGTATTTATAAATCATAGTATTATTTGTTGTACTGCCTTTAATTTATATTGATCTAAATAAAAACACTATTACTGTATTTAAACTGTAGTAAAAAAAATACAGTATTACAATGTTTTGTTATATTGTGTTAATTCCTATAATGAGAATCAACTTGACACTAAAGTGAATATCAATAAACACATTACAGTAATATTTATATGATGTATAAGGATAATTTGGGTTAAAATATGCTTAACTGACATACAAATGTCATAGTACTGCACATTTAAAACTGACTCCATTTTCTCACTTTATGCAAAAAACGAAATAAGTTTTGCATTTGGGGGTGAAATGCGATGTTGACGTGTTTTCGTGAGATTTACCCATTTGCTTAAAATGGCAATTCTGAAAATCCGTTTTTTATTCTGTGACCCAGAGATTGAACTCTGTTAATGTGATATTTAGTCGCATTAAACTCATAATGCATTGGAAAAATATAGTGAAAAATCCACCGAAATCACCACATGTTTATAATCTCCTCTGGCATAGATTTAATGAGTTGTAGATGTGAAGAATGAAAGACACCTGAAATTGTAGATTAATATGTAAATATGCTATAAATCCATGCATATAAATTCTTCAAACGGAACGGTTTCTGATGCTGGTTTTCGACCACCCACAGCGAGTCATTTTGCATCAACAGCCCAATGATACTGGTGCACGATATTTGTGCAAACATTGCTTGGATATTTGTTCATTTTCAGTTGAAAGAGACCTCATTTGCAGTAGCGTCCCGATACAGATTACTACTAGAAATCATCATTCCTAGGATACAGAGTAATCTGGGAATGTGTGACTGATACACAGAGGGAGGAGGCTGATTGAATAAATATATCTGTGTTTCCACAAAGACTCAGACTGAGCCAGAACAAATGGAGAAACACTAATGAATCGGATGAGGAAGGGGATGCATGCGTGTTATATTTTTACTCCCAGACGGCAGATTTTCTCTACAGCTTTTAAAAGTTTTCACTCTGTTCCGCACACAATGCTATCTTATGACATGTAAACACTTTTACTATAGTGCATGAGTGGAGTGGTGGTGGTGTAGTGGTCTAAAGCACATAACTGGTAATCAGAAGGTTGCTGGTTCAATCCCCACAGTCACCACCACATATCCGAATGTTATTGAGCGGGGATGGGGCGGTGGAAGGTGTTCTCTGTCCTTTTCTGTATATCACGGTGCCGTTTTGTGGTCCGTTCTGCATAACGCAGCGGCTCATTTTAGCTTATCGCGACCCATTCGGCACGTTTTGCGGCCGACCCATCGGCCCGCTCAGTTCTCCCGATGGCCAGTCCGTCGCTGATTGGCCCCAAAGTGCGTCGGCCCACCGGGAGAATGCCCAGTATGCCAGATTACCAGTTCTGCCCTGAGTTTAGTCCATCATTAGACCGAAGTGATGCAGGACAAGATCAGTGAGGTGATTTGCAGTTCTGTGTGTGTGTGTGAGAGTGTGTGTTCTGCATTGTGTGCGCGCGAGTGAGTGTGTGAGTGAGTGTGTGTTCTGCATTGTGAGTGAGTATGTGTGTGAATTCTGCATTGTGAGTGTGTGTGTTCTGCATTGTGAGTGTGTTACTGTCTCACCCCTTCATTTCTGAGTGTGTTTGTGTGTGTGTGTGTGTATGTGTGTGTGTTCTGCATTGTGAGTGTGTTATTGTCTCACCTCTTCATTTCTGAGTGTGTATGTTTAGCAATATGACTGATTTGTTTTTTTAAATGTAATTCTCTGTGTTATAGCCTTGCCAGTCCATTTGTGTGTGTGTGTGTGTGTGTGTGTATGTATGTTTTGCACTCAGGATATTTTAGAGTCTCACCCTGTAATTTCTGTCTGTCTGGAGGGGGTTTTTTCTGCATTTTTGCTGATTTATTGATTGCATTTGACAGATTAAAAAAAAAAAAAACTGTTTTTTTTTTTTTTTGTTTTTTCCCATTCATTTTCAATGGTCGGTCAATTTTGACCACGAAAACAAGGTGACAAAAGGTGTCACTTATTTTATTTTTACTTGTCGAATCAAGCCCATTTCTTTTTAAAACATTTGTATGTTCAGGAAAGGTACATTTTTATTAAATATGGAAAATTTTATTTTGGCCAAAAATGACCAAACGATAGAGCATTAACCTGAAAAAACTCATCTGTTTGGGAGAACATTTGACTCAGTGCCACACACTGGACATTTGACTTTGTAACAGCGGAGATACGTGTAACGAACCATGTGAAATCATTTGCAAAAATGACGCCACAAACACATAATTTCCATGAGATCAGGCAACCATCTAGAACACCCAACCAACTACATAAAAACACCTAGACTACCTCTCACCATTAACAAAAAATACATTTCAAAAGAGTCAAATTAAACAACCTCTTGAATATCCTAGAATGGTCCATGCCAATAAAATATATTTGATGCACATTAGTTAGTCAGGGGTCATTGGAAGATTATTTAACTTGCAAAAAGAATATCTTTTTCTCAAAGCAACGTCACTGAATGCAAAACATCATTCTCATCGCACAGCCTCTCAGTTTATGCCGTAATTCACACCCACAGAATTACGTTTTCAATTGTGCTGATTGTTATGCAGACTGATGCAAATTCTGCTCTCTTGGGGTGCAGTCATCCTGCACCAATAAGCCAAAGGGTTTCGGCTCAGATACTGTATGCAGAACACTGTCGGCTAGAGAATTTTTACAAGAAATAACAGGCATATGAAAAAACTGAAATAAAGAGTATTTATGGTAGTCAATACAACACCACTTTTCAAGAGACTCAAAATCACCTGAACATGTACTTTGTCCTTTGCTGGTTTAAATCTGTGCACATCAGGAAAGTTTTCAGAGATGGAGAAAGTTGATCTGAGGAAAGATGTATAAACTTACAAAACACGTACTGCAAGACCTTGACTGTGTATTATAGGGTCAATTTTGGTTTCCCGTTGCTTTAAAGTTCAGGTTTGTTGTGCAGGTAATTTTATCAGCTAGAAATCCCTTTTATACACTGCCGGGTTTTTGTAAGATTTGTTGGATTAAATGCTTAGACACTTGCTTGAATAAAAGGTTGGCTAATTGAATGTCAGATTAAACTGCATGATGTTTTTTTTAGATTTAAAAAATAGTTTAGCCTGATACTAGGTTTTTTTCTAACACATCTTTGGCTCCTGTGAATCATAGAGGTTTACCGCTTGTTGATTTTGCCGATACCAATAACTAAGGTGCTGGAAAAGGCAGATAACCGACGAATCAGCCGATCGTTTTTAAAATCGATTTATAAATTGTAACAATATTTTCTCAGTAGGCACAGACACAGGGGCCAGAGTCCAAAATGAGTCAAATCCAAGAAATAGTTTATTTTTCAACCAAATATCCCAATAATAATAATAATAATAATAATAATAATAATAAGAAAAAGACTGTGCATAACATGGGACTTTTAACACTAAACATGCTTGAAACACACCAGGGACTCTTATTTTGAAAATACATAAACTTGGCTCTGTTACAATGCTCTATATTTAATATTTTCTAAATTAAGCCTATTATAGCCTATACATTATTATCGCTGTCAATCGATATTTTTTTTTAATAGAATTAATTACATAACGTGCGGATTAATTAATCGCAATTAAACGCATATATTAATATTTGCTGAGAAATTCGATATATAATGATTAAATAATTATAAATAGTTATATTTGCAGAGTTGCTTAGCATTGATACAAAAAGCGGCTTTAGAATACAATGTATTGTTTACTACCATATTATTGATCATAAGTCAATCATTGACACACAGTTCACAGTAATCCATTACACAAGTGAATTTGTCAGTTAGTTGGAGATTTATTATGAGGGCTTGTTTAAGGTCCCGTCAATGTACACCTGCGATTTTACACATCATTTTTTTAATATAAATTAATCACATTAAATTGATAGCCCTAATTATTATTATTCATAATATGTGAAGTTGGTGACACGATGTTTCCATGTAATCACATTTTTGTTTGCATGTCTTGGCTTCAATATTTAAAACTTAGAGGAAGACAGTGGAATAATAATAATAATAATAATAATAATAATAATAATACAATTTTTGCCCATCACCGATAGTATTAAAATGCAACTATCATCACCAAATTGGGTTTTGTACTGATATTGCAAGTTTGAGGAAGTGGTTTTCCCCATTATGTAGTCAGTTTATATGACTGAAACTAACGAAAACAGTCAAAAACATGTCCAGCTCATATTTCAGCAAAAAAAATTAAACGTTTGTGCACAAAAATGGATGCTTTGTATGCATACTGTATTTAATGTATCATTTATCAAAATCAAGAACATTTCTGCCCAAACACTCATTACCAAGAACACCACAGCAACTGCCTAGCAACGACCTAACAACAAGCAAGAACACCCTAGCAACCACCCAGAAAACTATACCAACTGCTTTGCAATTCCCTTTAATCAATGTAGCCGCTATAATGGCATACACCGCAAGTTCAAGATCACATGATTATGCATACTCTATATATAGACACCTGATGTGTGGTGCGACATCTTACTGTGTATGCTTGAAATAAGTGTGTGCTAACAGCATGTGTGTGTGTTAGTTCATTTTCAAATCACCGACAGAGTCTGAACTGCAAACAACACCGACAGCTTTCTTCATCGTGGGGGCTCGCACATCGTTTCCTGTAGATATTTGCATGCTCATGAGCTCATCGAAGTTGAGATTCTCTCCTCATGAACATCACAGCTGAGAGAATCTTACATCAAGTCGATTCTAAAGTCCTCTCGCAGACAGCTGACCTTTTGGATTCAGTTGAAAGTCATTCTGAGGAAACAGTATCCAGCTCGCACAGTCAAATTCTGCAAACACAATCACTTTCCTTCCCTTCAAGCTAAGCATACATTAGATGACTTGAGATTGTTGAAATGAACTTGAAATGTTTTGTGTCAGCACCTGATTTAATTAATTCTGCCTGAGCAAGTGTGTGATGAAACAATGGCAACATACGATGAACGGTAAAACTATGTGCGCTGCAAACCAATGTGTTCATGAATATAGTATTTAATGATAATAATGTGACTACATACAGTTGAAGTCTGGTGTAACTGAGTCAGGTTTGCCGGCATCCTTGCATCAGATTGAGGTCAGGGCTTTGTGATGGGCACTCCAATACCTTGACTTCGTTGTCCTTAAGCAATTTTGCCACAACTTTGGAGGTATGCTTGGGGTAATTGTCCATTTGGAAGACCCATTTGCGACCGAGCTTTAATTTCATGGCTGATGTCTTGAGATGTTGCTTCAATATATCCACATCATTTTCCTTCCTCATAATGCCTTGTATTTTGTGAAGTGCACCAGTCCCTCCTGCAGCAACGCACCCCCACAACATGATGCTGCACCCCCATGCTTCACGGTTGGGATGGTGTTCTTCAGCTTGCAAGCCTCGGCCATTTGTCCTCCAAACATAACGATGGTCATTATGGCCAAACAGTTCAATTTGTGTTTCATCAGACAAGAGGACATTTCTCCAGAAAGTAAGATCTTTGTCCACATGTGCACTTGCAAACTGTAGTCTGGCTTTTTTATGGTGGTTTTGGAGCAGTGGCTTCATCCTTGCTGAGCAGCCTTTCAGGTTATGTTGATATAGGCCTCGTTTACTGTAGATCTAGATACTTGTCCACCTGTTTCCTCCAACATCTTCACAAGGTTCCTTAGTGTTGTTCTGGGATTGATTTGCACTTTTCGCACCAAACTACGTTCATCTCTGAGACAGAAGGTGTCTCCTTCCTGAGCGGTATGATGGCTGTGTGGTCACATGGTGTTTATACTTGAGTACTATTGTTTGTACAGATGAATGTGGTACCTTCAGGCATTTGGAAATTGCTCCCAAGGATGAACCAGGCTTGTGGAGAGCCAAAGTTTTTTTCTGAGTTCTTGGCTGATTTATTTTGATTTTCCCCATGATGTCAAGCAAATAGGCACCGAGTTTGAAGGTAGGCCTTAAAATACATCCACAGGTACACCACCAATTCAGTAAAACCTCCTATCAGAAGCTAATTGGCTAATTGTCTGGAAAAATTCTGGAATTTTCCAAGCTGCTTAAAAGCACAGTTAACTTAGTGTATGTAAACTTCTGACCTACTGGAATTGTGATTATAGTCAATTAAAAGTGAAACAATCGGTCTGTAAACAATTGTTGGAAAAATTACACATGTCATGCACAAACTAAATGTCCTAAACGACTTGCCAAAACTATAGTTTGCTAATTAGGAAATCTATGGATTGGTTAAAAAATGTTTTTTATTTAAGAGCAGCATTTTTAACCTGTGGTTGTCAAATTCAACAGCGGCACAATAGCACCCTCAACTGACAAACATTATGAATCATAGTCTCAATGATTCGCGGAGACATTTTTGTTTGCTTAAGTCTACAGCTGTCACAGAGACCGGTGAGATACCTCAGGACTCTTATTTCAGGAATATCTTTAAGGGAGTAGGAAAAACCTTTGCATACTTTTCCATGACAAAAAAATAGCTTACAGCAACTTTAAGTACTACCTGCTTCTTTTGTGTTTTTCATCCCTTTTGGAACTTTACCAGACGTCATCACTATGAATAGACTGCAAGTATGGAAAAGAGCTACAATAGGGCGCAGATATACGTCATATGAAATCGAAGAATGAATGGGTATGATGTCATGTAGAACAAAATCTGGTCAAAAAGAAAGTGTTTTGTGTTTTTTTCGGTGGGTCGTATCAGCTTGCCATGGCGACCTTTTAGTCAGTATTCATCGTGAACACGCTGGTCTGCAAGACTATGTCATGCAAGTTTAATTAGTCTTCAAAAGGAATAAAATCTACTCAAATACTCTCAAAGTGCCCATTCACTCATGTGCCATCTGCAATGAAAGCCATTCACACATCTGCCCTAAGTAAAATATGCCTCTCTTATCATCATTCTTTTGTCTGTATTTTGGCCTTTATAACTCTTTTATGCACCCCTCTTTGCAGTAGTACCAGTGTCATCATAAATCACAATAACAGAGTGTAATCGGCGCATACTTTGGCCAATTCGATTCAGAATCGAAACTAGAAAAATTTAACATTTTCTACTGCATACATATTACGTTATATCATCATCGAGTGGTTAAAGCAGCATCTTTTACTGACCTCAAAGAGTGAGGCATAAAGTCATTGACGACACATTTTAATGTCACATTAGTTTAGGTTTTACATGGAGCGACCTCATATTGAAGTGCTCCTCTAAATGCTCCCGTCTTACCCCTGAATGAAGAACGCACAAGAACTTCTCTTGAAGTATATCGGGGCCTTGAGAAATCTTAAATTCTCCTTTTGTGTCCTACAGAAAAATACAATACCCCACAATGCTGCGAGTGGTGGTGGCTTAGTGGGCTAAAGCACATAACTGGTAATCAGAAGGTTGCTGGTTCGATCACCACAGCCACCACCATTGTGTCCTTGAGTAAGGCACTTAACTCCAGGTTGCTCCGGGGGGATTGTCCCTGTAATAAGTGCACTGTAAGTCGCTTTGGATAAAAGCGTCTGCCAAATGCATAAAATGTAAATATTGTTTGAAACAATATGAGTGCGAGCAAATAATTATAGAATTTTTGGGTGACCTATTGCTTTAAAATGCAAACAAAAAAATATGTTTTCTTAGATTTTATGCAGTCTTACAGTGTTTAATGATGAATTAATCATTAACTAAACATAAGCTGTCTTCCTAGTTTCTCAACTGTATGCAAGATGAATTTAAATGAACGAACAGACACTTTTCACTGAACAGAAGCAATCAAAAGAATCTCAATTCGAGATTTAACATGATCTTGCATTTTAAATCAGTCAAAATCGTAAGCATATATTGCCTTCCTTCAGGCTGATTTCTTCAGCATTTGGTGTTTGAGGCAGTCGGGCATTGATCCAATTGGACACATTATCGTAAAAAACGCATTCAGCTCTTGTGTGCATCTCAGAAGGACTGAGCGATTGGAATGGGTGAGAAATGTAAATCTTCTGCTTATGACCTCAGGCAGAATGTGTGATATAAAATGAAGTTGCAATCTGTGAATGTGCAATCTGCCAGGAACAGACAGACTGCAGTTTTGCTCAACAGTGAAGTTTAATGGGCCGTCTACACGGGTGAAAGTGCAGTTTGGAGCTCCATAAAAGTAATCCATAAGACTCCAGTGGTTAAATCCATATCTTCTGAAGCGATATGATAGGTGTGCATGAGAAACAGACCACATTCACATTCTTCTCCTTATATTTTTGTTGATTCACGTTCTTCATGCATATCACCCCCATATAACCCTGCATTTGCTTGGAGCATAAATTTGGCACCCATTCAATTGTGTTGTCTGGACCTACAAAGCTGAAATATTCTTCGAAAAATCTTAATTTGTGTTCTGCAGATGAAAGAAGTCATTCATGTTCAATGTGTATTATGTAATGGAATATAGGGGAGTTAACGTCCATTATGTCATTTGTGAAAGTAACGAGTTACTCAATACTTGAGTATTCTTTTAATTGGATACTTTGTTACTCAAGTAATTATTTATGTTAGTACCTTTTTTTCAATAATTGTAATTTTTCTTACGGTTTTTGGCAAATCTACCCTCCTCTGCTTTTCAGACAGATAAACAGAAGCACAAGGCAGGGACGCGCAGTACAGCACAGTGAACGAGAGTGTTACACAAAGGATTATGGAATATAACGTGGGACTACAATACCGAAATGATGCGGATTGATAGAAGCGGAGAGCCCGTCTGTGCACGATATGTTGCAAGGTATCACACAGCGGGAAAATATAATCGTCAGTGAAAAATAAAAAGATTGCAATGTAATAGAAACACGGGAACATAGTCATGTTTATTCTGTTTTGTTCTTGTTTTCATGTCTTTTATTTTGAATATCTAGTTCTTGTGATTCCCCCGTTCATGTGTCTTGTTTTCATTGGTCCATTGTTTGATTACTTTTTTTATCAGTTCTAGTTTAACATTGGTTTAGTTTATTAGTCTTGTTAATAGTAATGTCTGTTCATTGGTTGTCTTGATACCCATGCCTGTGACAGAGACAGAAAACATGAGGGCTTAAATACACAGACATGGGTAACAAGACAACCAATGAACAGACATTACTATTAACAAGATTACAAGACTAATAAACTAAACCAATGTTAAACTAGAACTGATAAAGTAATCAAACAATGGACCAATGAAAACAAGACATGAACAGGGGAAACACAAGACAAGTTCACAAGAACAAGATATTCTAAATAAGACATTAAAACAAGAACAAAACAGAATAAACATGACACATTTAGAATTTTGGGGATATTTTTATCCGTTTCAGTGTCATTTTCACCTATTACACTATGCACACTATTGACATTTTTTTCTTCTAATTGATAGAGAAAGATTGCTTTAGACATGTAGAAGCAAGTAAACAAAATATCCCCACAAATATGCCAAACTACATTGTGTTAATGTTTAACAGAGTTTGATCAGATGGTTCCCTGATACCTGAATGAATAACTCCTTTCCAGAATAAAATGAAAAATCACTGTATTAGAGTTCTCGTGTAGTGACGGGGCAGAAAGTCTCAGAGAAGCGAGAGAAGAGAGGACACCGGCGGCAGTTATGCTGTGCTCGTGATGCTGTGCCCTGCGGGCTTCCATCGCGTTTCGTAGTTTATAAACAGATTTAGTGCTTATAACTTTCTTCTTCCCGAAAATTCATAAATATTATGCATTTTTTTACTACTTTGTAATTGTGGTGAAAAACAATTGTAGCCAAGTTGAATACTTTTTAATCAACTTAAGTAGAAAAAAAAAATACTCCAGTAAATGTAACAAGAGTAGTTGTAAATTGTTACTTTACATCTCTGCATGTACCACATTCCTCAAACCTGATCTTATTTTCCTGCTCCATGACAATAAATGGAAAACAGTCCAGTGTGGATGACAATCACATGCACATCGCTTTTAAACAAGATTCCTCTCAGAGCAGCTGGTGGGTAACACATTCATATTATGACATTTAAAAGAGTCAATAGCTTGTAAAGTGTTCATATGACTCTATCGTTCATTTGTTCACGAGACACACCGAGTGCAATAACAGATTTTATAAAAGCATGTGTTCAATAAAATGTTATTGAAAGATATTGCATCTCAGAATTGCTCAGTCAGTGGCACGTACAGCGTCCAAAATGAACTTTTAGCCATACCTGCCAACGACGGGAAAATTGAGAAAAAGTCTTGGCCATTAATATTACGTACAAGAGATTCAATTATATTTTAAATTCATGTTATTTTGATTTATTTTGTGCTGATGGCAATGGGATTATTTTACAGTTTTTTTCCTTACTTAGTGACCAACATCACAGGGCAAAGTGAAGGGTAACGGAGGCCAACATTTTGCCTGAAATGATGAAACTTTCAAATCAAAGTTTGGAACAATATGAGGGGGTAAATGACAGAATCTGCATTTTTGGATGAACTATCCATTCAATACTTGAAAAACTTCAGGCACTTTCAACACGGTGGATTTTTAGTAAGTAAAATCCTGCAAAACCAATATTTACCCTCCATCACTAGTTGATTTAATTGGTCTACTAACAATATCCAACAGTGCATGTACATGCATCACAGGAGATTTGCCATTTTTATCATGAAAATTCCCAGCACACGGTCATTTCCTGCACATCTCTTCATAGCTTACATTTTATATGTCTTAAATACACATTACAAATATTTTCAAACTTTTTGCAACATTACAGCTTGATTTGAAATGATGCCAATTAAAGTGATATTTCCTTGTTATGTCTCATATTTAATCTTAAGTATGCTCTTCATTGCCCAATTGATTAACAAGTATATTAACTTTTGAACACTTTAGGTGCAAATGTGTTTATCATAATTTAAACATGCAATAATATTTATTTTGAAAATGACACACACACTCACGCTCTACCACCTGAGCCACAGCTGGCCCAATTAGTTTAACCCTTTCGCATACGAGTTGTTCCTGTAATGATGGATCCCCCAACATCAGATTTTTCATGTGCACTGTAATTAACAAAATATATGAAAAAAAAAAAATCTTACATTTGTAACATATGTAGCTGCTGGCAAAGGCGATGACGATGTGAAGAACCCAAGTGCCGTTTTATTAATGAACCGTGAATTCCAAAATCACAAACTATAAACTTGAACAAACATTAAACATGAACTTAACTTGACATAAACTTGACTAAACCAGAGCTTGACTTAAACATGGACTACACTCACATACGTTAACACATGACAAGAGACAATGGCAAACAAGAGGGCTTAAATACAAGGACATGGGGGAAACATAGCCAATGGACAACCAAAACTCGAAACAAGATAACAAGACAATAAACTAAAACCAATGACAAACTACAACTGATAACAAGGTAATTAAACAATGAACCAATGAAAACGAGACACATAAGCATGGCGGGGAAACAGGAAATACACATGTCAAGGAAACAAGACATGACATGAACTTTTCAAAATAAGAGACATGGAAGACAGGAACTTAACTTTACAAAATAAAAGACAAAAAACAGGAATCAACAGCATAAACATGACAACATTTCAGAGAAGCAGCATTGG
The DNA here is from genome assembly GCA_032164185.1 of Moxostoma hubbsi. NCBI lineage: Eukaryota > Metazoa > Chordata > Actinopteri > Cypriniformes > Catostomidae > Moxostoma > Moxostoma hubbsi. The sequence continues at coordinate 3,652,922 of JAVLUX010000038.1, read as the reverse complement.
AAAACAGATCAAATATCAAATAATGATTTATTATTATAGATAAGACGCGATCGTGAACACGATTGCCAGCTATGTGCAACACGATATTGTTTACATTGCAATGCATCACTGCATCAAAACAGTGCGCTCCAACGGCATCGACCTTAGTGACGGTTTGAATGTTTGTAATATAAAAAATGAAGATATTGTGATGTTGAAAGACTCTTTGAGCAGCTGGTTGATTATGACAACGGCTTCAGACCATCTTTGTTGGTAAATTGCAGCATGGAAGTGTTAATATTGAAAGTTTGAGTCCGGTGCAAGGCTAAAACTTTAAAATGTATACATAAAAGGCATTTGAATAGTACCAAAAAATAAGTGTTGATGGCCTGGTAAAAAGTGTCTATTTTGGTTTAACGTGACCTTCATTTAACCTTCATAAAACATTTAGAAATCTTTTTTTTTTTTTAAAAACGTGAAAGTGCCTGAAACTGAAGAAATACCCACACGTGACGCTGAAAAAACTTTTAGGATTCCTAGACAAACATCTAATTTCAATAATCGTAAGATAGTCGTTAGAACATGTGCTAGTCGTGCCAAGTTGCTTTAGTAGATGGTTTGTATGTCTTTGTAATAATTTTTATTATATTTAGATAATGTACTTCATTGTCATTCCTAATAAAGTCACCGGCCCATGGTGATAAACTCCACTTTATTTACTCTCACTTGCTGTTTTCATTTTGTACCCTGGGAGTGTGTTATCCAGAGCATCTTAGCCATGTAGCTTCAGAGTTCAATTACTTGCTAATTTCCTTTCATGCAATTACGTGTGATGCTAGTCAATACAGTATATCAAACATCCATTTGTGTAGTAGATGAGACGTTGCTTTCCGTTGAGCTTGCAAATGCAAACAACCGACTTCAGCAAGTATATCAGGTCATGCGCAAGGTCACTGTCAATGGCCAGAGATTCACGGGTTGATAATTACGCTAGAGCGGGTCAGTTATAAATGGAGCAAGCCGCAGCTCGCTGGTCTGTCGCAGGGCATCTAAGTTTGTCTGAAGACACTTCTCCTTATCAGAGGAAGGGCACGAGCACATGGGCTCAGAAGATGAATTGGCTGCAGTCAAGCATGCACTGTTTGGCCATAATAACTTGATGTCCGTGATAAATTAGTGCATCAATGAATAGTTAACAGGTTTCATTTTCTAATACATATGCATGAAGAAATCCGGGTGGGCAGGGATTCTCGATCAAACTACACACGCTTGTGTTTCCAAGGGCTTCTTCAGGGGTTCCGTTAACCGTTTTTATACATCATTTACCGGATTTAGAAACATTGGGTTTCATTCATGAAACTTTGGTAAATACTTGAGTCAATTGGCAGCAATTTGCTTAAAAAATTTACCTTTCCGAAAACGCTCCCCGCGGATACAAAAGTGCATGTACGCTCCTGTACTTATTATCATAATCCACACATCATAAAAACATAAGAAAGGCATCGACTTGATGGTAGATGAAAATAAGAAGCTTTTCACATCTATGTGGAACAGAAATACAGGTTTTTTTCTTTAAATAAAGTGCGTTCAATCCTTAAAATGTTAAGCAAACACAGTGGTATTTAGTTACAGGCTCTTTTGTGAATAAAACAGTCCAAGAGGAAGAGAAAAGTTTGACATGAAGCTTGTGAAAAATAAAATGTTCCACTTCACACCGAGAATATTTACATTTTTGAAGCAGTGTTGAGTAATCAATATTTTAAAGAAATTAACAATTTAGAAAAAAATGTAAAAAACAAAACAACCCTTTCTTTTACTAAATATATACAGATGCCTTTTACACACAATGTACACGTGGTCAGAAGCAGGTGTAAAACATTTTTGTACCAACTATCATTTTGAAAATACGAAAACTTTCATAAATGTAACAATTTATGTAAAAATGGCTTTACGAGTATTTCAAAAATCCATTCTGCTCATTTCATGAACGATGCCCACTAACGGATCATTTTAATGCTTCGTCATTTGACTAATAACAAAATAAGGTACAGTGGCAACAAAAGTATGTGAACCCTTTGGATTTACCTTCATTTATGTATAAATGTGTCTTAAAATCTGGTTTGCTCTTCATGTAAGTTACAATAATGAACAAACACAATCTGTTTTAACTGATAACACACAAAATTATTGATTTGTTCTTGTACATATTGAATACATCATTAGAAGACCTAATGCATAAAGCTGGAAAAGGTTACAGAGTTATTAGGAAGAGCTTAGATATTTATCTGTCCACAGTTAGACAAACTGTCTATAAATGGAGATGATTTAGTACTATAGGTACTCTCACTAGAAGTGGCCGTTAGATATTTATCTGTCCACAGTTAGACAAACTGTCTATAAATGGAGATGATTTAGTACTATAGGTACTCTCACTAGAAGTGGCCGTTAGATATTCATCTGTCCACAGTTAGACAAACTGTCTATAAATGGAGATGATTTAGTACTATATGTACTCTCTAGAAGTGGCCGTTAGATATTTATCTGTTCACAGTTAGACAAACTGTCTATAAATGGAGGTGATTTAGTACTATAGGTACTCTCACTAGAAGTGGCCGTTAGATATTTATCTGTTCACAGTTAGACAAACTGTCTATAAATGGAGGTGATTTAGTACTATATGTACTCTCTAGAAGTGGCCGTTAGATATTTATCTGTCCACAGTTAGACAAACTGTCTATAAATGGAGATGATTTAGTACTATATGTACTCTCTCTAGAAGTGGCCGTTAGATATTTATCTGTCCACAGTTAGACAAACTGTCTATAAATGGAGGTGATTTAGTACTATAGGTACTCTCACTAGAAGTGGCCGTTAGATATTTATCTGTGCACAGTTAGACAAACTGTCTATAAATGGAGATGATTTAGTACTATATGTACTCTCTCTAGAAGTGGCCGTTAGGTATTCATCTGTCCACAGTTAGACAAACTGTCTATAAATGGAGGTGATTTAGTACTATAGGTACTCTCAATAGAAGTGGCCGTTAGATATTCATCTGTCCACAGTTAGACAAACTGTCTATAAATGGAGGTGATTTAGTACTATAGGTACTCTCACTAGAAGTGGCCGTTAGATATTTATCTGTCCACAGTTAGACAAACTGTCTATAAATGGAGGTGATTTAGTACTATAGGTACTCTCACTAGAAGTGGCTGTTAGATATTCATCAGTCCACAGTTAGACAAACTGTCTATAAATGGAGGTGATTTAGTACTATAGGTACTCTCACTAGAAGTGGCTGTTAGATATTCATCAGTCCACAGTTAGACAAACTGTCTATAAATGGAGGTGATTTAGTACTATAGGTACTCTCTCTAGAAGTGGCCGTTAGATATTCATCTGTCCACAGTTAGACAAGCTGTCTATAAATGGAGGTGATTTAGTACTATAGGTACTCTCACTAGAAGTGGCTGTTAGATATTCATCAGTCCACAGTTAGACAAACTGTCTATAAATGGAGGTGATTTAGTACTATAGGTACTCTCACTAGAAGTGGCCGTTAGATATTTATCTGTTCACAGTTAGACAAACTGTCTATAAATGGAGGTGATTTAGTACTATATGTACTCTCTAGAAGTGGCCGTTAGATATTTATCTGTCCACAGTTAGACAAACTGTCTATAAATGGAGGTGATTTAGTACTATAGGTACTCTCACTAGAAGTGGCCGTTAGATATTCATCCGTCCACAGTTAGACAAACTGTCTATAAATGGAGATGATTTAGTACTATAGGTACTCTCACTAGAAGTGGCTGTTAGATATTCATCAGTCCACAGTTAGACAAACTGTCTATAAATGGAGGTGATTTAGTACTATATGTACTCTCTATAGAAGTGGCCGTTAGATATTCATCTGTCCACAGTTAGACAAACTGTCTATAAATGGAGGTGATTTAGTACTATATGTACTCTCTCTAGAAGTGGCCGTTAGATATTCAACTGTCCAAAGTTAGACAAGCTGTCTATAAATGGAGATGATTTAGTACTATAGGTACTCTCTCTAGAAGTGGCCGTCCAGTCAAGATGACTCAAAGGGAACACCACAGAATGCTCAATGAGGTACAAAATAACCTCATTTATGACAGATAAAGACTTGAAGGAATCATTGGAACTGGATAACATCTCTGTTCATGAGTCTAATATACAGTAAACATTAAACAGGCATGACGTCCATGGCAGGACACCATGAAGAAAGCTTTCCAACAAAAACATTGCTGTGTGCCTTGAAACTCCACAATGCTACTGGAAATTTGGTTTGTGGATTGATGAAACGAAGGTTGAATTGTTTGGGAAGAACATGCAGCAATATCTATGGTGTAAAAAGGGCACCGCATACCAATGTGAAAACATCATCCCAACAGTAAAGTACGGTTGAGGGAGTGTCATGATTTGGGTCTGCTTTGCTGTTTTGGGAACTTGACCACTTGTCACCTTCGAAGTAAAAATGAATTCCCAAGTTTATCAAGATATCCTACAGGGTGTCTGTGTGCGCCAGCTGAAGCTCAGTAGAAGTTGTGTGATTCAGCAGGACAATGACCCTAAACATCGAAGAAAATCCACAACAGAACAGCTTCAAGAGCCCAGACCTTAACCCAATAGAGATGCTGTGAAATGACCTCAGGTGCTGCCAAAGGAGGATCAACAAGTTATTAAATCCAAAGGGTTCACTTACTTTTTCCACAGCACTGTGAATGTGTAATGAAATTGCGTTCAATAAAGACAAGAAAGAGTATAATTGTTAGTGTGTTGTTAGCTTAAGCACGTTGTGTTTGTCTACACTTGTGACTTTGATGAAGATGAGATCACATTTTATGACCAATTAATGCAGAAACCAGCTAATTCCAAAGGGTTCACATACTTTTTCCTCGCCACCATAGTTTTCACTCCTATTGCTGGATATATAACAGCATACCGCATGGTGGTTGAAGTTTCTTTACTGATAAGTCGGTAAATGGTCATTTTTCCCATGACAAATATCTTCTGCTGAGTAAATGCGTAATTAGATTTCAGGCCAATCTGGAAAGTAAAAAAATCTCAATGAAACATGAATAATTTAATTATAATATAATTAATCAAATATGAATCATTTACTTCTACATCATGTACTGTATTATGGAAATGTGACAAGAGATGAGTCAGTATGTCAACAACCAACTGGTAGATAATTGAGGTCAACTACTACTCCTACTACTATCACTACTTCTCCCCAAGAATTGTACTTTTTTAAGTAGATTAAAAATCTTGTACTTTTACTTGAGTATATTTTAAGTGCTGTAACTACTTTTACTGTGCTATTTTCTCACAGTGTTCGCTATTTCCCTGTCCTGATTTTGTTTTTATCTGTCATCATGATTGTCTAGAGAGAGTCTTGTGACTCCCGTCAAATCAAATCACATGTAAAATACTTGAACGTCAGCTGTAGATCTGGCGCCAACTGTTATGGATGTGGAGAATACCTCAAGTACAGTTTACACCTGAACATCTCAGACACACCTGGAAGGGATTTTCACAGTGTAAAAGGCCAATTGCATGACTGTGTCATGTGAGTTTAACTTGCTCAAGCCAGATATCGGCATTAATCCTGCCTCGAATATGAAGAAACATCCATCCATCTTCGGATTCTGTGTGTCTATAACGTAGCCTGTAATTTAACTATCTATCACTGAGATTATTGGGTTGATGTGAGAGATTAATGCAATGTTATCAATATGGCTAGGTGATAAAATGATCTTGATGTTTATCTGAAAAATAATAAAAGAGAGATCGATATTGATGATAAACTTTTGAGTAGTTTTCTATATTTAGCCTATGTTCTGCATCTACTCCAGGGGTGTTCATTACATCAATCGTGATAGCAAGAGCACCGCTGTTGATTGATATAGATTAAATATAAAAGATTGACTTTTTATTTCCTGACATCTGTAGCTGTGTGTTGTTTGATTGACAGGCGACTGCCAGCTAATGTTTGAGCGCTAATGCGTTTACACGCCTAAATGGTCAAATACACTTTATAATTCCACCAATGCCCGTCTTGATGAGGATTTAATGTAAGCGCAGTTGTTTATGGCTTAAGTGAATTTAAACAGTGGGACAAAAAGCGTATTTGCATCAACATGTTGGACTTGAAGTGTGCATGTAACAGAACTGAGCGCTGTCTAGTAGACTGTCTTATAAAAACTATTAATCAAACAACAAGGAAACGAGAAAATCACTCACTACTTTTGTCTGAATAAACTTGAGTAGCTTTAAAAGTATTAATATAATAGAATAAAACAGACATTTTTAATAATAATACATATATATTTTAAATATGGTTAGTTTTTTAATAATACTGTCCCCTGATGTAGAGAGTGTGTTATTGGTATAATACATGACCTGGAAAGTAAAGATGATGTAATAATGTTTAATTATACTTAACCTTTATAAAGATCAACAGAATATTCAACAAGTCACAAACTTCAGACGATTGTGCATCATGCATGAGAATGAGAACACAACTATTTCTTGGCTTAAAAGATACAAGAACTAAATCAATGTGGAACAGTTTATCTCAAAAGGAGGACATTGTGACCCCCCATGTGCTACTTAAAGAAATAATTCACACAAAAATGTAAATTCTTTTATAATTTACTCACCCTCTTGCCATCTGTCCATGACTTTCTTTCTTCAGAACACAAATTAAGATTTTTAGAAGAATATTTCAGCTCTGTAGGCCCATTCAATGTAAGTGAAGGGGTACCAACATTTTGACACTCCAAAAAGCACATAAATGCAGCATAAAAGTAATCCATATGACTCCAGTGGGTAAATCCATCTCTTTTGAAGTGATATGACAGGTGTGGGTGAGAAAGAGATCAATATTTATATCCATTTTTGCTAGAAATTCTTCTCTCTGCCCAGTAGGTGGCGATATGCATGAAGAATGTGAATCACCAAAAACACAAGAAGAAAGTGAAAGTGAAAGTGAAGATTGACTGTGCAGGCAGGAGAATTAGTAAAAAATGAATTAAATGTTGATCTGTTTCTCACCACATCTCTCATATCGCTTCTGAAGACATGGATTAAACCACAGGAGGCACATGAATTAGGCTACTTTTATGCTGATTTATGTGATTTTTGAAGCTTCAAAATGCAGCACCCATTCACTTGCATTGTATGGACCAAAAGAGCTGAGATATTCTTCTAAAAATCTTAATTTGTGTTCTGCAGAAGAAAGTCATACACATCCATGATGGCTAGTATGAGTAAATGATGAGAGACTTTTCATTTTTGGGTGAATTATTCCTTTTTAAGCGTGATGTAGCCCCTGTACCAAACAACTTTTCCCATGCCTACTCTACCTCCTCTATTGTGCAGGACATGACGTGCCAAGTGATCCTGCTTATTAAGCATTTTTTTGCATTCCTTGCATTGTTTGAACATGTTTTATGCACAACAATAATGCTCTGTAGGAGCGCATTAAGGGAAATTTAGAAAAGCTGAAGATATAAATAACCATCTTAAGGCAAATGCTTTTGTGAAGCATCTTATGTGCCTAAGACTTGTGCACAGTACTGTATATTTTATTTTATTCATTTATTTATTTTGGCTTGAGGCACTAAGTATCAACTTAACTAGATGTCCTCGGGCAGAACCGGACAGGGATTTTGAAAATAAGTTTTGCACATCCCTTAAATGTGACATCATAGTCACATCTGGCCACATTCATTGTCACGACTCAATTTGATTGATGAATGGCATTTAAGGAATTGCTTAATGTCTAATGTTGCATGCATATGTCTGTGAATGGTGCAAGTATTTCTGCATGGCCTCCCGTGGCAGTGCTTTTTAATTAGCTTTGGACTCATACAAGACAAGCAACACGACAATGGTGAATTTTTGCTCATAACGATCGCCTGTGCGATTTGTTTGCTGACTGAAGCTCGATGTGTTCATTGAACGATAGTGTTGCTTTGCTGTCTTCAGGGTTGCTTGTGAGGCGCTACTTAATTGCAAATTTGCTGTCTGAAGGATTTTAAAGGGCCAAGCGACAAATGGCTATTGAATACACTGCAACAATGGCCGTGTCAACTGTTTTACCATCTGTACCAGGAATAATGATGTGGGATTTCAAGCCCTTGTTGTTTTACAAAAGCAATTAAGTGATGCACATGCATCGTTCAGCACGACAGTCCCTCGATATGGAAAATGTCGAATGTCATTGCGGAGCAAATCTGCACTCAGCTTTTCTCAGATGCGAGCTTTAGATTTGCTTTAAATGCTTTGGAAGGTGTTATTCATGTTTGTAGCACAAACAGTTCTCATTAATACTTAATATTAGGGGTTTGTTGAAATTGCTAACCCTAAGTGTGAGCAATATTCATAGTGAATCTTGACTTGGCAAAAAAACAACAACAACAGCTAAACATTTGTGAGGATCAGAAAAGTTGATCAGTCACTGTTCCTGTTCAGCCTATTCCATAAATCGCAGTACAGACAGAAAACGTGATGACTTCTGGCAGCGTTCTTGAGTCTCTCTGACGTCTATATGAAGAAAAATAATGTAAGTGATTGAATGGGACGAAATGTTTCCAATTCCAGAACCTTAAGTGATCTTTGAGTTTTACCTGGTTCCCAGGATATCCTTGGGAGCCTTGCCACTTTGAGGTGATTTTTGTCTTCCTCAGCTCCGTGGCACGTCAGGTGTTTTGGCAGAACCATCATGGATGAATGCAAGAGAAACTGCGTCCGCATCCTCCGAGGAGAGCAAATAATTCTGTAGATGTGCGACGTGTCATTCTAATAGAAGAAGGGAAAGAGCGGCTGTTGAGTGAGCTATCCTCGTGATTTATTGTGCTTTTGGCAGGGGGTTGCAGAAACTCATGAACTGGGGGAAAGAAAGGTAGATAAGGGAAAAGCTGACAGGAGATCTATTTCCTTTCTAAACACTAAAGGGTTGCAGGAAAACAGAGTGTCAATCATTGCGATTAGTTCACACAGGAAAGCTTTGCGCTTCTCTTTGTTGTGCACTTTGGGGAAACTTGCAGCAATGCCTTCGAGTGTCAGTGTGCCAGATTTCAAAAGCTGCAAATCAGGATTGGGGATGTAAAGATGCGATGGCAATGCTCTTACTGCAGCTAAATATGGTTGTCGGTTTTAATCTGAACACTTAATCACATTCTGTACACACAAAGGTTATTTATGGGGGACATAACAGCATACTACAACCCAACACACTTAAATGTAAACACATAAATTTTACCTGGTTCAATTTTCATTAAATCCATACAATGTTTACAGAACCGAACTGAACAAAGAAGTAGTTAATGAGTAGTTAATGAGTAGTTAATGATGCAATATAGGACTAGGTATCAATATAGATTTCCAGATTTAAAAAAAATGTGTTTAACTTTTTACGTTTACATTTATGCATTTGGCAGATGCTTTTATCCAAAGTGACTTGCAGTGCACTTATTACAGGGACAATCCCCCCAGAAGCAACCTGGAGTTAAGTGCCTTGCTCAAGGACACAATGGTGGTGACTGTTGGGATCGAACCAGCAACCTTCTGATAAACGTATATAGGGTTGGTGGTTCAATTCCCGGCCCAACCGACTCCACATGCCGAAGTGTCCTTGGGCAAGACACTGAACCCCAAGTTCCTCCCAATGGCAGGCTAGTGCCTTACATGGCAGCTCTGCCGTCATTGATGTATGGGTTGGTGTTTCGATTCCCGGCCTATACGACTCCACATGCCGAAGTGTCCTTGGCCAACCCCAAGTTGCTCCCAATGACAGGCTAGTGTCTTGCATGGCAGCTCTGCTGTGTGTGAATGAGTGATTGGGACACAGTGTAAAGTGCTTTGGTAACCTCTAAGGTTAAAAAAAAGCGCTATATAAGTGCAGACCATTTTACCATTTACAATTTATATTTAAATTATAATGTCCAATTTGCTTACATATGAAATTCTCTCTACGCTGGGATCCTTCTAATTTGGTACATTGCGAATATATATATATATATATATATAAAAGGCCCAAGCTATGCAGTTCAGTTGCTATTTATTTAACAGATATGATAATCGACACAACCAAAACTGAAGTAAACTTTAAAGTTAAAGAAAAAGATGGATTCTGGGATTTTTGGAATCGATATCAGTTGTTCAGATGAAGATCGCAATTAATCGAAAAGTAATATTTTTAACAAACTCAAATGTATTTAAAAACAGTGGCAGTGCTAAGGGGTGACCAGGGGTGGTCGTGGCCACCATGGACCAAAGCCTGGCCACCCCATTGGCCACCGCACTCGCAATTGCTGTTTAAGTCAGTTTTTGGCACAATTTAGTTCTTTAGAGGTGAAATGTTCTCTGTACAAATGTACAAACTTAATATGTGCACACACCAATTCACTGCACCTCTCCATCCTGGGTGTCAATGTATCCACTCCACCCCCAGGTGAGAATTCTTGCAACAGCATTCTGAATGAGCTGTAGGTGTCTAATGGTGTTTTTGGGAAGGCCAGTTAGGAGTCCATTGCACCCCTCTGCTGATGAATGCATGAAGGTTCTCAAGTCTTGGATACTGGATACAAAACATATAACTCTGGCAATATTTTTTTTTAGATGATATTAGCCTGACTTAGTTATTTTGACGTGACTACTGAAATTTCTGACTCCAAAATGACACCAAGATTCCTTACTTGTCTTTAGACCCCTGGAGTCAAAGTATGTGTTCACCTTGGGGATTTCACCTTTGTTTGCCAAATACAATGAATTATAAAATGTCATTGTTTACCTGTAAGAAGTTTCGGCACATCCAACTGTTGATTTCATAAATGAACAGTAAACATATGTTTAATGGTAAACATAAAACCAACATAAACAAACTTGCTGCGTAGCTGTGTGCGTCTCTCCCTCTCAAACCGGCGCCCTCCATCACGGCCAGGCCATGCCCTCCTCCTCGTCACACTCCTCCCCCAACTGATTCAGGCCAGGGCGCCGCCAGTCTGACTAACTCCCCCCCATCGCTAGAGGGGGGAGATGCTGCCTTTCCAGCCGTTCTGTCAGCCGGTGACCCACTCTGCCTCAGGGGAGAGGGGAGGGGAGGCATGGGGAGAGGAAGAGGGCGAGCGGAGACACAGAGAGAGAGAGAGGAGAAAGAGAGATTAACTTTCTCGCCGGCTCCTGGATGCGCTGTCGCCCGGTCCTCAACCACTCCTCTGCCCTCTGGTGGATGCCAGCTTGCTCCTCCCCCGGCAGATGGCAGCGAGTCCTCCGGCCCCTGGTGGTTGAAACCGCTCCTCCCTTTCTCAGCAGACAGCCGTTGTTCCTCCGGGTCTTTGCGGCCGGCAGCCACCCCTCCGTCCCCATGCAGACGGCAGCGGCAAGGACTCCGCGACAGCACATCCCTGTTCCCTTCCGTTTATTGGCACCACTGTAACAGTTAAGCGGACGGGCAAGAAGGAGGCGTGAACTGGCTGAACAGTAACAAATTTTAATGGTAAACATAAAGCCAACATACACAAACGTACAGCGTTTGCACGGTCTCTTGAACCAGCGGCCCACGGCCGCCCCTTATCTTGCTCTCCAGCCATGCTCCATCACGGCCCGGCCATGCCCTCCTCCTCACACTATTGTTGTTGATTATTGCAGATAAGCAATAGTTTCAAAAGCAGCAAACAGTGACTCAAACCTAACACCAAACTGGTTTGCATTATTATCACTATGTATGTGTTACATGCACACACTAAATGATCATTTATTTCTGCATTTAAATGCTGTGGTCACTCTCAAAACATTGAAGTATCTACGTGGCCTACGAACCAACATCAAATGCTGAAGGTTGTTTTGGTCCTGGCACAGATTAGAATTTGAAATCGCAAACAAATGCACAGACTCTGAATGCTAGATCAGAATTCATCCACACCAGCTTTATTGCCTGACGTTTGATCCTGGCTCCTGTCTCGGCAGACCACAAGTGTCTTTGTGCATAGAAGACTAGCTTCTTTGTGACTTACAAGCGTTTCCTTTGACATTGTGTTTGTTTGTACGGTAGCCTGAAGCTATGCCGAACAAAGACAGACAATGATATTACAAATGAATCTGTGAATCCAGTTGGAAAAAAAAGAAACACTGAGGCATCAAAACTCTGGATTTGCCAGTGTAGTTTTTAGTTAAATACTTTGCTTTCCCTTTGAAAGAAATGAGCCATGTATTTTTGAGCATCTCACCTGATTCAGTCGAAAACCATTTTACTTCCATAAGGTGAATTATTTCCGAGTGAAACAGGATATTCAATGAGAAACTCTTGGGGCAAAGAGTAAAATGGCAGCATATGTTCGATATAATTTTTACGAGCAAATGAGTTGATGAAAGACGTATTTCCCTTGCTGCATTCACTTTAAAAGCAAACCTCCTTCTACTTGATGTGAGACGGCAGCGCACACGCCAGGAAATATTTATCTTCTAGCTTCAAAAGTTGTGCTGAGTCAAATTCCTTTAGAGTGGCTCGATTAATTCATGTCACAGACCTGTCAGTGATGCAACCGGTCACAACAGCTGTGCTGTGAGCCACGAACGTGCTCCGATTGATCTTCAAAGTGTGAAAATTCCCTCCAATATACAAGGGTTTACAATTAAGGTCATTTCACCTAACACTATAGTTTGGTCTACAAACCCAATGCGTGTAGTATATAAAATCTCACTCTCGTTTCTCAGAAATGGAGAAGAAGGTTTTTTGTGAGACTGTTATGTGAGGAACTGATGTTAAAATACTTGGAATATAGACACGTAAAATGGATTGCATCGGTCTGTGCAATATTCAAATGTCTTCTTATGTAAACGTGCTAGATGGACTTCATATTAGCCACTTGTCCACTATCGGGCCAGTTTCGAGCCATGGCTATTAACTGGCCAGCTGGGGCCAATAGCCTCGGACCTCGAGCCGCAAGACCAAAATCAATTTGCGTTCCCACCATCGGGCCAATAACCCCATAGCATTGCCCTAAAACCCATCCTTAATAAGCAGCCCTGGTGCCAATGTCACACACACCCTGCCCATTTCACAAGCAAGAGGGGAAACTCATGCTGAGGCATCATGTTATCTAGTTATCTCGAATATCGAGTTTAATGCAAACATTATTTAGCTAGCAAGATACTGTAAGTTAGCGTTGACAGCTCACCAACTGTAACTGCCATGGTGTCCCGAGTGGTGTCTCCACCAACAGCGGGGCGAAGTACCAGCACACCGTCTATGAAAGTTTACGAATCATGGGAAGTAATTTCTTTGGGCAGGGCTTTGTCCATTGTCCATTTTATCTAATTTACTTCCCTGAAGCTGTTCAGTTGTGCACTGGATACATAAACTGGCAAGTCTGGCGAAACTCTGCCTTTTGTACTGAACCCGCCTCAAACCCCGGTTGGCCACGTTTGGCCCAAGGATAATCAACAGGCCAAAGGCTATTGTTTATTGGCCCCGATAGAGCCCTGAAGAGGCCCAATGAATCCCCAGAAGTGACAGTGGGAATGCAACTAGCCCTGACACGCACTAGCATGCCCTCTTTTGGCCCAATAGAGGAAGCACAGTTATGGATGAACCTAAAACTACAGTTTTAAAACTTGATATGTAGTTGATGCCAATTTATAATGAAATTAGACAGAAATAGCCATGCTATTAATAATAACAACATATGCAGATTTGCAGTCTAACTAACTACATTAAAATAAGTTTCAACTTTGTAAATTATTTCTGTCATTATTAGGTTTTAGCTTCACATGCAGATTTATGTCAAAATAAAAGCTGGTTTGATTGTTTGAAAGTATTGCCATTTACATTGACGGACAGACTATTTGGAGGCGCCCAGTCAAACCAAAAATTAAAAAATGTAATCTTTTACTTACTCTCATGCCAGTGCAAATTGGAATGACTTTATTCTTCAGTGGAACACAATAGTAGATTATTTATTTATTTCGTTATTTTTTTTTGAAGAATATCCTGTTCCATATAAATAAGCAGTAAGGCATGAGAGGCAGTGCTATATTGTGAATATGGTCACGGCTTATGGGCGATACTAGGCACGACGTGAAGCATAGTAGTATTTCCCTAGTATTTTAGCTGCTCCGTGGAAATAAAGCAAACTAAATTTCGAGGACCTCCTGACGTGGTCTGAGGTCATTTGCAGCATTCTCATTGACTAAAACCAAAAAGAAATAATGATAACTCTTAAAATGCACATGTTCCACGAGACATGCTCCCACTGTACGTCTGTGAACATACAGCAAATCAGACACGTGCATTGACGACTGTTCTTAAAAATATAATAAAGTGCTCATGTTCAACCATAAACAACCGCGTGTCTTTGTGTTTCACAGCATTTCTTGTCATGTGATACTCCGAGACGTCTTGGCCCGCCACTGATGAGGGTAGATGAGCAAAATTGCTCGCACTTGAAATACCTGCATTTGGACCAGGAGCTTGCGAATAAGGAGCTGGATTCAGCCTCGTCGTATTTGGTGGGTGCCGGGTGCAGATTTCAAACTCTGGGCTGCTGTTTAAGATATCTGTCGACTTCTCAGATCCATGGTTTTGCCATTTCCCGATATGGTCCATCATCGTCTCTCAAGACACAAGACATTGTCGATATCCGATTACATTGTTCTATCGCCCAGTCCTAGCGAATAGCACGTTTGTTACATTTACCAGAAAAAGCAATTTTACTGCAATTTAACGGGTTTCATGTGTGAAAGTGGTTATTGACTGGTCTATGGTTTTGAACCCAACCCTCATTGTCACTTTTTTAAATGAGTTGTTTCTATACTGCATCACAAATGTATCCATTATTGCTTAATTTTACCATTAAAGTTCAGATAGTTTGATCAAACGGACACATATCCCAGATCAAACGTTCAGAGCAGCAGAAACCCCCTTTCCCACTTACGGAGCTGCTCAAATGTCATTGCACCCTTGAACTGTGGTTTACGGAAGCACCTATACTAAAGAGTGTCCCCAGTGATGTAAGCGATACTACTACAGCACCGAGTGAAATAGACACAACACGTTGCAACTCAATGCGATGGGTGCCAACTGGCAGTCTGCCAAACACTAAGAGGTGTAGGAATACATGAAGATTAAACATTCTCTTTTTTCCGTGTTCTCCCGGGACGTTTTGTGGAAGGAGAGAAAAGCAGATCTTATCTCGCTCTCATTATTCTCAGAACCTCCCGTTAAAATCAAAGAAGGCATCGTACGGCCTCCAGCTACCCTACATAACATTACACTGCCTATCTGCTGTTTGTCCCCATCATGATAACACGGAACAATTTGTAAACGCAATCCGAGAACTGAAAGGAGAACAATGGGGACAAAGAGCACAAGTACAAATGGTCTTATGTTTGAGATTAAAAACACAATTGTGGCTTATGGAGGGTATGAAACGTGATGCTGAATCTGGAGGGATAACATTATGATTTTATGTTTGTAAGTAGGAAATAACTTGACCTGTACTGTCATATCACTTATCAATTAAGGAGTAGTTGGCATAATGTGTCCATGATGTTCTGTTTGTTTTATTTAACATCAAGATATTGTAAGAGTGGAGTAAATGATTCTAATACTTTATTGTATCTTCCATCCTGCTCATAATGGTACAGTTTTTTCAACTTTGATTATAACCTCATAGCAGATTTATTGAGCTGACAGTCTGTTTGGTCTCTGAAGAAATGAGTGGTCATAATTGGTTGGTGAAAATAATCTTATTCATGATGGATCCACATGCTGTTATCCAGAGAGGCTTACAAAGAATAATTTATGTGGCCTAATGCATTAATTAGACGACATGAAAAACACTGGCACAGATGCTCATTGAACTGTATTGTTTACATAATATATGTTCTGAGTGGCATTGTATGCCAAAGCTGGATCAATACCAATCATATTAATGTAAATATTTCACCTGATGATGTCAGGTTGGCAGTCTGGGGCTTTGTTTGAAATGGCATACTGTAAAACAACTTTTGCAAATTTCACAGTGTAATTACACGAGTAATTACTGATTATTACTAATTAATAACAAGTGCCTGCTATAGGTGTAGGGTTAGTTGCTTGTTAGTATGCATAATTGACTGTTATTACTATTGTCAATGCATATAGTGTCTGTAGCAAGGACTCTGTAAAATAAAGTGTTACAGAAACATTCTGCGTTTTATGAGTTGACTTGCAAAATTGAACCAAATCTTGCAATAAATGACTCATCATTTGATCAGACTGTCAAAAGTGTGCACACAATCCAGATATCGATTCTTAAAATCCCAAGATCAATGCTTTATTTAACATTTGTGTTGATTATTGGATCTATTAAGTGTAATTGAACTGCATTGATTGTCCCTGTTGTTAGAAGGTTCCCTTTCATTTAAAGCATTAGCTGAGAACGAATTTCTTTCATATAAGAGAAATGTACATTTTATAACTGAAATACACACAACAGAATCAGAATCGTATAGACATAAGGAAACCAGTATCGATACCCAGTCCTAGACATCAATGTTGCTTAAATGTTTACTTTAGCATACTGTGTAATACACTGTTTTTCTGCAGTATGCTGTGGGGTTGTCCCGAGACCATAATTATATATTTAACAATGCTATACTAGCTAAAGTGTGATGATAACCAGTAGTATCATGATATCACTCTTTTTTTTCTTATAGCAGGGAAGTGAGTATTCTGTGTAATACACAATGTAATATTCTCTTTGTAAATAAAACAAATATGTAACCAAATAAAAATCATATAGACATAGAAAAGATTAGCACCTTTAAATCTGAGCCCATGGTTCTCAGCAGGAAACCGATGGGGTGCTTACTCCGGGTAGGGAAGGAGGTATTGCCCCAAGTGAAGGAGTTCAAGTACCTCGGGGTCTTGTTCACGAGTGAGAATCGAATATTATGACTGAGCCGGAAGGCAAAGCTCTTGATCTACTGGTCAATTTTCATTGCTACACTCACCTGTGGTCATGTATGCTGGGTCATAAGCGAAAGAACTAGGTCGCGAGTACAAGCGGCCGAAATGGGTTTCCTCAGAAGGATAGTGGGCTTCTCCCTTAGAGATGAGGAGCTCAGTCATCCGTGAGGAGCTCGGAGTAGAGCCGCTGATCCTTTGCGCCGAAAGGAGCCAGTTGAGGTGGTTTGGGCCTCTGGTAAGGATGCCCCCTGGGCGCCTCCCTAGGGAGGTGTTCCAGGCACGTCCAGCTGTGAGGAGGCCTCGGGAAGACCCAGGACTAGGTGGAGAGATTACATCTCCAAACTGGCCCAGTTAGAGCTGGTTAATGTGGATCAGGATAGGGAAGTTTGGGGCCCCCTGCTGGAGCTACTGCCCCCGTGACCCGACATCGGATAAGCGGTTGAAGATGGATGGATGGATAAGGTGATCAGCTATTTATTTCCATTACATTTTTTTATTAAATAATTAGGGCTGTCGATTTAATGTGTTATTTTGGTGCTATTGATTATATTAAAAACACGTAAAAAAAATTACAATTAATCATGTCCCCTGATCGTAATAAGGAATTTTTGTTAAATCCGAGCAATTCAAGGTTGTAGTACCACCTGAATTATCCAGGGGGCAGTAAGAAAACTCCAGCTGTATAGGCAACGTGCAGCTTATACAGAGAGCAAACCGCAATTACAGACAGCAGAAACACAAGGGCTGTGTCTTGTTTAGAAGGTCGCATCCTCCAGAGGTCGCATTTGTCGGCGGCATACGTCATAGATGCTGTCTTATTTAAATGTATTTTTAATTTTTTTGGGGGAATGCAAAAAAGGTTAACAACTGTATAAATGTAAGTGCATATGCATAAAAGGCATTGACAATAGATAAAAAATAAGAAAAAGTATGCGGCCAACAAATATAACCTCCGGTGGACGCATCCTTCCAAACGAGACACAGCCATTATGAAAACACGTTCTTGCGTTCAAGCACAGCTTGATGGAGTGCAAATTTGAAGGCAGGGATCTCAAGATGTGTTTTTCAAACTTCGTTTAACTTGACATAGTGACCTAAAAATTATACGTTTATAATGCGATGTAACCGAAAAGCTCCAAAAGCCTCCAACTGACACAGATGTACATTGCCGCGTCTTTAAAGGTGCTGTAAGCGATTTCAGCCGCTCTACTTTCACGAGACTGAGCCATTGGTTGAGCCAAGCCACCTCTTTTGAAAACCCCAAACTCCAAAGATACCAAAATGAGCTTTATTTAGAGCAAAACAGCTGTTAAAAACAACAGTAGTAAAATAGCGCCCTCAACTGACGACTGTTATGAACAGCATGGCATAAAAATGTCATTAAGTCTCAATTATTCACTGCAACTACAATATAATGAGAACGGACAAAATGATTTATAGGTTGAAAGCATCAATGTCCGTGGACCCATTTTTGTTTGCTGTTTAAAAAGTCTAGAGTGGTCACAGAGACCAGTGAGATATCTCAGGACTCTTATTTCATTAATATCTTTCAGGGAGCAGGAACATTTTTTGCATACCTTTCCATTAAAAAAATAAAATCGCTTGGAGCACCATTAAATAAGCCCTTATAATAAATCTCGGACTGACTGATGAATTCAGCAGCAAAACATATTGCTGTGAACAGTAGATGAATGATTGGCTTATGTTCAATAATATGCAAATAAAAAATATACTGGATCTCACAGCCACTTTTTATATTGTCTTTGTTAATACTTGTGTGCCAAAATAATTATTTTTATAATGTATATATTTTATTAATAATATAAATATAACTACTTATAATTATTTAATCATTTTTTTATTTTAGTGGCTTTCTCATCATATATTATGTACGAGATTAATTAGATTAATTAATCGGCATACAGTGTAATTAATTCAATTAAACATTTTAATTGATATACAGTAATATATATTATTAAATAATATACATTTTAACACTGATCTTGTCCCTCCGAGGACATTTCTCCCGGAAAATGGAGCTCACACGTGCCCATTCGCCCAACAACACCTACCGCTTTGGCCACTGGGGGCAGTGTTTAGAATTTCGGTAAGCACAGGCCGATTTTAGCTAAAGAAAGGTCAACCTACTCTTTCCGATTCCACCGTGAGATCAGTCTGATCGTGAGGCCACTTTGTGTGAGAAGGGTTCATGGTTTTTGTAGATTTAAGTCTTTGACTCTTTGAATCAAATTAACGTTTTAGTGGATACAATTATATTAACTACCTCCCAGATGGAAGAAGACTTCTGAATTTTGTCTCATTTACATACACACATATACACTCATGCACTGGCCAACAGGAGTATCTGCTTGTGTTAAAAGTAAACAGATATCAGAAACACTTTAAAGTGATCTGTATTCTGTAGACTGACTTGCCCCTTGAAGCAACCTGAGAAATTTCACACTATCGGAGAGATGAAATAGTTGTGTTTGAGATAAGTACACGACAGACACAGAATTCATGAGCCTGTTGCTGTGAAATCAGTCAAGCAAAAGTTTGCTAGAACTTACAAGTCCAATGAATTTAAATGAGATGTTCTTGTACGATTTGCTTTCAGTATAAATATATACAGCTTTTACATTTCTAGTGAAAAAAAAAAAAAAGTTTTGTGGGTATTATGGTTATACTAAGCAAATACCATAATGTAACTATGTTTTTACTATAGTAATATTGTAGTAGCTATGAAAAGTAACCATGTTTTTTTTTTTTTTAGGAAACCATGGTTTTAATACAATATACTGTATCTATACAGTATCGTAAATATGGTTAATTAGTGGTTAATAAAGTTTAACCATTAGATTACCACTAGTTACTAAAATCAAAATAACCACAAAATTATGATTTTTACTATGGTTTTACTAAGAATCTCAAGGTTAAACCATAGTTATTTTATTAAAACCATGGTCAATTTATTGCGAGAGGATGCAAAATAATTGCAAGTGAAAACAAAACTATTGCGATCTTGCAAAACTTATTACGAGGGCATGCAAACTATTGCAAGGGAACACAAAACTATTGCAAGGGAACACAAAACTATTGCAAGGGAACAAAACTATTGCTAGGGAACACAAAACTATTGCAAGGGAACACAAAACTATTGCAAGGGAACACAAAACTATTGCAAGAGAACACAAAACTATTGCAAGAGAACACAAAACTATTGCAAGAGAACACAAAACTATTGCAAGGGAACAAAACTATTGCAAGGGAACACAAAACTATTGCAAGGGAACAAAACTATTGCAAGGGAACACAAAACTATTGCAAGGGAACAAAACTATTGCAAGAGAACACAAAACTATTGCAAGGGAACACAAAACTATTGCAAGGGAACACAAAACTATTGCAAGGGAACACAAAACTATTGCAAGAGAACACAAAACTATTGCAAGAGAACACAAAACTATTGCAAGGGAACAAAACTATTGCAAGGGAACACAAAACTATTGCAAGGGAACACAAAACTATTGCAAGGGAACACAAAACTATTGCAAGGGAAACAAAACTATTGCAAGGGAACACAAAACTATTGCAAGAGAACACAAAACTATTGCAAGGGAACACAAAACTATTGCAAGGGAACACAAAACTATTGCAAGAGAACACAAAACTATTGCAAGGGAACACAAAACTATTGCAAGGGAACACAAAACTATTGCAAGAGAACACAAAACTATTGCAAGGGAACACAAAACTATTGCAAGGGAACAAAATTATTGCAAGGGAACACAAAACTATTGCAAGGGAACAAAATTATTGCAAGGGAACACAAAACTATTGCAAGGGAACAAAACTATTGCAAGGGAACACAAAACTATTGCAAGGGGACACAAAACTATTGCAAGGGAACACAAAACTATTGCAAGGGAACACAGAACTATTGTAAGGGAACACAAAACTATTGCGAGGACATGCAAACTATTTCAGAATAAAAATGTCTGCCCTGTCCTCAAAAGGGCTCCATAGTTTTTCCTTTAACTTGACTCTTTATGGATTATTCTTTGTTGCAATGAGGTTAGTCTAATGTAGCCAGATTTCTGACTTCCAGAATAATGTCTGGTCCACTTTGCTGCTTAATCTGGCCAAGAACCGCCCACGTAGCCAGAAAGAGATTTTCTGCCTGATGCACAACACGACTTTAAAAAAAGTAATTACTTTTTGTTTACGGACTGGAAATTCTGAAATAGATGAAATAGCAGACAGCCATGGAAAAACTCTTTGTAAACGGTTGTAAAGAATATACTGACTGAATACATCTGTGAAAATGTCTGAATTTCTGTCATTACAAAAATAACAAATACAGATTCACAGATAGAAAAAAAGCACAACATTGGTATAAAAATATCGATTTTACGATTACTCAAGGTCTACATTTGAACAATCCAAAGTCTATTCTTAAAATACATAGATTGATATATAAGGTTTACTTTAAAGTTTACTACAGGGTTGGTTGTGTTGATGCATTATTTTAAATAAATAGCAATTAAACTGCACAGTTTGGACACTGTAGTTTACATTTTTTTTAAATTAATATTATCATAATATACTAAGTTGGAAGGTTTCTTGTATAATTAACATTAGAATAGAATCAAATCCTTTATTTTGGTCACACATTATACACACAGTTTTTTGCATATATACAATGAAGTTTATTAGTTTTCACATATCCCAGCTAAGCTGGGGTCAGAGTGCAGGGTCAGCCATGATACACCGCCCCTGGAGCTGATAGGGTTAAGGGCCTTGCTCAAGGGCCCAACAGTGGTGCTGGGGCTTGAACCCCCGACCTTCGGGTCAGTAACCCTGAGCCTCAACCACTGAGCCACCACTGCATGTTAATTAGAAATAACATAAGACAATTTATTTTACTTGTAAGCATATTATAACTGAAATATACACAAAGGAATCAGAATCGTATCAAAATTGGGATCACATCGAGAGCTTATGAACAACCCTTTCTCTGTTTTAATTTTTTGTCTCATATTTTCCTCCCTCTAACTGTCTGAGGAAGTTGGCGGTAAAGGGCATTCGCCACTTGAAGAGGAGAAGTCATCAAACTGTAATCTTATAATGAGAGCTAGGAATATATATATCAGCACACAGCGGATGCCCACCCGGTGATCCTGTTCTAACTAACCAGAGTGGCTTGTCCTTTAGTCATCTACCCTAATGAGAAGACGGGCTATATGGACTGAGGCGGTTTGTGCTTGTGTGAAGTTGTTACTGATTAGACACCGAGAGAAATTGTGACTATAATTGTCCTATGCTGGGTGCAACTAATTATGCAATGACATCTACAAACAGATTATTCTTTATTTTATTTGTTTTCTCAATTTTCTGCCTTAAAACAGTTGTGTCAGAGAATGTACAATTATAGAAAAAAGAAATCAAGCTGTTTAGTTTGTTGTTGTTGACATTTATCAAACCATGTGTTCTCTCAGAAATTTCGAATGGAAGTTGCTAACAAATTGCTAAACATGTACTACAACTGTTGTCCGAGTTGTCAAGCTTGCAAACTCGCATCATAATGTTAGTTGTAAAAATGTAAACGTTTATAAAGCACTCAATGGTTTCGATATTCACATTTGAGGTCCAGTCCCCGAAGCAGCAAAGCAGCCCCAAATCATGACAATCACTCCACCGTACTTCACCTTTGGGATTATGTTTCACATTGGTATGCTGTGCCCTTTTTATGCCAACTGTTGTTCTGCGTGTTCTTCCAAAACAATTCCACCTTAGATTCATCAATCCACAACATATTTTCCGAGTAGTGTTGTGGAGTGTCACGTGGTCTTGGGCAAATTTCAGGCACGCAGAATTTTTTTTGTTGGAAAGCAGCGACTTCCTTCGTGATGTCCTGCCATGAACACCACACCTGTTTAATGCTTTCTGTATATTAGACTCATGAACAGAGATGTTAACCAGTTCCAGTGATTCCTTCAAGCCTTTATCTGTCACTCTAGGGTTATTTTATACCTCATTGAGCATTCTGTGGTGTTCCCTTTGAGTCATCTTGACTGGACGGCCACTTCTAGTGAGAGTACCTATAGTACTAAATCATCTCCATTTATAGACAGTTTGTCTAACTGTGGACAGATGAATATATAACGGCCACTTCTAGTGAGAGTACCTATAGTACTAAATCATCTCCATTTATAGACAGTTTGTCTAACTGTGGATGGATGAATATCTAACGGCCACTTCTAGTGAGAGTACCTATAGTACTAAATCATCTCCATTTATAGACAGTTTGTCTAACTGTGGATGGATGAATATCTAACGGCCACTTCTAGTGAGAGTACCTATAGTACTAAATCATCTCCATTTATAGACAGTTTGTCTAACTGTGGACAGATGAATATAAAACGGCCACTTCTAGTGAGAGTACCTATAGTACTAAATCATCTCCATTTATAGACAGTTTGTCTAACTGTGGACAGATGAATATATAACGGCCACTTCTAGTGAGAGTACCTATAGTACTAAATCATCTCCATTTATAGACAGTTTGTCTAACTGTGGACAGATGAATATCTAACGGCCACTTCTAGAGAGAGTACCTATAGTACTAAATCATCTCCATTTATAGACAGTTTGTCTAACTGTGGATGGATGAATATCTAACGGCCACTTCTAGTGAGAGTACCTATAGTACTAAATCATCTCCATTTATAGACAGTTTGTCTAACTGTGGATGGATGAATATCTAACGGCCACTTCTAGTGAGAGTACCTATAGTACTAAATCATCTCCATTTATAGGCAGTTTGTCTAACTGTGGATGGATGAATATCTAACGGCCACTTCTAGTGAGAGTACCTATAGTACTAAATCATCTCCATTTATAGACAGTTTGTCTAACTGTGGACAGATGAATATCTAACGGCCACTTCTAGTGAGAGTACCTATAGTACTAAATCATCTCCATTTATAGACAGTTTGTCTAACTGTGGATGGATGAATATCTAACGGCCACTTCTAGTGAGAGTACCTATAGTACTAAATCATCTCCATTTATAGACAGTTTGTCTAACTGTGGACGGATGAATATCTAACGGCCACTTCTAGAGAGAGTACCTATAGTACTAAATCATCTCCATTTATAGACAGTTTGTCTAACTGTGGATGGATGAATATCTAACGGCCACTTCTAGTGAGAGTACATATAGTACTAAATCATCTCCATTTATAGGCAGTTTGTCTAACTGTGGATGGATGAATATCTAACGGCCACTTCTAGTGAGAGTACCTATAGTACTAAATCATCTCCATTTATAGACAGTTTGTCTAACTGTGGACAGATGAATATCTAACGGCCACTTCTAGTGAGAGTACCTATAGTACTAAATCATCTCCATTTATAGACAGTTTGTCTAACTGTGGACAGATAAATATCTCTTCCAGATAACTTTGTAACGTTTTCCAACTTTATATAAAGCAACAATTCTTGATTGTGGGTCTTCTGAAATGTATTTTTGCGAGTCATGGTCCACGTCAGCAGACGCTTCTTGTGAATAACAAACTCAAATAGTTGGAGTGCTTTTTACAAGTCAAAGTTGCTCTAACCCACACCTACATCATAATCTCGTTTCATTAATTGGATGCCAGGTGTGCCAACTCCTGACTCTAATTAGCTTTTGTTGACGTCATTTTTCCAACCTACACTGTGAATGTTTGAACGATGTATTTCATATGTACAATAAAAATGTGATAATTTGTGTGTTATTAGTTAAAACTGATTGTGTTTGTTCATTATTGTAACTCAGATTTTTAAGACTTTCATAACTGCAGGTAATTCCAAAGGGTTCCCATTCTTTTCCTTGCCACTGTAGTAGTCAAGTGGAGTTCATATAATTACATACACAGGAGTCTCACAGACATCTCAATGAAAGATTTTAAACAGATCAATGTTCTCAAAGATCTCGTATCACAGCAGAGTTTACCGAGACGCTTCTATTTTTAGTGGCATAAGTCTGTGTTGTGTTTTGAAGAATTCCTGATCAGGGATTTGTGTAAAACCTACTTTCACCAGATAAGCATTGTTATGCTAAGACGAACATCATTTATTTCAATTGAAAGTATAAGATAGACCTCCTAAAGGTAACATCTGAAATATTGTTGATTTAAAACAGAGCCCTAATATTGTTAGACGATTCTCACAAAACCTATCGAGAAAAAGTCCTTGTTATCTTTAATCCCAAATGCACAATAATAAAATGTAATTATATTTCTGTAAATTAAATTAAAATCAGCAAAGATAAAAGGCAGTACATCAAGCTTCAAAGGAATAATTCACCGAAAAATGGAAATTCTCTCATCATTTACTCACCCTCATGCCATCCCGGATGTGTATGACTTTCTTGAACACAAATTAAGATTTTTAGAAGAATATCTCAGCTCTTTTGTTCCATACAATGCAAGTGAATGGGTGTCAATGTTTTGAAGCTTCAAAAATCACATAAATCAGCATAAAAGTAGCCTAATTCATGTGCCTCCTGTGGTTTAATCCATGTCTTCAGAAGCGATATGAGAGATGTGGTGAGAAACAGATCAACATTTAATTCAT
Organism: Moxostoma hubbsi; assembly: GCA_032164185.1. Taxonomy (NCBI): domain Eukaryota; kingdom Metazoa; phylum Chordata; class Actinopteri; order Cypriniformes; family Catostomidae; genus Moxostoma; species Moxostoma hubbsi. The sequence continues at coordinate 3,627,331 of JAVLUX010000038.1, read as the reverse complement.
TTTTTACTAATTCTCCTGCCTGCACAGTCAATCTCCACTTTAACTTTCACTTTCTTCTTGTGTTTTTGGTGATTCACATTCTTCATGCATATTGCCACCTACTGGGCAGAGAGAAGAATTTCTAGCAAAAGTTGACTTAAAAATGTATCTGTTTCTCACACACACCTGTCATATCACTTCAGAAGAGATTTACCCACTGGAGTCATATGGATTACTTTTATGCTGCATTTATGTGCTTTTTGGAGTGTCAAAATGTTGGTACCCCTTCACTTACATTGAATGGGCCTACAGAGCTGAAATATTCTTCTAAAAATCTTAATTTGTGTTCTGAAGAAAGAAAGTCATGGACAGATGGCAAGAGGGTGAGTAAATTATAAGAGAATTTACATTTTTGTGTGAATTATTTCTTTAAGTAGCACATGGGGGGTCACAATGTCCTCCTTTTGAGATAAACTGTTCCACATTGATTTAGTTCTTGTATCTTTTAAGCCAAGAAATAGTTGTGTTCTCATTCTCATGCATGATGCACAATTGTCTGAAGTTTGTGACTTGTTGAATATTCTGCTGAAGTATTGCTGAACAAATGTTGATCATTATAAAGGTTAAGTATAATTAAACATTATTACATCATCTTTACTTTCCAGGTCATGTATTATACCAATAACACACTCTCTACATCAGGGGACAGTATTATTAAAAAACTAACCATATTTAAAATATATATGTATTATTATTAAAAATGTCTGTTTTATTCTATTATATTAATACTTTTAAAGCTACTCAAGTTTATTCAGACAAAAGTAGTGAGTGATTTTCTCGTTTCCTTGTTGTTTGATTAATGGTTTTTAATAAGACAGTCTACTAGACAGCGCTCAGTTCTGTTACATGCACACTTCAAGTCCAACATGTTGATGCAAATACGCTTTTTGTCCCACTGTTTAAATTCACTTAAGCCATAAACAACTGCGCTTACATTAAATCCTCATCAAGACGGGCATTGGCAGAATTATAAAGTGTATTTGACCATTTAGACGTGTAAAAGCATTGGCGCTCAAACATTAGCTGGCAGTCGCCTGTCAATCAAACAACACACAGCTACAGATGTCAGGAAATAAAAAGTCAATCTTTTATATTTAATCTATATCAATCAACAGCGGTGCTCTTGCTATCACGATTGATGTAATGAACACCCCTGGAGTAGATGCAGAACATAGGCTAAATATAGAAAACTACTCAAAAGTTTATCATCAATATCGATCTCTCTTTTATTATTTTTCAGATAAACATCAAGATCATTTTATCACCTAGCCCTATTGATAACATTGCATTAATCTCTCACATCAACCCAATAATCTCAGTGATAGATAGTTAAATTACAGGCTACGTTATAGACACACAGAATCCGAAGATGGATGGATGTTTCTTCAAATTAGAGACAGGATTAATGCTGATATCTGGCTTGAGCAAGTTAAACTCACATGACACAGTGAAAATCCCTTCCAGGTGTGTCTGAGATGTTCAGGTGTAAACTGTACTTGAGGTATTCTCCACATCCATAACAGCTGGCGCCAGATCTACAGCTGACGTTCAAGTATTTTACATGTGATTTGATTTGACGAGAGTCACGAGACTCTCTCTAGACAATCATGATGACAGATAAAAACAAAATCAGGACAGGGAAATAGCGAACACAGACGGTGGGAAAATAGCGCAGTAGTTACAGCACTTAAAATATACTCAAGTAAAAGTATAAAATATTTAAACTACTTCAAAAAGTACAATTCTTGGGGAAAACTTAACTTTGTAATTCATTAGTTTACACCCCTGATTAGCAGTAATTAATTAAACAGTAGATCATTTATCAATAGGAGATCATCAGTGCTCTAGACTATATGTAAATATTCAGCAATTTATGATTTTTGTAGCATAGATATTTCCACCAGACAAAGGTTTTTTTGCCACAGACAAACAATATGTGTATATAAAATTTTATATAGAAAATTTATCAGCAAATATCTGCACCGATGGTTCCAAAAAGCAAATATCGGCACCGATAAATCAGTACAACCAATATTAGGGCTGGATATTAAAAACAGATTTCTTGATTCGTTTAAATTCTGATTCGTAAACTCTCAAATCAATTCCGATTTGGATTTGATATCTATTCATATGGGCAGGGACGGATTAACCGATTGGGCCATTGCCCAGGGGCCTCTAAACCCAAAGGGCCCAGAGCTCTAAATCAATAATTGATTTATATTTAGACATCTATTATAAATCCATGTAAATGTCAGCCTTATGTGAAATACCATTTGTTTGGCCGAATGCGTGCGAGCACAGGCACTCGGGTGCGCTCTCAGGGAATCTGCATGTCACAGGGGCAGCGCGTTTATTTGGAGGACTACAGAGAACAGCCTCTGATTTACAAAACACCTCCATACACAAAGATATGGTGCAGTTTACTCTGGCTGTGTACAAGCTGATGGTTTAAATTCATATAAGTGACAGAATTCGTGGAACAGTATAGAGGACATTAAAATGTTTAAGTCATTTCATTTAATGCATTTAATGTTTAATGATAAAGCAAAAGATGCCTCAATACCTTTAAACATGCACACTGTAACCTCTTGTAATATTTGGTTAACCGGGAGAGTTCACGAGCAGTTATTGTGTTATTTGTCGGGAATAAAGTATGTTTATTGCCATGCATCTGTCAAACACAATCTCAGATTAGCAGGGAATAAAGTGCACTGTGAGCTATGAGCCTAAATAGTGCAATACACAGATCTTCATATGATAAAATCACATTAAAGTCAAACAAAAATAATCTCTGTCACTGCCTGCAACATAGCAAGCCTATTCTTAATCAATGGAAAATGCATAATTCTGCCCGGATGAGGCAGTGAACACTACGGATTAAAGGACTTCTTCGGGATGCTTTGATTTTTAAATGATTCAGCATTTAACTCTTTTTTTTTGATCCCCTTTTCTACCAATTTGCAATGCCCAATTCCCACTAGTCCTCGTGGTGGTGCAGTTATTCGCCTCAATCCGGGTGGCGGAGGACAAGTCTCAGTTGCCTCCACTTCTGAGAACGTCAATCAGCGCATCTTATCACGTGACTCGTTGTGTATGACACCGCGGAGACTCACAGCATGTGGAGACTCATGCTACTCTCCACGATCCACACACAACTCACCACACGCCCCATTGAGAGAACCACTAATCACCACCACGAGGAGGTTACCCCATGTGACTCTACCCTCCCTAGCAACAGGGACAATTTGGTTGCTTAGGAGATCTTGTTGGAGTCACTCAGCACATCCTGGATTCAAACTCGTGACTCCAGAGGTGATAGTCAGCGTCAATACTCGCTGAGATACCCAGACTATATAAAAGTTATTTTAAACTTAACACAGTGTCTAAATAAATACAACTGTGCGGTATGCTGAAAAAAGTGAGTTGTGGGACAATGATCAAAGATGTCCGCCAGCGTGTGTTTACATGGTCTTGACGCACATGTTAACAGCCAGTAACTCGCCCTATAGCCTACTTAAAAAACTGACCTGAACCTGGCCCAAAATCTGTAGGTTTGTCGGGTACCGTTGGACACAGATCAGGTTGACGACCTCTAATCACATGCAGAATAGCTGAATAGTGATTTTGGTATTTGAATACCATGCATATCCATATTAATAACGCATTATTTTGGATCACTTGATAATTAAAAAGTACATATAACTGACTGTATAAGACATTAGGTAATAACTGCCGAGTCAAATCTGAACACTGACCAGCCAGTTGCCAAATATATACTTTTTTGTTGCATAGTGCATAATTTTGTTGCAAATGTGAGTGATTTTCTCTCATTGTAGTGGACGGATCCACATAGAGTAAAAAATGTATCTTGGGATTTAAGAATTGATATAGAGATCGTTCAAATGCAGATTGAGATTTTTATCCACCCCTAACAAATATATCAGTCGACAATCCACATAATAATACTTGATGTGTTTAGCTCAAAAGAGGACGCATTTAACAATAAGGTCTACCACTTCACAAAATAATAAGAAAATTTACAGCTTGTATTAGTGATATCTGTTTCCTTTGATGCATTTTGACTGTCAGACTCCAAATACTCGCCTCTCCTTGAGTATCCGTTCTCCACACATAATTACCCACAATCACTTGTTCATCCTGGGGAGGATTTGCTCCTGTGAAAGACTTTAAGAGGCAACGACAAATCCAGACCACTCTCTGCTTTAAGTGTCAAAATAAGAGAAAGAAAATCAATGTGGTCAACAGCTCGATGAACCGAAGACAGACAGACCGTCTCTCTTGCTCTGCAACAGACCTTTCCTCCATTTGAGCATCGCATTCATCATTCCGAATGCTTAACTTTATATGTGAGACCTACATCCACATTATACATTTTTTATCAATAGACATGATTTAATATTGCTTTCATTATGTAACATTAGCCATTCTTTTAAGGGGGAGCACAAACGCTGAACGTAAGACAAACATTGTCTGTTTCTTTAATTAAACAAGAGAAAATGTTGCCAGAAAAATTTGTCATTCTCAACCATTATAGAAAACTTCAGTAAAAGGCCATTAGCATATATACATCCAATTTAACAAAGAGTAAAAACATTATTGAATTGGATAGGTCCTGATATGGAGCAAACCATTGAAAAGCAATACATTAAATATATGATACACGATTGATTGTCTGTCAGCCATTTGCATGTATATCTTATTAATCCAGGAGATCAATATTAGGCTGGCATGTGACAACTTGTGATAATTAATGAAAACTATAGCTATAATAATGAATGATCAATCATAATGCAAAAGTCACACATGGTCTTCATGTTGTAACAGGGACGTCACTAGGATTGGAAGACAGGGGGGGCTTAGCCCCCAGGGTATTTGTAAAAAAATATTTGCGCTCACATCTAGAGCTACACTTATGTCAACAACCAGTCAAGAAATCAAGATGTTAACAAGTAAAACGTGACAGACATATCCTCTTCTTCCATTTCTACTCTGTTAAAGAAAAGTTACTGTAATGTTGCTTTTAGACACATCAAAGCTGCATGTGGGAATTTACTCAGGCCAGACTTTGCTCCTGATGAGTTATTCTATAAGCAATGACTTAAATGCTATCTGTCTGCTCATGTAAATGTATGTAATGATAAAGTAATAGCATACAATATCTAATTCCTCTCTATACAAGATAAGTTGTCCACAGAATGCTATTTAATTACTGTAACTGTGCTGTGGATTGGTTCAATCAGAGTGTAATTTCACTGTGTAGTTTGGCTTGCATACAGTTTAACCCAAGAACCAGAATTTTAAGGTCATAGTGAAATTTGACAACACAGGTTTGAGCGTTTCTCAATTAAAGATGATTTATTCTGCCAAATGATGTATACAATGTATGATATAAATCAACAACAAAAAGGCAGTATTCAAATAAAGGAATTCTGTGGGGATTGATATTGTTTTATATGCCTATTATAGAGAGAGGTTATATTATTGGCAAAGAATAAAGAGTTGTGATTAGCTTGCTAAGTTCACCATTTCTTGTATTTTGCTTGTTCACTCTAGCTAGACTACAGTTTTCCATAGCAAACCAAAATATCCCCTTTCCTTTACCTCAAGAAAACGTAGCTAATGGTAAGCAGGTGATTAAAAACAACTTACAATTTCACTCTGTGTCACGACACTTACCAAACTTCCTTTCATTATCGTGTGTATCGTCTGTATCGGTGTGTGTGGGGGCGGGATGGTGCATAGCGAGTTCAACTTCAGACCAAACTAGAGTAACGACCAGACGAGATGAATCGTCCAGTTACGTGCAGCGCTCCGGTCTGCAGCGCTCTGAAAGCTGCCACAGTTCACACCAATGCAACGAGACGCTGCGGTGCATCATCTTGATAGCACAACGACTCTTTGTACTTCTGTTCAACTTTTCGGCTATTTTTTGTAGCTGGATATATATAATTTGTTGCGTCTAATTCTAAATATGAATGAGGATACTGATAAATCGCATTGTTATTGTTGTTCTTATTATCATTTAGGGGGGGGGGGGGGGGGGCTTAGGAACATTTTGGGGTAGCTTCAGCCCCCCTAAAATAGGCCTAATGACGTCCCTGTGTTGTAATCTTACCAACAATGTCTACTTTTTTTTTATTTGTAAATTGGGACTGTACATTTATCTGCTTGTTACATCTTTTATATTGTTTAGAATTTGTTAGGTTTAGGCATAGAGGTAAAAGTATGTGAACCCTTTGGAATTAGCTGTTTTTTTGCATTAATTGGTCATAAAATGTGATCTCATCTTTATTAAAGTAACACGTATAGAAAAATAACAATGTGCTTAAGCTAACAGCACACTGACAATTATAATTGTTCTTGTCTTTATTGAACACATCACATTAAACATTCACAGTGCTGTGGAAAAAATAAGTGAACCCCTTGGCAAAATATGTTAAAAAATTTAATTAGAGTCAGGAGTTGGCCAACCTGGCATCCAATTAATGAAACAAGATTGTAGGTGTGGGTTAGAGCTACTTTGACTAATAAAAAACACTCATTAATTTTGAGTTTGCTATTCACAAGAAGCGTCGGCTGACGTGAACCATGCCTCCCAAAAAGAGATTTCAGAAGACCCACGATCAAGAATTGTTGCTTTGTATAAAGCTGTAAAGGGTTAAAAAGTCATCTGGAAGAGATTAGATATTCATCTCTCCACAATTAGACAAACTGTCTATAAATGGAGGTGATTTAGTACTATAGGTACTCTCTCTAGAAGTGGCCGTTAGATATTCATCTGTCCACAGTTAGACAAATTGTCTATAAATGGAGATGATTTAGTACTATAGGTACTCTCACTAGAAGTGGCTGTTAGATATTCATCTGTCCACAGTTAGACAAAATGTCTATAAATTGAGATGATTTAGTACTATAGGTGCTCTCACTAGAAGTGGCCGTTAGATATACATCTGTCCACAGTTAGACAAACTGTCTATAAATGGAGGTGATTTAGTACTATAGGTACTCTCACTAGAAGTGGCTGTTAGATATTCATCTGTCCACAGTTAGACAAACTGTCTATAAATGGAGATGATTTAGTACTATAGGTACTCTCACTAGAAGTGGCAGTTAGATATTCATCTGTCCACAGTTAGACAAACTGTCTATAAATGGAGATGATTTAGTACTATAGGTACTCTCACTAGAAGTGACCGTTAGATATTCATCTGTCCACAGTTAGACAAACTGTCTATAAATGGAGATGATTCAGTACTATAGGTACTCTCTCTAGAAGTGGCCGTTAGATATTCATCTGTCCACAGTTAGACAAACTGTCTATAAATGGAGATGATTTAGTACTATAGGTACTCTCACTAGAAGTGGCTGTTAGATATTCATCTGTCCACAGTTAGACAAACTGTCTATAAATGGAGATGATTTAGTACTATAGGTACTCTCACTAGAAGTGGCTGTTAGATATTCATCTGTCCACAGTTAGACAAACTGTCTATAAATGGAGGTGATTTAGTACTATAGGTACTCTCACTAGAAGTGGCTGTTAGATATTCATCTGTCCATAGTTAGACAAACTGTCTATAAATGGAGATGATTTAGTACTATAGGTACTCTCACTAGAAGTGGCCGTCCAGTCGAGATGACTCAAAGGGCACACCGCAGAATGCTCAATGAGGTACAAAATAACCCTAGAGTGACAGATAAAGACTTGAATGAATCACTAGAACTGGTTAAAATCTCTGTTCATGAGTCTACTCTATAGAAAGCATTAAACAGGCATGATGTTCATGGCAGGACATCACGAAGGAAACTTCCTGCTGCTTTCCAACAAAAACATTGCTCCACTCCTGAAGTTTGCCAAAGACAGCACTGAAACTCCACAACGCTACTGGGAAGATGTTTTGTGGACTGATGAATCTAAGGTTGAATTGTTTGGGAAGAACATGCAGCACTATGTTTGCCAGCGCATACCAACGTGAAAACATCATCACAACGGTAAAGTACAATGGAGGGAGTGTCATGATTTGAGGCTGCTTTGCTGCTTCAGGGACTGGACCGCTTGCCATCATCAAGGGAAAAATTAATTCCCAAGTTTATAAAGATATCCTACAGGTAATGTCAGGGTTGCTGTGCGCCAACTGAAGCTCAGTAGAAGTTGTGTGATTCAGCAGGACAATGACCCTAAACATCGAAGAAAATCCACAACAGAACAGCTTAAAAAAAAAGAAAATTAATCTTTTGGAGTGTCCCAGTCAGAGCCAATAGAGATGCTGTGGAATAACCTCAAGAGAAACGTTCACACTGACATCCTAAGAATATGTCTGAGCTGAAGCAGTTCTGTAAGGAAAATTTATCCAAAATTCCTTCTGAACATTGTGCAGGTCTAATCCGCAGCTACTGGAAATGCTTGGTTTATGTAGAGTGACACACTGGGCTCTTGCTCAAGCGGCTTCTTTTGACACCTCGGGAGTGAGAACGGGTTGACAAATAGAAACAATGGAGAAACAATAAGAGATGTTAAAGTATCAGATCTGGTAACTTCAATAAAAGCACCTTCCTACACAGCTCACTTTTTATTCACCAAAATCAATGACGGTTCTTTCTTGCTGATGTCGGCAGTTCTCTGGATGATCTTCGCAAATTTCTATGCATTTCCCATGGTGCATTTGAAATTATGCCATCTCTGGAAAAGAGCAGCTGTAATCCTAAGTGCATTATTGAAATGCTTGATGGAGGAACACAACGAGTGACAGCAATCCTGCATATTTTATGATATATCCCTCCCATTGGCCCACTTTACTATTGCGCTCTTATAAACATATGTAACCTGCTATCCACTGAATTTCCTTTAGTCATACATTTCAAAGAACGCAATTCTGCATTTCAGAGACACTCTATTTATATTCTCACGTCCAAATGAAGCAAAAGAAAGGAGAAAATATATTTTGAGTTCAAAAAGCTTCAAGCTTTTTTATGCTTACAGAAGTGAGGATATAATTCCAAATGAATACTATAAATCTATTTCTCTTTCTCAGGTGCAAGGTAATGTGTTGGTATGGACTGACAGTTTTTTTAATAATTGAAAGTGAACAAAGGAAGCAAAATAAAAAAGTCATATCGAGTCATATCGACTCCTTAGCCAGCTTTTAATAACTGGGTTCACTAGATTCAATCTTTCTCATAGCTGAATATGATGCAAATGCAAAGCAGAGCTCCTCATGCACGCTGGTTTCACTAAGCCCAAAAATCGTTCTCATATTGCCTTTTCAGGTTTTGGTGGGTAAATAAGTCAATTTTCTCTTCAGGAAACTTTCACAGTGAGGTCCAGAAGTCTAAGATTAGCTTCTCTTTTGCATTTTTCTCATTTAATACAAAATTACTCATTATTAAAAAGTGTTATATCAACAATGGAGCATTGGAAATGTAAATACCTGAACAAAAGAATTGACAAAGGTCAATCTCACAAATTTTCTTACATATGATTCATTACCAATTAGTGAGGAATCTTTCATATTTTTTATTCGTTTTCAGATCTTACACTCAACAGGTGGTGGTGGGGTGGTGGAGGTTGCCGTGTTAGCTCACTGAAACAGCAATGTGATAGATTGTGAGCAGACTTATAAAGCAATGGCTGACATGTGATTGGCTGACATACAGCTGCTAGTCTTCCCGCTAGAACTAGGCTGCGCTTACATTTCTGCCTAATTTTAGGAATTTTCCATTTTAAAAAACAATTCCATTAAAATACAGTTAAAATATTTATATTTTTTATTACATTTTTGTATTTTATTGTTAAAGATTACACAATTTATTGGAATTTTGCTATGAAATTAAAATGTGAAAATCATAAAAAAAATTATCTCAATTATTTGAAAAAAAAAAATTAATCTTAAAACATTTTCTTCCAGGTTTTAATGCAAAAGAAACAAAATCCTGATTTTCAGTGTGAATTCAGACTTTTAGACTCCACTGTACATGCAATAAACAACTTTACTGTATAATGGTGCTTGTGTAGAAGATTTAAAAGTGAAAAGTTATTACAAGGACATTTTATGTTTATCACAGACTTTTTGCTCCAGAGCAGTTCAATCAAAACCACATTCCTCACATCCAAGAAGACTTGTTCTACACTGATATTCTCAGATCTGAATCAAGGACTTTTCTGGCTCCTTTTCACAAGATTGTCAACTTCAGAGACATGTGGACTTAAGTGTAGATCCACTTTAGATGGAAATGTGGAACAGAACTTGTGGTATTACTTATGTTTCTGGGGCCAAAAGCAAAACCACCCTTTTGGGCCCCAACAACACACCATTCACTAAGGCTTCCACTTCACAGTCTCCACCCCAAGAAAACCACCTACCCCATTACAAGGATATTTAACCCTTTAAGCGCTGAAGGTGTTTTTAAAGATTTCCTGTTTCAGTGGCATAGCCAAAATTAAAGGCTTATAAAAAACTAATAAGGTCAATTGTTTTGTATCTTTTTAAAGAAAAAGTTTACATTTATGATATAGATTATGATACACTCTGAGACTCGTAGCCTACAAAACTGCTGAAAAATCACAAAAAACTTGAGTGAAAAATGTACTTATTATTTTCTTATTTCATATTACTGTATATATCTCTGGGTGTAAATAAGGTGGCTCCTAAAAACTTTAGTTTTGTTCCCAATCATGTCAACTGTAACAGAGTAACATTGTTACTTGATACGACAAAGCAATCAAAAGTTCTAACATTATAAAAATAATTTAGTGTCCAAAAACATCCCCAAACAAATAAAAGATAATAATTGTACATAAGAACTAAATACATATGCAAACACAACAATGACTAAAGGTTTGCATAGCATGCAGACATGATTTAAGTAAAGAGAGTGGTCTGAGTGCAGTTCACAGGATTGTGAAGCCGCTTGCTCCGTTTATGTATATGACACAGGGAGATGCATATTGAAACTATTTAACTGAATGTGTTTTACTGCAGGTTTGAAAAGCCAGGTCTCATACCCCTCACCCACTCTGATCTTCCCTTCACACACAAACACCAACACCTCCTGGAACCCCCCTCCTGCTACTCTATCTGCACTTATGATCTGTGAGGAAGATGTGTGCCATGTCTTTCGGAAACAAAATACTAGGAAAGCTTCAGGCCCAGACAGTGTTTCACCTGCCTATCTTAAAGTCTGCACTGACCAACTAGCCCCCATCTTCACACAGATCTTCACTAGATTGACAGACCTAGGACTTAGGCAAGGATCGTATTTGTGACTTCAGTTCAGCCATACCATAATGCCTCTTCTCTCAACCAAACTGACACAGCTCTCTGCGCCCACTCCAATCTGTCAATGGATCACCATCTTTCTGACAGACAGGCAGCAGCAGCTAGTGAGACTGGGGAAGCTCACACCTGGGACCCTCACTATTAACACTGGTGCTCCTCAGGGATGCGTTCTCTCTCCACAGCTCTTCTCTCTGTACATGAACTGAACTGCAATGGACCCCACTGTCAAGCTCCTGAAGTTTGCTGATGACACCACGGTCTTCAGCCTTATCCATGACGGTGATGAGTCTGCATACAAACAGGAGGTTGATCAGCTAGCTGTCTGGTGCGGTCACAACAACCCTGAGCTGTACACGCTTAGAAAAGTGGTGATGATAGTGGACATCAGGAGAAATCCCTCCGCAACCCCTTGGCAACACTTGGCAATAAAGTACATTCTGATTCTGTTAACTGTAGCTCTCTTAGAAAGCCTACAGAATTTATTTGCTGCGATTAAGTATTTTTTCATGAGGTATTGATGATATAACCTTCCAGGACTGAATATGCATGCATAACCCAAGGCGAGAATTTGTTAGATTATTGCTAGAACCTAGATCTAAGTTATTTCTTATTCTTACTTCTTATTATAGTTAGTGGAGCTTGCTAAGGCAACGTTTGTGCCACAGACATCAGTGGTTCCTCAAATCATGAGTCTTTTGACTTGGACTGGTAGGCAACCACCCAGAATACCCTAGCAACTGCATAGCAATATAAAAAAACACCTAACCACACAGAAGCACCAAGCATCCCTGGGTGGGTACAAAACAATTGTCCAAATTTCCCTTCATCAAAACACCCCCCAACTGAGGCAAGTAATCAAGCATTTCACTGACTTTACTGTAACTTCTTAAAATATATTTGTAATTATTTCCTTAGTAATGGTTGCTGAAATTGTTAAGAGCAAATGTGCTCCATTTAGTGCACTCTTTCACACTGTTGCACTGGCTGTTTTCCACAATATCTTTTGATATACTCAGTCTCTCACCACAATATAAATTGAGTCGGAGGCGCTGTCAGGTGCGGATGTGATGCGGCCAACAGGTCATAAGGACATAACGACACACCGCTGTTACTGTTGCTCACTCGCCAAACAGGAAAATGACAAAGAATCAGAAAGAGCGAGGAGTTATGTGGGCAAGTTCAAAGTTTTCAGTCGCTCTTACTAAGACGACATCTCTTCATTCAGCAACCACGGGTTGAGAGAAAGCCAGAAAAATTCTGTCAGAACAAGACAAAAAGTTCAAGTGGGTCAATTAAGTAAGTTCAAGAGTTGATGTAGCTGTAAAGCGGAAATATGCAAGCAGTGTCTGTCAAAGTGGCATACGTTTTTTACAAACAATCGCTCTGTACTGTTCTGTGTCATGCAGCTTTTTCATAGTCCTTCTACCAGGTGCTCCTTTTAGGGGTTGCCACAGCGGACCATCTGTGATCTGCATATTTGGCTTGGCACAGGTTTTATGCCAGATGCCCTTCCTGATGCAACTCCCAGTGGCCGGTAGACTCTTACTCACACCTATGAGGCAATTTAGAGTCTCCAATTCACTTAACCTGCATGTTTTTGGGGGAAACTGGAGCACCTGGAGGAAACTCATGCAAACACAGGGAGAACATGCAAACTCCACACCCAATTGAGCTGGGACTGAAACCTGGGACCTTCTTGCTGTGAGGTGGCAGTGCCAACTACTGAGCCACTGTGCCGCCCAGCTTAACATCAGTTCACTATCAGTGACACGACTTTATTGGTCATATCTGCTCTGTGGAAACTATTATTCTCAAATGTATGAACCTTTTACCATTGCAACCAATATTTTCTGCAAATATTTTTTTTAATCACTTTCAAACTGTGTAAAATCTTTTCCTGACTAAAAGTTTCCACCAGGTTTGGTTCTATTTCTAAAATTGATTTTATTATTAACAATACCTGCAGAAACTATTGTATTATTTTTTTTGGCAGAACTGTGATTGTCATGGTACATGTTTGTAAGGGTTATATATGATGCTTTCTAATGGATGCAGTTAATTTGATCAATATCTACATATATATAATGTTTTACCGGCCATGTTTAAATGCAACAACACAAATTTGACTTAAAAATGTGGCCACGTTACCTGCAACCTGTTACCGTGAAAGTATAGCACAAATTAATTTCTATTACAAGCATAGTTTGTCAGCAACTTATAAAGACATCTAACATCTTCAGCGCGGTGATGTTCACAAGTCTTTCATCTGACGTCCGAGTCAAGTCTGGAGTCTTTAACACTGTAATCAATGTCAAGTCTCGAGTCTTTATCACTGGAGTCTGAGTCAAGTCTGGAGTCTTTAACACTGTAGTCAATGTCAAGTCTTGAGTCTTTAACAATGTAGTCTGAGTCAAGTCTGGAGTCTTTAACACTGGAGTCCGAGTCAAGTCTGGAGTTTTAAATACTGGAGTCCGAGTCAAGTCTGGAGATTTTAACACTGGAGTCTGAGTCAAGTCTGGAGATTTAAATACTGGAGTCCGAGTCAAGTCTGGAGATTTTAACACTGGAGTCCGAGTCAAGTCTGGAGTCTTTAACACTGGAGTCCGAGTCAAGTCTGGAGATTTTAACATTGGAGTCCGAGTCAAGTCTCGAGTCTTTAACACTGGAGTCCGAGTCATGTCTGGAGTTTTAAATACTGGAGTCCGAGTCAAGTCTGGAGATTTAAATACTGGAGTCCGAGTCAAGTCTGGAGATTTTAACACTGGAGTCTGAGTCAAGTCTGGAGTCTTTAACACTGGAGTCCGAGTCAAGTCTGGAGTTTTAAATACTGGAGTCCGAGTCAAGTCTGGAGATTTAAACACTGGAGTCTGAGTCAAGTCTGGAGATTTTAACACTGGAGTCTGAGTCAAGTCTGGAGTCTTTAACTCTGGAGTCTGAGTCAAGTCTCAAGTCTTTAACACTGGAGTCCGAGTCATGTCTGGAGTTTTTAACTCTGGAGTCTGAGTCAAGTCTGGAGTCTTTATCACTGGAGTCCGAGTCAAGTCTGGAGTTTTAAATACTGGAGTCCGAGTCAAGTCTGGAGATTTTAACACTGGAGTCTGAGTCAAGTCTGGAGTCTTTATCACTGGAGTCCGAGTCAAGTCTGGAGTTTTAAATACTGGAGTCCGAGTCAAGTCTGGAGATTTAAATACTGGAGTCCGAGTCAAGTCTGGAGATTTTAACACTGGAGTCTGAGTCAAGTCTGGAGTCTTTAACACTGGAGTCCGAGTCAAGTCTGGAGATTTTAACACTGGAGTCCGAGTCAAGTCTCGAGTCTGAGTCAAGTCTTTAACACAAGCCATATCATTAGGTATGATTTTGACAAAAACTTGTTTTAAATCCATAGCTGTTTTAAGTGCATACAACATTTTTTTTGCTTAGATGCATGTGCGTAATGCAAGATGCAGATATAAAGGACAAATCTCTCTCTCTCTCTCTCTCTCTCTCTCTCTCTCACACACACACACACACACACACACACACAAACACACAGAGAGAGATAGATAGAGAAGGAGGCAGCAAATATTCTACGAAAACATTGAATAATTGAATACTGAGAGAAGGGCCTTTCATCCACCCAAACAGATGCCAGAGTCATACAGTAGCTGAAGAGATGGGGATGTCAATAGTCTTTTCTACTGCAAGAATCTGAAAAACAAAATCTCAGTTCCAGTATGAGTCCCAAAATGCGGATACTACAGTGTCAGCCGCTGAACAATTCAGGAGAGATGTTTTCCTTCCAGAAATCTGTTTGGCTACATTTATGGAAGAGAGGAAATGAAAAAGGCCATCCAAAGTCGCACACTAAAAGACAGCTGCATAAACATGGAGAACACTTGGCGATGTGGATGCTGTGGACATTTTGTGTGAGTTGTCGGCTGCAGTCAGTCCCGTGACTGCGAAAGAAACCATTGACTTGAAAATTCTTAACATTTACAGCAACATCTTAGGTGAACTGCATTGCAACCTCAGCATTGCTCTGTGACTCATGGTGACAGTGCCCGTGACTGTAGTGAATGGAGATAGAAGTTTCTCTTGACTAAAGCTCATCAAAACGCATCTGAGGTCAACCGTGCTCCAGGAGCATCTGTCAGCTCTTGCTCAGATTTCGACTGAGCTTGAGGTAACGAGATCACTAGACAAAGATAAACTTATTAGAGCATTGTCAGCACTCAAGCATAAGAGGGTGAAGTTCTAGACAGGACTACCTCCGATTTTCATACAATGTAGCAGAAATAAAGTTAGTAATAAGAACTGTACTAATAAAATAAACTACTTATTTCACACAATTTGTACAGGCAGCGACCCACTTATTATTTTTCCCGCAACTGTAATTTCTCTCTCCCGCTTGGCTTGTTCTCCCTCTGTCTCTCCCTCTTCTTTTTCTCTTCAGGCCTGTAGTGAGCTGTCCATGGTGCTGAAACAGCACAAAGCACAATTCATTGTAAACCACCAGTAGATTCAGACACTTTTAATTCCCAAACAAAATATGTTATTGCTGTTGTTGTTAATTTAATATGAGGAAATATTTTAAGCTGTTTTTATGTCCGCTGATACATAACACATAGTGCTATTCAGTGCTGAATAGTAGTCGCCAAAGGGCGTGGCTTCTCTTTATTCCAAAGCAAAAATGACAGCATTGTTTCAGTTTTTAATTAAGGGAACTCTATGGATTATTTCTACGCTAAGCTGTTGATGCTGAAAGTCCACATAATGCATTTATGGTGAAGTCCAAAAAGATACCATATTAATGAAAACGAACTTAAATCTTTGCTTTCTCTCTTTTATGTTTTTTTATGGGGGGAGGGGGGCACATTAGCACTTGAAATGGGCCCCCAGATGCTTAAGACCGCCACTGGTGTTAATTCATGTGACTAACCTTTGAGAACATGTTCTTGAAGTTTCTGCTTCTTAGTGCATGGTGCGAGTTCTGACACTTGGGATGTCGTGAGCCCCTGCACACTTTACGAGTCATTTTACCTGATAATCGTACAGGTGCAATGGTACACAACACGACTTTATGACCTGGCGAGTTCCAGAGCATTTGCATGAATTTTCATGCTTTTTATCATTATAAGACATAAATCCAGAGGAGGACATTACTTTAATTCCTCATAGCTTGTGATTTAGAAATAAAATAGGTGACTGGCATGGGGGCTGCATTAGCTGAAAACTCATCTGTCGATTAAAATAATAATAAAAATAAATATGGATAATTATTACAAATGCTGTCCAGCATTTGGGAGATTGTGTGATTTTATGACTGTATACATCAATCATTACATCAGTGTGTTGCTGCTGCCAGTTAATGCATGATAAAGTGCACAATATGTACAAGATTAAAAAGAAAATGTGGAAAATTCACGCACCGTTTCTGTCGGTTATTCTAGGATTTAATCTAGTGCAGAATACGGAGATATTTTAGTGGAGTAGACTACCTGTATTATTCAGGTTTAGATGTAGGTTACGTCCTTCTCATCTGTGTCACTGCTTGAATGTTGATAGCAGACATTCTGTAAAAGATCAATGAGGTCTTCTTGTCCATTTGAATGCGCTTTAAAGCCGCACACAGCAAAGTTAAAAAACATCTTGTTTTAGCGGAGCTGTTGATTGACAGGTAGAACTTTCAACCTAGAAGTCCTTTGTTCCACTAGACACGCGTTTGGAGAGTTACAAAAAATCTTCTATCACATATCCACTATTGTGTGCATATGCTATTATAACAGATGCTATATCCCCCTAAATGTCACCCTAGAATTGAAATGAATGCAAGTATGATGAATAAAAGTAGACCACGAACGAAGTAGACAGTAGGCCTAACCTCTGTCCGTCAGAGTGATAGAGATTGTTTTCTGGCGCAGCCCGTATAGCAAATGATTTGTTTGAAGAGCAGAGAACAGCATGGCATTTCTGTAGAATCATTCCCAGTGATGTGGTCATGAATATTATGGGGAAAACACCATTTTAACACGACCATTTTCTCCAAATATGTGAGAGCTTCATGAACACTCAGTTTGCATTGATCATATGAGTTGTAACACCTTCTCTACTGATTGGTCAACTTCAGGTAGATTGCCAATCGGCTCGTTCAACCACACACACCTCAATTCAAGCCGACAGAGCCCACATCGGGAAGTTGTGAACTGCTCGCTCAGCTCATAATTCCTCTCAGACGTTGCGAGCCGCGACCATACAAGCACCCACCGTCATTGTCGGGAGCTCGCACGACAGCCAAAAATTGCAGCATGTATCCCCGACTTTCGGGCACAACCAAATGTGAGTGTGAGCACAAATGGCACGGCGACTGCCATCATGTTTCATGGGACTCTTATCACATTTTGGGGGGGGGGGGGGGGGGGTTTACATGGAAATACATCATCAAATTCTAATGGCTTATTATTTTATTTTAATGGATGTCTGTGGAGGAGATGCTTCGTTACGCTGAATAAACTGCTTTTGTTAGGAAACAGCACATCGTACATTATATTTAATTAAGAACTAAAAGACACAAACACACACATATGATGGACAGCTGCCCGTAAACACTCTCTCTCTGTCGCACTACCGTCCACAGTCGGCCTTTTTCCCTCTCGGAGGCTTGATTAGCCTGATAAGGCACCAGGTGTGTAGAATTACGACCGGCCCGCACTCCGCCCTGTCACACGCCCTCAACTAACATACATTATGAATCATAGTCTCAATGAACAACAAAAGAACGAGCAAAATTATTGACAGGTGAAAAGTGCCAATGTCCCATTTTTGTTTGCTGTTTATCAATTGTACACCTGTCACAGAGACCGGTGAGAGATCTCAGGACACTTATTTCATTAAAGGGAATAGGAAAATTTTTTGCATAATTTTCCATGAAAATAATGGCTTACAGCACCTTTGATTCTAAATACCTGTGCTTGATTGGCCAGCATGCAAACAGCCACTCATTCCTCATTGGCTGATTGCTCCATTAACCTTAAAACAACCCTGATATTTCAAGCTTTTAATATGTTAACATAAATCACCCAAATGTCCCTGATCAAAAGTTTACATACCCTTGAATGTTTGGCCTTGTTACAGACACACAAGTTGATACACAAGATTTCAGCCAAGACTGCCAGAAGAATTGATCGGGATACAAAGAAAACCCCACAGGTAACCTCAGGAGAAATACAGGCTGCTCTGGAAAAAGATGGTGTGGTTGTTTCAAGGAGCACAATACTTGCAAACAAAAATGATCTGCATGGTCGAGTTGCCAGATAGAAGCCTTTACTGCGCCAATGCCATAAAAAAGCCCATTTACAATATGCCTGACGACACCTTGACACGCCTCACAGCCTCTGGCACACAGTAATTTGGAGTGACGAGACCAAAATAGAGCTTTATAGTCATAGCCATAAGCACTATGTTTGGAGAGGGGTCAACAAGGCCTATAGTGAAAAGAATACCATCCCCACTGTGAAGCATGGTGGTGGATCACTGATGGTTTGGGGGTGTGTGAGCTCTAATGGCACGGGAATCTTGCGAAAATTGATGGTAAGATGAATGCAGCATGTTATCAGAAAATACTGGCAGACAATTTGCATTCTTCTGCACAAAAGCTGCGCATGGGACGCTCTTGGACTTTCCAGCACAACAATGACCCTAAGCACATGGCCAAGTTGACCCTCAAGTGGTGACAGCAGAAAGAAGGTTTTGGAGTGGCTATCACAGTCTCCTGACCTTAATATCATCGAGCCACTCTGGGGAGATCTCAAACGTGTGGTTCATGCAAGAAGACCAAAGACTTTGCATGACCTGGAGGTGTTTTGCCAAGACGAATGGGCAGCTGTACCACCTGCAAGAATTCGGTGCCTTATATACATCTGTTACAAAAGACTGCACGCTGTCATTGATGCTAAAGGGGGCAATACATAGTATTAAGATTAAAGAGTATGCAGACTTTTGAACAGGGGTCATTACATTTTTTTCTTAGTTGCCATGTTTTGTTTTATGATTGTGCCATTTTGTTATAAACTACAGTTGAATATGAATCCCATGAGAAATAAAAGAAATGTGTTTTCTTTAAAAATGGTACATATATTACCAATTCTCCAAGGGTATGCAAACTTTTGCGCACAACTGTATTTTAATATGCATCTGTGGCATTCATTTTACGTATTTATTTATATTGTTTGCATGAACTGGTCATTATTTGGTATTCCAAGCATTTCAAATATTTTCACATTTGGTTTGCTATTTTTTTAATTAAAGCGAGTTTGTATTAATATCCCTTGTTTACATTCCTGGTTTTTAATATTCTGTCTGCTATCTATACATGCAATTGCAGATAAGCTTTAAATATCATATTCAGAAAGTAAATATCAAAGCTGTCATTTACAGTGACAGCCCCCCATGTAGCAACTCCATTTATTTTAACCAGTTGCAGAACTTGAGTTTTATTCGTGGGGTGGCCAAGGCTACTTCAGGGGGTCCATAGACCATGACAGAAAATTAGTGTGTAACCCAAACCTGGCATCTAAGGAGCATGAATGAATCACATTATTCCTGATTAGAAGTAGAAGTGATAATTCACTTAACCCGGAGTTCTTCAATGTGGCAGATAGTGTGGTCCAAAAGGGTTACTTCACTAGAATTAACACACTATGAATAATCAGTGTCTCTACCTCGGATCTGCAGCTCTCTCTCACTCTCTCTCTCTCTCTCAAACACACACACACACACACACACACACACACACAGTACTGTACTCCCACACTGGAGAGACTTGGGTCACGCTGTCTTCATGAATATATAATCTTATACCTGGAGCTGTTGAAAGCCCTTTTCTTAGTACCATGCTGAGTTCTGGGAACTCAAGCACGGCTGTACAGGACCCTCTTCTCTGGATCATGAAATGTCAGAGATATGACACATTATTAAAATGTATTTCAATGGCACTGTATAATTAGGGGATCCACAAGATTAGACAGTAACAGCATCTAACTAAAATGAGTAGATTAAAGTATACCATTGGGTCCTTTTGGAACAGCATATCTAGAGCTTCATGCAGTCGAGATAGGCTCGATGAAATCGGGCAGCTCTGGCTCACTGTCATAAGAGCCAGAGGTCTCTGTGTCATACACCTATAACATTAAAACAACACAAGAACCATTAATGTATATTCACAATAAAAATGCCACAGCCGTCAAAACAAGAACACACGTGAATCAACAACCAACATTTTAAAATGAGGCTTAATCTGACAAAATCATCTATTGCAAGCTGCAGCTAAACTTAAATTCTGAACTGGAGACGTGACTGACTTCCCGGTAGATGCTCGGACCTGGTGGTGGTAGACTGGGTTCTTGTGAAGTCTGATCACACTGGCTCTAACTACCCTCAGGTAGGGAGCTGCTCTGGGGTCCGCTGGTGATGCAAGGTCTGGGGTCTGTTTGCACCTGATCTGTCTATTTGTGCTTCATTAAAAAGAAGTCTGATATCTCTCCCTTTCTTTTCATGTTTAAGTGAATCTAAGCAAATGTACAGCAGTCTATGGTTACATCTAAGCATCAAATTACCCACATTTTATTCCAGTCTCAATCTTAGTTATAAATCCCATTATCATAACTGTACCTTAAAATCAACTACCAGCCTAAGTTACTAGTTAGATCATGGCTAGCCCTGCTCTGCAGTAATTACCTTCGCTAGCTATAATTTCTCACACCTTTATGATAGCAAACCGGCTGCAAATGTGATAATTGTTTGAGTAACGTTAACAGATTGATAATAACAATTGGTCGTTTTGAGTTAATGGATTTAAAATAGCTGAACATTGACAGCTGTAGCCTACAGTACCAGTTCCCCAACATTAGCGAAACACGTGTATACTGCAAGTTACGACGTTGCACTGTATATGCGTGTAAGTGTATTACTAGCACAGATGTAAACATAATGTATGTTTGGCTAAATTGGGAACTGATCTCTCTTATATGATTAACTGGCTGTTAATGGAGCCAACAGCCTAACGTTAACTTGCACAGCGACTCAACTTTCGTAAAAGTTGTTCAGGAAACCTAAACCCGATGCTAAACCTTATAAAACTTCTGTTTGTGATACAAAGACTTTGAGGCTGTCAGTGAACGACTTGTACCCGAAGACCGACTCGGGAGGAGAACTTATCAGATCTGTTACCTGTACAGAGCTGTCCCCGCACCAAATGAACGAAACACGAGCACATTCGAATCACTCTATGAGACTACTCGTTCTTCCAAGTCATCTTAAAGATTTGTTCAAAATGAACGAATAGTTCATGAATGACCCATCACTACATCGCATTTTTCAAATCGAGCACGAGGGAGAGTGAATATTAACGTTGGTTGCAGCTCCACAGCTCTTTTCGCGATTGGCAAAAACGTCATTGTAAAGGGATTCCTGGAAAGGGGAGGCGAGAACTGGCTTGACGATATAAATCTATATAAATATAAATAGATATAAATAAAAATTGAATTATAAACTGAACCAAAAAGGGAAACATACAAAGGTGTCAGACAGCTGTCCGTAAATCTCTCTCTGTCGCACTGCCATCTTCAGTCGGTCTTTATCCCTCTCGAGGGCTAATTAGCTTGATTAGGGGCCGGGTGTGCAGAATCACGACCCGGCCCCGCCCTCTGCCCTGCCACACTCCTCCCTTGTTTTCTAATGGACGACAGCGACACCTCCCCGATCGGATCGGAGGCAGTCCTCTGGCCCCTGGCAGATGAAAGCCTCGCTGCATTTTTGGTGGATGATAGGGGTCTCCCCTACCCCTGGCAGCGGTAACCACTCCAGGCGGTTGGTTGGGAGCCCCTCCTCCCCTTGCGATCGGTGGCCGTTCCTCCACTTCCAGGTGGCCGGACTCCTCCGTTCTCTGGCGAATGGTGTCGGCTGCTCCTTTGGGGTGGATGTAGCAGCGAGGACTCCACTACACCGCATCCTCCTCCTTCCTAGATTTCAGCACCAGTGTAAAGGGATTAATGGAAAGGAGGAGGCTTGACGATATAAATCATATTTTAATTATAAACTGAACTAATAAGACAAACACACACACACACACACACACACACACGCACACACACACAGTGTTGGACAGCTGTCCGTAAATCTCTCTCTCTATCGCACTGCCGTCTTCGGTCGGCCTTTATCCCTCTCTAGGGCTAAGTAGCCTGATTAGGGTCCGGGTGTGTGGAATCACGACCCGGCCCCGCCCTGCCACAATCATATTTGAAGTACGTTACATAATACTTCTTAATGCTCCCGACAAGCAGTTTGAGATGCTTTATTTTTGCCCTTACAGGCACACAAAGTGTTTCTGGTCACTAAGTTCAGCTTCATTTCTTGCAATTCATAACGTTGTGAATATTTCTGTCATGATGTTTTATCCACCCCATTAAATCTGCTGATAAAGACTAATGTTTTGAACTTTGCATGACTTTTGTCTTCTCATAAGGAAATATCTTTAAATAGCTATAAGGATCTCCCATATTATTTGCTTTTTTATTGAGTTGATTTTATATAAACTGTCATTTATATTTCCTTCATGATGCATCCTCTTGTTGTATTATTTATTTATGTATTCATATGTTCTAATGTGTGTTGGGAATAGACTAAAATCAAGCATTCATAATGTGTTAACTAATTTTACACTTGCGATAAAATATTTACATTTATGCATTTGGTAGACGCTTTTATCCAAAGTCACTTACAGTGCACTTATTACAGGGACAATCCCCCCGGTGCAACCTGGAGTTAAGTGCCTTACTCAAGGACACAATGGTGGTGACTGTGGGGATCGAACCAGCAACCTTCTGATTACCAGTTATGTGCTTTAGCCCACTACACCACCAAACACTGATATGTACTGATCATGATACAAACAACTGCAACACTCTGTGAGCTGTAAAGAACAAAAGAATGAAGAGAGACTCGAGTGCTGAGTCTGGAGGTCACGTTTCAAATGAACAAAGACTCACGTCCAAACTCCAAAGACCGACTTGGGAGGTGAACTGTAGAGCCTGTCACATGATGAATGAAATGACTTGGAAAAAGTTTGTTTTGCTGAACGAGACTCAAAGATTCAAGTCAGTAAAAGGATCCGATCTTTCCATCTCTAATGCGCTGCCGAACGTCAAAATAAATGCTTCTTTCAACAAGCGGCATTAAAATGCCAATAGCGAATGAAATGTGGGGTGGCACCCGGGGTGGCCAATCAGATGTCAGGGGTGTCCCGTGCCACCCGGACACCCCTCAGGCTCCGTCCCTGATTTAAAATAAATAATGAACATACATTTTCATTGACAATAAATTCATTGTATCCCGGGATGACACACATATAAATTCCAGGGTTAAGGACAATATACTTCTAATTTAAAGTCATTAAAATTCTGTCACAGATTTGGTGTTTTTAAGGTAGCAGCAGGTTTATTTATTAGGAGAAGAGGTGAAAAGTTGATTCTCATTACCTTCTTTTGCAAGTGAACAAACATTCATCACCCTGAACTCAGACAGGTCAAGGTTTTCTTCCCTTTTTATCCTGAAATGAATAATAATACAAATAATACAAAAAAATAATAAAAAAAATCTCCACCAGCAACAACAACCTGTGGAAAGTGGGAATAATAATACATTTGCCATGTATGTTATGGATGTCTTGAGGAGAACCAAATTAGCATTGCAAAGCATATGACTCTGCTAAAATTAATAAGCTGAAATAATGTGCTGCTTAAGTCATTATAAGTTTCAGCTGCATTAAATGATTTAACGATGACAAAGTTTAGGCGAAGACAATGGGTAGAGAATGAGAATTTGTGGTGAAGGATAAAATTGTGAAACAGCAGCAAAGGAGAATTGATGAATTGGAGAGACTTCAGCTCCACTATATCTCACCACTGGTTTTTCTTCATGAACGGTGGGGCACCTATTGAGTTGAAAGTAACCAGCCCAAATTTGCGCCAGAAAACAGCTTGGTTTCACCATCGGTGATGGGGGTCTTAAAAATGGCCGTGCATCTGAGTTGGGGGTCGACAGGAGCCGTACGCCGGAGACTAGCGGCTCAAATGTGGCAACATCATTATCAAGGCTCCCTTTCATCCGGTTTAGAGACCTGCAAACATGAAAACAGAGAAAGAGCAGTTTGATGAGACCTGCTGAGAACCAGGTGTGAAACATGAGAGAAAGGCCACTAGAAATTATAGTTTGACCTACACAAGCTGTATAACCAGCTGTGAAGGGATTAATGGAAAGGAGGAGGTGAGAACCGGCTTGACAATATAAATAATATTTGAATGAAGAACTTAAACGAAAAGACAAACACACAAAGGTGTCGGACAGCTGCCCGTAAATCTATCTCTCTGTCCCACTGCCGTCTCCAGTCAGCCATTATCCCTCTCGGAGGCTTGATTAGCCTGATTAGGGGCCGGATGTGTAGCATCACGACCCGACCCCGTCCTCCGCCCTGTCACCCCAGCACTTAAGGTCTGTTAATGCAGGGCTTATACTGAATGAATTTGGAGGCCAGGGCAACACCTTGATCTCTTCATCATGTTCCTGAAACCATTCCTGAACAATGTGTGCAGTGTGGGAGGGCGCATTGTCCTGCTGAAAGAGGTGACTGCCATCACGGAATACCATTGCCATGAAGGGGTGTACCTGGTCTGCAACTATGTTTAGGTAGGTAGCACATGTCAAATAGACATCCACATGAAAGTCCAGACCCAGAACATTCCCCAGAGCATCACACTCCCTCCACCGGCTTGTCGTCTTCCCACAGTTTATCCTGGTGCCATCAGTTCCCCAGGTAAACGGAGCATTATGTCCATGTAATGTAAAAGAAAACAGGACACATCAGGACAAGGTGACCTTCTTCCACTGCTCCAAGGTTCAGTTTAGATGCTTCAATGGTGGACAGGGGTCATCATGGGCACTCTGACCGGTCTGTGGCTACGCAGCTCCATATGCAGCAGGGTTCGATGCACTGTGTGTTGTGACGCATTCCTCCCGTAGCCATCATTAAAATGTTCTGTGACTTGTGCCACAGTAGACCTTCTGTCGGTTCGGAACAGACGGGATAGCCTTCGTTGCCCTCACGCATCGTTGAGCCTTGGGCGCCCAACACCCTGTCGCCAGTTTGTGGTTTGTCCCTCCTCTGACCACTGTCGGTAGGTACTCATCACTACTGACCGGGAGCACCCCACAAGCCTTGCCATTACAATCTGGCCATTACAATTGGGCCCTTGTCAAAGTCGCTCAGGTCTTTACTCCGGCCCATTTCTCTTCTTCATTCAACACATTGACTACAAGAAATGATTGTTCTGTTACCATCTAATCTACCCAGACCTTGACATGTGGCCTTGTTAGGAGATGATCAATGTTATTCGCTTCACCTGTGAGTGGTCATAATGTTTTGGCCCATCAGTGTATACATAGAGATATAAATAGATTAACACGGTCTATTTAATGTATTAAAATCCTTTTTCAATTATTCACAAACAATGTAATTTCTAAACAAATTCATAGAAATCCATTGTTGTGGGTACTTGCACAGTATTGCACACAGAAAAATCTCACAGCTTATCATCCATTCGTTTTAATACATTTTATTGTAAACAAAGAAATACTATACCAGTATTAACCAAACGAGAATCGCCATTGAGAATAATGGTAAAAGTAAAAGGTCCAGACACATTACAGAACGTAAACAATCTTGCAAGCAATCTTGATGGCCCTAAACAGGCTATCCTAATATGCAATTTATAATGTTTTTTCCTATTGAAATTGGGTTTAAATATAACTGGTATATGTTTTCATGAGATTAAGCTCCTCACGATATAAGCCATTGCAATTGCTTTCTTATGTGACAGTTTAGACATTCACAGTGAGAACGACTTAAAGGGGGATTGCAAACGGTCTGAAAATGAGTTTGCTTTAGAAGTGAAAAGGATAACAATAACACATCTCTACACTACCTGCTTTAACATCCCTATGGACAGAATGCAGAGATGCAGCTGAAGTAGGAGCATTTTGATGATGTATAGTGTTTGTTTCTCTCTCTCTCTCTGTGTGTGTGTGTGTGTGTGTGTGTGTGTGTGTGTGTGTATGTGTGTGTGTGTGTGTGTGTGTGTGTGTGTGATAGAGAGAGAGAGAGCGAGGAGTTGGCACAGAAGCCCCGTCTCTTTGCAGCAAAATTAAGTGTCTGCATGGTGTCTGAGACATCAACACTACACACCCTCCATAATTTGGTGTCAGGCCTTCCATTCATTAATTTTACTGCAGCATTTCTAGAAAACCTCCCTGTGCTTCCTGCTAGAACAACCACAGCCAAGTAAACGCTTGCTCCAAAATACGGCAAGCCAGCAACATACTGCAAAATGTGGCATGTAAAAGTCTATCTTGTGGCATTGTTTGCTCTAATTCTGTCCTACAGAGCGGTTACTTCCACGACATGCAGTACATGGTTGAGAAATGATCTTAAGTTAATTAAAATACTGAAGCACAAACTGCCTGTAGTAACAAATACACGTTACTATAAGTCAAATTACTGCTTGTATTGTGTCCAAAGTCAGGACTTTCTAAATAGTGATTTGTTGCAGATGTGAATGGAGATTTTCTTTATATGTAGGCTTGAAACAGATATTAAAGAAGTTGCAATACTAGAAAAGGAGATGTTAGGCAAAATGTAGATGTCTCAGTCAGCATTCACTTTCATTTCATGGAAAAAAGAAGCAATGCAAATTAATTAACAGGGTGGCCAATGGTTGGTTACGATTGAAAAAATTACCAAGTAATAACGGGATGATTATGATTGTAAATGATGCCAGAACTGTAGTTTTTCATGTGAACAATTCAGCTTTGACCTTTAATTTTTATGCGTTTAATTTTAGTTTTAACTACTTGGGTAGAACTCAGCATGTAAAGGGGCAATATTTGCACGGTGGAAATATTTGCTTGAGCTGAGCAGTCTGGCTTACAGAGATTCATATGCAGATGGCAAATCAAAGTGTGCAGTCTTTGCTAGCGCTCGTGCAAAATATAGAATGGGACCAGACTATATTTGCTATGTTCTAGTAATTATTTATGTAGTTTAATTTGTGCAGCATATACAATAACCAGTGAAACCACTTCTGCTCATGCATTACGCAATGAGAATACCCGCTTTGCCTCATTGCATATCTACCAACATATAGAGCTGCTAAGAACAGACATTGTTTCATATTTAGGTGTATAAAAGCATCAGTTTGGACTTCACCAAAGTACAGAGACAAACAAACAAGTATGTCATCCGGTGAGCTCAGAAGAGTACTTTTCATTTTTATTATGAAGTAATTTTCCTAAATGTAACAACTAAATCAACAATAAAAATTGTAATAAACTTGCATACAGTAAAACCACTTGGAGTAATTATCCAAGCATGCTTGAAACACCAATTTTGAAAAGTTTAACAAAATGTGCTTATTTAATTTACCTGTAAAATGCACCTAAATTAGCAAATAATGATGACAGGGTTTTCTACTCTAGGATTCATACGTGATTATGCATTGTAAAGATAACAAACAATCATAAATAATATTTACTTATATGTTACTCAATTTATGTTTGAATTGGGTACAAATGTATAATTTACTTAATATTTTCAAGTTCACTTTTAACGTCTTGGTTACTGTCGTAACCTCCGTTACTTGATGGAAGTGAGCGCAATCAGGAGGGCTGTCTTCAAGGAGAGGGCCTTTAGTTCGACTGGCTCTAGTGGCTCAAATGGGGCTCTCCGAAGGCCCGAGAGGACCATGGACAGATCCCATGAGGGGAACAGGCATGGCCTAGGAGGGTTTAGCCTCTGGGCGCCTCTAAGGAACCTGATGATCAGGTCGTGCTTCCCTGAGGACTTACCGTCCACTGCGTCATGGTGAGCTGCTACATAAACTTTCAAGGTGGAGGGGGACAGCTGCCCCTCAGCATCTCCTGCAGGAATGAGAACACTGACCGGACCGCACACCTCTGTGGGTCTTCAGCATTGCTGGACTGGCATAATCTGGCATTACGGCATTTTCCCGATGGGCCAACGCACTTTTCGGCCATTCAAGGGCAAACAGGCCATCGGGAGAACTGAGTGAAACATGCCGCGAAAAGCTGAGCCACCGCGTTATGCAGAACACACCCCACCCCCCCCCCACCCCCCCAAGCAATTCTGAGTGACTCCAGTCAGGCTTCCTGAGCAACCAAATTGGCCCGGTTGCTAGTGAGGGTAGAGTGACATGGGGTAACCTCCTCGTGGTCGCTACAAACAAGTCACTACGCCACCACGAGGACTTAGAGTGCATTGGGAATTGGGCATTCCAAAATGGGGAGAAAAAGAGGAGAGAAAAAAAGCTTAATTTTGGTTGAATAATCATCTGAGAAATGACTCTTGAAACCTGAGCTGCAAAGTCTGTCACATACTTTGCCTGTGGGTACTCTCAAAAGTCCTTACCACCCCTTGCTTGTTTTGGGGCCATTCACTGGTACATACGGCTCAAGCAGGAACTTCCAAGAGTTTTCCCAATCCCTCAGAGATACAGATATTTTTGCAAAATGGTGGCAAACTGGTGGCTTTTAAAATCATTTGAGAACCTCCGTGATTCCATCCACGCTGCAAACATTTCTTTACCATCTACATCGTTCTCCTTGCCAGATTTGGGCTTGACATTACGCTTCGGTCATGGCTGAGTCTACGCTCTTTTACACGCATCACTCCATCGCTTTTCTTGCGGCTTGAGCTTATCAATGTAAGAGTACATTTGCTTTCTTGTCTATGTTGTATTAATCACAATCACAGATTAATCTTCATCAAGGTAATTCTCCATCTTCATAAATCCCCAGGACTTGTTCCAGGACTTGTCTGCAAAATTCTTTGCATACAGCTGAAAGTGAATAACTGTTGTGCTTGTCTCTAGACCAAAGGACCACATCTCGTGCAGAGAAGGTCTTCGGCTTTGCATCAACCTATGAAGCAATATTCTTTGGCGGTTGGGGGTTTGCCATCTTCCATGACCAACCCCACTCTAATTTGCTCTCAATTGGGACTGCTTTGGGCATTGCTCCTGACTTCCAATGAATTTAAATGATAATCACCTTGTCTTTGATGCCAAACACCAAGGAATTACTCCAGTCTAGCACTACACTCTTAATTAGACACTGAACTCCAGACCCATGCCATCAGACCTTTTCTTAAACCTCCATGAGTCTTTCCACACTTTGGACTGAGAATCAAATGATCTGCTAAATGCTTTGTAAAGCTCCTTACTGGCTTTGATTTCCACTGATGTCTCAAACCATGTACATTCAGGATGATGATCCACCAAAGTGTCCCAATGGAAAGTGCAGGACCTCCAAGAATCATTCCATTCTGTCATAGATGGAGGTTGATTGGCTGGCAATTCCCAGGATTGTTCCCAGTCTGCAGCAGATCTTGGTTACACCCACCCCTTGTCTTTCCGTACAGTGTTGACATCTTGTAGATCTCCAACTCACCTCAACAACAGACCCTGGACATCTTTATCTAACATCTCATTTTCTCAAACATGTCTATTAGGTCTGGACTGAGTACTGGTGGATCAAACCTGCTACCATAGATTGTTGATTTAGGCTGGTGAACTTCGAGGAGTTGGCCCATTCAGACAGCGATGTTTTAGATGTTGCGTCTAGTTGTGGAGGTGGGCGTCTCTGGTTCCTCAGAGCCCTTTCCACTCTACGCTGGCGTTTGAATGTCCTCCAGGACTCCCTCCAGTTTGAAACAAATGTGTCTTTGTATTTTGGCCAGAGAACTTAAGCATCTCATGGCTCTTTTGGTATTTTGGTGAAGCAAGAACATAGAATTTGATATGTTCTGGTTCCTTTAGTGGTTTGGTCATTGGACCTTCCATTTTCTTAGGTTCCTCCAAGGTTTCCTCTGAATGATCAACCTTATTTGTCTCTTCCATGTACTTGATGGTCACCCATGATTTTTCCCCATTCAGATGAACGTACATTACGAGGTGACGCAACAGGGCCAGTTTGTTGCCTTTTGTTGTTATCGCCAGGACAACTTGCCTCTGTCTCCGACTGCTCTGGAATTCTTGTGGTCTGCCTAGATTCTGTTTAGCTTCGTCTTAAGATTTGATCCTTTTCTCTCTATTCATTTTTACTACCATAAACAAAATAAACAAATGAAAATGATGTAATGTGATTAATTTTGAAATGTGCTTTGAGTTAGATTTTTTTCTTTTGCTGTAGAGATAAATTATAGGTTGCTATAGTTAGTAGCATGAACATATTTACACTATTAAGGTAATTAAAGTTGAAGAAACACTAAAATGGCCACAAGCTCATTATTGTTTTAAAATGACCCTATTTGGTGAAAACAAACCAGCAAGAGAGGCAATTGTGCTCAAAAATTCGCTTCCTAGAAAATGACTGTAATTTCGAGATGACAACTCTGAGAATCTCCTCGGATATTATATGTTTCCATAGCAACACTCAATGCTCAAAATGGATTAAGATGGAGCTTTTGGGGAATGACAGCAAGATACTTCACCACTTAATAAATTCACCTCTTCCAAACTCTTTAAGGCCAAAGAAAGGACAGGAAACATTGGCAATAATAATATTACAAGTTTTAAGCCACTGCCATTTTGGTTGTTTGTTATAGGTGAAGTCAGACTTTTTATATATGTCTGGTGTTTCCAACTTGCATATATTAGTTAAAAAAAAGCTATTTTTGTCTTCTTTTTTTCTGTAAAATGTCTAAACATCCTAAAAGCAAAAAAAAAAAAAAAAAAAAAAAAAAAGAAAGAAATAAGCAGAATGATTTATAGAGAATTATTTTCTCCCAAAACACTAAACCGCAACAAAATATATCACAGTATTTTCCTAAACACCTGTTTGTCACTATTCACAATTTTCCTGATCCAAATGATCTTTGCATGTGGTGCATATTTTGCAGATTTGTGTAGCTAATAAATAATCCCTGAAATTATCACTTTCATTTTAAGACAAAGCACCTATTTCTAATTTTCTGATTTGTTCAAAGTGATTAAATCAAAACTTTTTCAATAAATGTTCAAAAAGTGAAAGGACAGTATTTGAGGTAAAACGCCTCATATAAAACACATATTATTATAATATTCTTATATATTTTTTAAGAAGAATGTTCAAAGTGAGCTCAGACTGACTGATTGACTGATAGTACTTTTATAAAATACTTGAGATGTTCCAAAATGTCAAATGTGATTGAAATGAACAAAATATGGTGAACCTTTAAAGAAGTGGTTGTTTTGAACAGGCATGATCTTTATTTGTCTCCCCTTTTTTCTCAATGCGCTTTAAGTCCTCGTGGTGGCATAGTGACTTGCATCAATCCGGGTGGCAGAGGACGAATCTCAGTTGCCTCCGCGTCTGAAACCGTCAATCGGCGCATCGTATCATGTGACTTGAGCGCGTTACCACGGAGACGTAGCGTGTGTGGAGGCTTTACTCTATTCTCCACTCAACTCAACAAACGCCACACCGAGAGCGAGAACCACATTATAGCGACCACGAGGAGGTTACCCCATGTGACTCTACCCTCCCTAGCAACCGGGCCAATTTGGTTGCTTAGGAGACCTGGCTGGAGTCACTCAGCACGTCCTGGATTCAAACTCACGACTCCAGTGGTGTGATAGTCAACGTCTTTTTTTTTCTTCAGATAAAAAGCACATTTTCCTTAACCCTATAAAGGGTTGAAAGAAAGATTAAACATATGAAAGAATTGTCAAAAATTCTAATTTGTTGACAAACTGTTTCAGTACCATTAGACAAACTATAAAAAGCAATCAAAAAAATGTTGCATGTTTTTGTATATATATATATTATTTAATAAATTAGTGTTTAAAGGTCATTATCCTCCTGAGTTCCAGCAATTCATTTGTGTGTAGGGCATTTGTTATTCAAGTATTTATTAGCCCATACATGCTCCAGTGAAATCTTGGGTCAGAGTTCAATTCAGCACATCAAATACACTATAAATATAACTTTTCAATAAACCGCATATATTTTATGAACCAAACACTAAACTGCCATTTAAAAAAGGGAAATTGTAAAACTTTTTTTGCTGGGTCTCAGAAACGTATGGTAAGATGACATCATAATAGCTTGCAATGTAAATGAATGAGCTCTTTATAATGACAGAGCAGGCTGTATATGTGAAAATACACAGAAATATTAGTTCACACTTTAATAATATCTTATCAAATTAATTTTCAAAGCTCAGATTTTTTTGTGGTGGGCATGAATGAGATATTCCTCAAAAGCCTGTATTTCAAAGAGTTTTCCCAATAAAATAATATACAATATATAATATATTTTAACCAAGCACAAGTTGCTTATATTCAGCAAATACTCATTTTAAAATATCATTAACAATATAATCATTATTGTCACTTTTACTTGATCATTTATCCCAACATAAGAGTGACTTTTTACAAGTCTGCCGGCATTTTAAATAGATCGATATAAACATTGAAACCACGTTTTTCACAAATGACCACTAGATGGAGCCATAAACATGTGAAACTGACAAACCACATATTTGAAACACATAATGTCACATGGTTAAAATGTGCCACTGTTGTGCTCTAGATATTATACAATTGTATGGTAAAAAAGTGATCAATAATATTATACATTTTGATCAACATAATTGACAAACTATTTACATGGATGCTAACTTCCCTTTTGGCTAAAGTCATTTTTTTGAAGCTAATAAGCCCAAATTGGTAGGTCAAATTTTCTACATTTAATTAATTAAAATAACTTGAAAGAGGCACTTTAAGCTTAAACACTTTAAATACTAAAATACAGGAAGATGTATATTTATTTTAGGTTGTTTGTTCATCTGCAATACGTCAATAAGACATTCATCAGATGTCTTTGACACGTTTATGGTCATTTTAAGATGTTTTTTTTTAATGTTAATTACAATGCGATGCTTTCCAGATGAAATGATCTAAAACTGGCATCTTGGAGATGCACGTGGGCACAAATCAATTGAAAATATGCTGGTGGAAATAACACCGATATGACTTTCTCACCTTTTTCACCTCTCATAAGTTTGCATCTCTGTAGTTAGCCATCAACAAACCACATATTTTACCAAGAAATCCATTATAGGACCTTATTTGAGTCTCAAAACTGTTAAAAAAACAGCTTATAACTGCAGAGCCATTATACAGAGCATGTAAATATCCTCAAAAGGTCAAACAAATGCAGAAAAATGAGATTTGAGGTCAAGTAGGTTCTCACTTTTCCAACGCGCTTTTCTTTCTCCTCTTCTTCCAGTTGCAGTTTTTGCTCACACACCTTTTGTCTGATCTCCCAGACATCCTTCATAATTGACACGCCACATGCTAACACATGCTAACACCTCTGGGGTTTTATCCACCATTGTAGAGATTCCTGCTATCAGTAATTATCAACCTGTCTGATTCCATTATACAGCATTGCAACGTTCCCTTGCAAAAATGGACCATGTAATGCACTAAAATCAGAATTTACTCAACCTCATGTTTTCCAAACCCATATGACTTTCTTTCTTTTGTCTCAGTCACCATTCACTTTCATTGTATTTTTATTTCCATACATTCCAGAAAAATGAAAGTCATATGAGTTTAAAACAACATTAGAGTGAGTAAATTATTACAGAATTTTCATTTTAGGGTGAACTGACCCTTTAAATTATTTGTGTATGTATACAATTGCTTATCTAATAACATGTATTTGATTAATATATATTAAGCCAGGACAAGCAATGACATTTAAACACGGTGCAACAAATGCTGAAAATACTATTTGCATTTGAACATTATCATGCATGAACAATTTCACATGAAATTGCTTCTATGATTAATTCCATGAACTATTTCTGAAATAGCATTAGTAGATTTCATTTTCATGCATTATTTAAAATGCATTAAACTATTTGTAATTTCATAAATGCACAGTATCCGATACTGATGTTTGTCGCAGTTCATTATGTTAACAAAACAGGTGCATTTCTGTGCAAAAATGCATAAATGAAACCTCAACAATGCTTGCTTACCCATCTGTTCTCTGTCAAATTGAAGAGCCACTTGTTTGCTGGCATTAGAAGCAGCTCTTATATATATTTTACTAAGAGTAACTCAACTGGCCCTTGTGACCAGGGCTCTTGACCCGGTTATTTTTAACATCCGACGGGTCAGATGGCTCCTTGATCTGTTTCACCTTAGAAATGACAGAAATGCTTGTCCACGTTAATGTCTTATACTCCAGTGCACAATCCACTCTGCAGAGAAGAACAGAGAGCACCTCTGTCGAGACACTAAAAAGGATGTCGTTTTGTCACCCTTGTAGACAATGATTAAATTCAAGTAATGGATGTTTGCGATTATTTCAAGTCATTAAAATGAGTTCTGTCATGACAAATGGCGTTGATAGAGTTGGTAATTATTTCATTGCATTTTTCAGCTTTATATGACACTGTTGATAATTAAAAGCAGCTCTACTTATCAATCTTTGAATTGGGATAGATATTCCCGTATTGATTTTATATATCAACCATGTCACTAAATACAATGTTATGAATTCTAAATCTGAGATTTGGCCGACACAGCTTATATCTGTGTGGACAGTATTAGGAAGTAAAAATAACTATGAACATGTTGTTCCTTCTGAGCTAACTACAGCAGTGCTGCATGTTTTAACACACGCTTGGTTAATTTAACTCATTAAATACCTTCGTAATCTGACGTATTGTCCAAGTGAAAGCGGCGATACATACCAGAATGGAGTCAGCTGGTTAGACGGAAGAGGCTGAAAGATTAGAAGATTTAGTGATGTCACCGGAAAAGGAAAGATGTTTTAGAGGTATTAAAGTTTGATGGACGATTTCTTCTTTTTTTTTTCTCCTTTGGAATAATGTGACAGTACAGGAATATTTCATGTTGTTTAAAAGAATATTTGATGTTCAGTACAAATACACAATTCTACAAACAATACCCCATAATGACAACTTGAGAGAAGTTCCAAAATCTTTGCCATGACACTCAAAATTGAGCTCAGGTGCATCCTGTTTCCACTGATCATCCTTGACAGGGCCGGCTCTAGCCATTTGGTTGCCCTAGGCGAGATTGAGTTTTGCGCCCCCCGTTTGTAACGTAACGGCGACCCTAGAGGGCACCCGCGCCCTCAACACATTTGTCGCCCTAGGCAACCACCTAGTTCGCCTATAGCAATCGCCGGCCCTGATCCTTGAGATGTTTCTACAACTTGATTGGAGTCCACCTGTGGTAAATTTTGCAACTAAATTCATCAGTCAGTCGGAGATTTATAATAAGGGCTTGTTTAAGGACGCGTCAATGTACATCTGTGTCAGACGGACGCTTTTGAAGCATCTCGGTTGCGTCGTGTCATAAACACGCTGTTTTTAGGTCACAGTGTCAAGTTAAATGAAGTTTGAAACGTAGAAAAACACGTCTTGAGATCACTGCGTTCAGATTTGCGTTCCATCAAGGTGTTTAAATGCATGAACGTGTTCTCATCTTGTGTTTCTGCTGTCTGTAATTGCGGTTTGTTCTCTGTATAAGCTGCACGTTGTCTATACAGCTGGACTTTCGCTTACTGCCCCCTGCAGAAATCAGGTGGTACTACAAGCTTGAATTGCTCCGATATAAGGAATATTTCTTATTACGGCCTGGGGACGTATTATATTACGTATTGCATTACTTTTTTTTATATAATTAACCGCACCGAATTACAGTGAGACACTTGCAATGGAAGTGAATGGGGCCAATCCGTAAACATTATACACCCCAACAACATATACACACTTTTTAAAGTATAGCTGCAAGATGTAAACATTATACATGCTAGCCTGATTTCTGTGCGATCAAATCAGGGATTTACTGACATTAAAGCATATACCATTGTAGAGTGGAGGTGGGCGGGGCCGGGCTGGAACAATGCACACCCGGTCCCCAATCAGACGCGCGAGGGATAAAGGCGGCCACTGTAAAGAAGTTCAATGGAAAGGAGGCGAGAACAACATAAATAATAGTTTAATGAAGATATAAATGAAAAACAAGTCAAGTCAAGTCAATTTTATTTGTATAGCGCCTTTCACAACACACATCGTTTCAAAGCAGCTTTACAGAAGTTCAGCATGAACAGACGATAAAAATGTAATGTCTATAAAGTCGATAAATCATCATCCTTGTGCAGAAAAACACACAAACATAAACACGCAGAGCAGCTTCCTGTAATTCTCTCTCTCTCTAAACGTTGTTACCGGCCGCTTTTATCCCTCGAACGCCCACATCAGGCTGATTGGGGACCGGGCGTGTGTTGTTCCAGCCCGGCCCGGCCCCGCCCTCCAACCATATTACAGGGTCTAGCTGCATTACCTCGCCATGACAATAAAATTGCAAGTTCAAATAGTAATTTACAGAGATAAGATTAGTAAGTGATTGTATCATATTAAACTCATATTACACGTACAGTGTTTACATCTTGTTGCTATATTTTTGAAAGTGCTGAAACTGCCATTTTTTGCCTTTTTAAATAAACGAGGGACGAGTAAAAAAAAAAGTATTTTTTTTGGTTATCGACATTATGCCAAAAATGCTTTTGATTGAGCTGAACTTATATTGATGGCAGATCAATCGTTTAAATATAAAAGTGAATTTTGTATTACAATAAAGTGAACTGTACTCATTTCTATCTACTGTATTAAATTTGTTCATCTACTATCTAAATTTGCTCATTGCATTTTACAAACCGAGACCTTTCCAACGATATATAACACATGCTATCTCATCTTCTTTATGTCTTTTCATACTCCGAATATAATTGTTGTGATGACAAATTTGCAAATGATGAGAATGAAACTGTTCTAATTGGTCAGCCAGTTAAAAAGCATTATTTAAGGATTGGTAAGATCAGCTATATGCATTGTAAAATCTAAGCTTGAAAATTACACCTATTTTGTTTGGAAAAAGCAAGTGGTCATTCATTTACATACATAAAGTTTACAAAAAGATCCAATGCAACATCTTGGGATAATATATGCAATATGTGAGATTTATTGACAATCTTAGTAGGCCGGTCATTTTTGACCGGGAGCACAAAAACAGTTAGCACAAAACACAACACAAGGGTCAAGTTACTCACCTCTACACACTGTATTCAGAGATTTCTATAATACATTTCTTTGTCAACAAGTGATGCTGTATGCTGTGTTGTTGCACATCTCTCAGTGTCTAATTCACAATGCCATGTCTCCTCCGTGATGCAGTTAAGAATACTTTCATTTTGCAGCACATTTGTCCTTGTTTCTCGCAGAAGTTGCTGACATCTCGAGTCTTAACCTTTCAAACTGAGTGAAAAGCAGCGCACTGCCATTCAGACGGCAGACAGCTCATTAGGACTGCAAGCGTTAACCTTTGCATGCCTGATAATGATTCCGCTGTCATTAAAATGTCTGTTTTCTGCATAGAAATCACAATAATCACATCTGTCAGATGTTCCCTGTAAGACGCTGAAACCTGTACTCACTGTCACGGCATAGAATGACACTCATTCGATAAACTCATGTCAAACTTATCCTAATTAAAATATTTCAGCATGCCAAACCATAAGCAAGCTGGTTAAGTGTGTTTGGAGCCACATGTAAAGGAATAATTCATGCAAAAATAAAAATGTTGTCATTATTTACTCATCCTCACATCATTCCAAACCTGTATGACTATCTATCCTTCATTGAACACAAAATGAGAAACGTTGAAGAATCTTCGCATAGTTCTTTTCCAGACAACATCTGTTTATGAGCACGTAACATACTTTGCCAGGGATCAAACCCCTTGTGATATTGTGATGAAGTTACATGGATTTGATCAGTTATCTCACTGTGATCCTAAAAAAAAGCATAAAGCCTTGTGTTTTAAAGACTGCATGAAATTAAAATGGAAGTTTTGTGGCTTTTCGTTCATGTCTATAAGCTTTGAGGTCATCTAAATATGCTAGTGTACTCTTAAAAGTTGACAAAATTAACTATTAACAGATGTTTTTTGCAGCGCAATTCAGCGGCACCGATTCCCAAACAAACCCTTATTAACTGGTTATTTTAGTGAATCAAATACATACAGCATGACCAGTGTAGTCCGTTTCCTGAAAGAATGACTCTTGTGAATCGGTTCTTTTGAATCTACAGCATGAAACATACAACCAGTGTAGTCGGGTTTCCAAACAAACCTCTTTTTAACTGGGTCTTTTTAGTGAATCAGAAACATACAGCATGACCAGTGTAGTCCAATTCCTGAACAAATGACTCTTATGAACAGATAATTTTTAGTGAATCAGAAACATACAGCAAGATCAGTGTAGTCCGATTCCTGAACAAATGACTCTTATGAACAGATACTTTTTAGTGAATCAGAAACATACAGCATGACCAGTGTAGTCCGATTCCTGAACAAATGACTCTTATGAAACGGTTCTTTTGAATCTACAGCACGAAACATACAGCGCTGCGAAAGTAGTCTGATTTCCGAACAAACCCTGACTCTTTTTAACCGAATCATTTTGGTAAATCAAAACATACAGCATTACCAGTGTAGTCCGATTCCTGAATGAATGACTCTTATGAACCGGTTCTTTTGAATCTACAGCGCTACCAGTGTAGACTGATTCTCCAACAAACCTCTTATGAACTGGTTCTTTTTACTAAATCAGATACACACAGAATGACCAGTGTAATCAGTTTCCTGACCTAATGACTCTTATGAACTGGTTTTTTTGAATCTACTGCACAAACCATACTACCAGTGTAGTCTGATTCCAGAACAAACCCTGACTCTTTTGAACCGGTTCTTTTTGATGAATCAAAAACATACAGTATGGCCAGTGTAGTTCGATTCCTGAATGAATGACTCTTATGAACCGGTTCTTTTTATTCTAGTGCATGAAGCATACAGCGCTACCAGTGTAGTCTGATTCCTGAACAAACCATGACTCTTATGAACCGGTTCTTTTTAATGAATCAAAAACATACAGCATGACCTGTGTAGTTCGATTCCTGTATGAATGACTCTTATGAAGAGATACTTTTTAGTGAATCAGAAACATACAGCAAGACCAGTGTAGTCCGTTTCCTGAAAGAATGACTCTTATGAATTGGTCCTTTTGAATCTACAGCACAAAACATACAGCAAGACCAGTGTAGTCTGATTCTTGAATGAATGACTCTTATAAACAAATACTTTTTAGTGAATCAGAAACATACAGCAAGACCAGTGTAGTCTGATTCCTTAAACAAATGACTCTTATGAATCTATACTTTTTAGTGAATCAGAAACATACAGCATGTCCAGTGTAGTCCGATTCCTGAACAAATGACTCTTATGAACAGATACTTTTTAGTGAATCAGAAACATACAGCATGACCAGTGTAGTTCGATTCCTGTATGAATGACTCTTTTGAACCGGTTCTTTTTAATGAATCAAAAACATAGAGCATGACCAGTGTAGTTTGGTTCCCAAACTGACGTGCAAGTTATGACTAGTCATGTCCAACTCAAAATTAAATAAATGACTGTGTGATAATTAAATAAGTTATGTAATGTTGTATTTAAAGTTTGTTGTGAGCCTTTAAGACAGTTTGTTATCAACAGTAGAACTTTATAAATGTTCATTATCAGCATTTAGGCCTCTAAAAGTCTGCGTAAACACATATTTTTTTCCCAAAAGTACTAAATGAATCGTCAATGGAACCGGAATTGTAGCGTTGAGTTTTGCAGAATAAACTGAGAACAATCTGCCCTGATGGAACTGATCCAGCTGCATATGAGTTTTGAAGAGTTCTGTTGTTTTGGTTGGAGAACTTCATTGCTCAATATAAATGAATGGTGCAAGCAGGCACATTTAATCTGGATTTGTCCACTCATATCGGAGTGTCTCTGCCCACCTCTGCTACTAATTACCTCACAAATTCTCCCAGCGGGAAACATGACAAGCTGACAGGCGTAACAGACAGAACTGCACCTGTGAGCAGAAACAGTAAATCACATTTTGTCTATTTCTATGACAAAAGCTGCAGCTCCTAAACCAGCCTGACGACAGACAGTGCAGCATCAACATTCGTGGCCTTGGATGATGATTTCTGCTCTTGGTCATTACTAGACACAATTCCAGTCTGGATTCAGAAGTCTGCAGTCTGCAGTGCTCACACTTTCTGCTAATTAATTATGCACTTAAGCCTCATTAGGCCATGGTCACAAGCACAAAATACACCAATTTATGAACTCTGATTTGCTTTGTTGCTTCTTAAATACCTCTCATAATAAGCCCTGTTCATTTAGATGTTTTCATGAGCGTATAGGTCAATAAGCTACTGATTCATACACAAGATACCTTCATTAAATCTTAAATATAAATGTTATAATAATGTTTTTAATCACAGGGAATTTGAAACAGGAAGTTTTAAGGGCCAGAGCTTTTTGACATACAATTTGTCATCATACAAAACATGCAATGTCTTATTACCTACCCTTAAATCTTTAGTTTGAGACTGCAGAATAAAAATGGGCTTTTTCCCAATTAGTGGGCGTTTTCAAAACACTGAGATTCCCTACTTGTATTGGATAGTTTAGAAACGCCCATCCCGGTTTGAAAACACCTATAAGTGTTCTGCAGAGATCTATATTTTATTAGTTTGGCACTATATTTATGGGCAGATTTTTTTCTGCAACAATGGGTCTCAATATGTGCTTGTTGCAGTACCACATTTGACCACAGATTTCCATTGGGAAAACTGAGGGGCGCTGTGGAGTTCAGGAGGTGGCAGAATCTCCACCCACATGCTTGTATTTCTACATCAAACACTGTGTAATTGAGCTTTCAGTTACTTTATGACTTAAACATAGGATACAAAAGAATACTAGGCCTGCTTTAAATACACATTTTGAACACATTTAAGGGCAAACTCGTGATTTTATATATATTTATATATATATTGCAAAATTACAATTCATGGGGTCTGGGTAACTCAGCAAATAAAAAGACGCTGACTATCACACCTGGACTTGGGAGTTCGAATTCAGGACGTGCTGAGTGACTCCAGTCAGGTCTCCTTAGCAACAAAATTGTCCCAGTTGCTAGGGAGGGTAGAGTCACATGGGGTAACCAAATTGTCCCGGTTGCTAGGGAGGGTAGAGTCACATGAGGTAACCAAATTGTCCCGGTTGCTAGGGAGGGTAGAGTCACATGGGGTAACCAAATTGTCCCGGTTGCTAGGGAGGGTAGAGTCACATGGGGTAACCAAATTGTCCCGGTTGCTAGGGAGGGTATAGTCACATGGGGTAACCAAATTGTCCCGGTTGCTAGGGAGGGTAGAGTCACATGAGGTAACCAAATTGTCCCGGTTGCTAGGGAGGGTATAGTCACATGGGGTAACCAAATTGTCCCGGTTGCTAGGGAGGGTAGAGTCACATGAGGTAACCAAATTGTCCCGGTTGCTAGGGAGGGTAGAGTCACATGGGGTAACCTCCTTGTGGTCACTATAATGTGGTTGCGCTCTTGGTGGGGCGTGTGGTGAGTTGTGCATGGATGCTGCGGAGAATAGCGTGAAGCCACCGCATGCACTATGTCTCCATGGTAACGCGCTCAACAAGCCACATGATAAGATTGACAGTCTCAGATGCGGAGGCAACTGAGATTCGTCCTCCGCCACCTGGATTGAGCTAAAGCTAATACAGTCTAAATCAAGAAACTGAAACTCGGACTATTTACAGGCCCAAGTCAAAAGAGGGCGACACCAGCCCAAAAGGTCAATAGGTAATGTTATGCAGGTGCACTAGCCCGTCATGTCATATACTGTCATCTAATGTCAAGCACAACATGCAAAACATTCAGTCTGACCTTTCAGCCTTTCA
>JAVLUX010000038.1:2145000-2150000 GCA_032164185.1 Moxostoma hubbsi | reverse complement strand
TATTTTTTTTTTTAATTTTTGATTTTAATGAGACTTTTATTTATTTTTTTCAATTTTAATGAGACTTTAATTTTATTTAATTTTTAAAGTCTCTCTACAGTTACACCACATGACATGTTTTACTTTAAACCCATAATATATATATATTTTTTTTAATTTTAGATTTTAATGAGATTTGTATTTTATTTATTGTATTTTTTTTATTTTAGATTTTAATGAGACTTTTATTTATTTTTTTATTTTTACAGTCTTCTTACGGTTACACCACATGACATTTTTTACTGTAAGCCCCTGATTTTTATTTTATATTTTAATGAGACTTTTATTTTTAATTAAATTTTTACAGTCTCTCTACAGTTACACCACATGGCATTTTTACTTTAAACCCCATAATATATCTTTTTTTTTTTTAATTTCGATTTTAATGAGACTTTTATTTTTAATTTTATTTTTCGATTTTAATGAGACTTTAATTTTAATTTTATTTTTACAGTCTCCCTACGGTTACTCCACATGACATTTTCGACTTTAAACCCCAGAATTGTTATTTTATTTACTGTATTTTATTTATTTTTTTTGAATTTTAGATTTTAATGAGACTTTTATGTTATTTTATTTTTAGAGTCCCTCTACGGTTACACCACGTGACATTTTTTACTGTAAGCCCCTGATTTTTATTTTATTTTAGATTTTAATGAGACTTTTATTTTTAATTTAATTTTTACAGTCTCTCTAAGGTTACACCACATGACATTTTTTACTGTAAGCCCCTGATTTTTATTTTATTTAGATTTTAATGAGACTTTTATTTTTTATTAAATTTTTTCGATTTTAATGAGACTTTAATTTTTATTTTATTTTATTTTGACAGTCTCCGTACAGTTACACCACGTGACATTTTTGACTTCAAGTCCCAGATTTATTTTTTATTTGAGATTTTAATGAGACTTTTATTTTATTTAATTTTACAGTCTCTCTACGGTTACACCACGTGACATTTTCGACTTTAAGGCCCCTGAAACAACTTGAAACATGTTCATCATGTGTGAATTGCATTTAAATCAATCTTATAATCATTTAATAGATCTGAATAGATACAGAAAAGTGTAACGCTATTGCTGCTTTTTTCCAGACATGGTACAATGGTAATACTATGTGTTCTGAACATGACCTTAACTTAATATAAATACCATTTTACATGAATATGGCAATAATTCAGCACCATAGTATGTATCTAAGTACCACAAAAACATGCTTTTTTTGGACAGAAATCATTGGCATTATTTGAAGTATCTTTGAGTATCGTTAGTCTCATTCTTTCTGGTGTCTTTGGGGCAGGATTAGTTTATATGGGTGCAAGTCTTTGAGACACACACACACACACACACACACACACACACAGTATGCTTTTCTCTGCAGACAGAGGATCATCAGAGCTATCGTGTTGCTCGTTTGCTTTAAATTGTTAATGTGTTGCAGAGCAAGTAGCTTTAGCAGGTCTTTAAATACAGTATGTAAGAACTGCAGTACATAAACATCCTACAGCCATGTTCTG
This sequence comes from Moxostoma hubbsi, assembly GCA_032164185.1. Lineage (NCBI taxonomy): Eukaryota > Metazoa > Chordata > Actinopteri > Cypriniformes > Catostomidae > Moxostoma > Moxostoma hubbsi. The sequence continues at coordinate 2,148,445 of JAVLUX010000038.1, read as the reverse complement.
ACATTATCCGTCCATGCACACAACTTGATTTCATCCACTTGCCAAAACATTTTGTAGATGAATTGTTGTTTTGTTGCATTTTGCAGGACATGTAGTTCATGGTCATAGTGAACAACATTAGAGGCAAAACAGCCGTTGAGTGGATAGTTGAGTGTCCAGCTGTCACTCTCGTCCAGATCTGCTTAAACACACACACACACACACACACACACACACACACACACAACACAAAGGCTTCATTGAGTTTACCCAGAGGGCCGTGTGTGGAACAGTTCACATGTTTCCATCATCACAAATGAAAGATGTCTGCTTACAGCAGCGAGGTTGCGTTTGTGTTGTCTTTGGCCTGTGGAGGAGATGCTCTCCTGACATTTGGAAATGTCTAACAAAGAGAACCGTTTATTTAGTGTCTGTCCAGTCAGTGCAAGATTTAGACTGTCTTCCTCCTCTGTGTTTCCTGAGAGAGAGTGGGAGTGCTGTTCGAAACAATAATGTCCTTTCACACTCTCAAATAAAGCGCCACATTTCAACAAAACTATGACGTAGAGTTTTTCTTGTAAAGTTCAAGAGTTCAACGAGAAGCTAGATTGCATTAAAACAGGTGTAATAATTGAATTGTGCTGATACTGTAGTGATTGAAAGACATCAGAGTGAATATCAAGAACCCCAAATCAATGTAACCCATATCTTATAAAAATAATGGGGGTCAAAACTGAATATTTCCGCCTATGATTTTGTAGCAGAAATACAGATCAAAATAATAACCTTATAAAGGTGTCAGCATCATGATTTTATATTTACACAGAGATTGGAAGATCTATTACTAAAATCAGTCGACTTAAGCAGCTCTTGATGCATTATATGCCAGTGGTGTGAGTCCAAAAATGGGAAAAAGCACGTTTTTGTGTTGTTTTTCCAAAGTTTAGGTGCCTATAACTCTTGAAGTAATACAGATATCTTAAAATCCTTTTAGACTGTAGTTCAGAACCACCATTTATTTGTGCATCTCCATTTGTAAGGCCCTATATTGATCAATCCCAGAGATATGGGGCACTGGATGTGGCTCCACGTGTAAATTTGACCCATTTTCAATGGTCGAAAAACAAATGTGGGTCACATGGTATGAAGCTAGTTTTTCTTGTGCAACAAAACAAATGTGTGAAGTACAAATACTGTTGAAACAAGAAATGTACCTTTAATTATTCACATAAAAACAATAATGTCAAAATCTCATCCCTTGTGCTAACACATTTTGTGTATTGTATTCCCGGTCAAAAATGACCGACCCACTAAGATTGTCTATTAATCTCTTGTATTGCATATATTATCCCAAGATATTGCATTGGATCTTTTTATCACCTTCTTTTTTAGTAATTAAGACTTTTTTTGAACATATTTTTAAACATATATATTTTTATTGATAGAAGGATTCATTGAACTGAGCTAGTGGGTCACACTCTCTGCAGAAAACAATATATATATATAATAATTATATATATATATATAATAATACATAATAAATTAATACACACTTGCTTGGACAAAATAGGTGTCATTTTAAAGCCTAGAACCTTTAAAATGCATATAGCTGATCCTGCCCATTTTTAAATAATGGTCTTTAATTTGCTGAAAAAATAAGAACTGTTCATCCCCATCATTTGCAAATTTGTTACTACAACAATTATATTCACAGTTGATAAACCCAAAAAGATGAGATAGCCATGTGTTATATATTGTTATATATAGGAAAGGTCTCAATTTGTAGTATTCAATGAGTAAAGCACTCAGAGACTAAACTGAATTTTGAGTTTTAGTGTGTGAATATTCCCCCTTACACACATAAATATAATAAACAGGAGTGTCTTTTTGTCACATTTGTGTGTGTGTGTGTGTGTGCGTGTGTGTGTGTGTGTGTGTGTGTGTGTGTGCGCGTGTGTGTGTGTGTGTGTGTGTGTGTGTGTGTGTGTGTGTGTGTGTGTGTGTGTGTGTACATATCCGAAGTTGGGCAAAGAGGTGTAGGGAACCGGCTGAAGAGTCAACATAAACATACACACAACATGGCCTGTCTCTCTCTCTCTCTCTCTCAAACTGCCGTCTTCGGCTGCCCCTTATCTCGCTCTCCTTCTGATCAGCTGATTCAGTGGCGGTCGTGCTCCATCATGGCCCAGCCACGCCCTCAGGCCAGGTGCCATCGGTCTGAATCCCCCCCCCCCTTCTCTGGAGGTCATTCTGTCTGCTGGTGGTCCACCCTGCCACCTGCGAACCTGGGGGAGAGACAAGGGGAGGTGTGGAGAGAGGGAAAGGGCAAGTGGAGAGAGATGAACTTGTTCGTCAGTTCCCAGGCGCACTTTCACCCGGTCCTCAATCTCTCCTCCGCCCTCTGGCAGACTCTTGCTCAATCCTCCCCCTGGCGGATGGCAGCAAGTCCTCCGGCCCCTGGTGGATGGAACCTCCCCTTCTCGGCAGTCAGCCATGGTTCCTCCGGCACTCGGCGACCGGCAGCGACCCCTCCATCCCCAGGCAGACAGCCGTGGTTCCTCCGGCTCTCAACGGCCGGTAGCGACCCTTCCGTTCCCAGGCAGACAGCCACAGTTCCTCCGACTCTCGACGGCCAGTAGCAACCCTTCCATCCCCAGGCAGACAGCCACAGTTCCTCCGGCTCTCGACGGCCAGTAGCGACCCCTACATCCCCAGGCAGACAGCCGCGGTTCCTCCGGGTCTCGGCGACTGGCAGCGACCCCTCCATTAACAGGCAGACAGCCGCGGCTGCTCCCCTGGCGGATAGCAGTGGCGAGGACTCCACGACAGTACATCCCTCCTCCCTCCTGGGTTTCGGCACCCCTGTAACAAATAAAGGTAATGTAAGTAGACAAGTAATGGTCTACATAAACTTAACCAACATAAAACATAAGGACACACACGTGCATCTCTCGCTCTCGAACCGGCTGCCCCTTACTTGCTCTCCCGCTGATCAGCTGATTCAGTGCCAGCCACGCCCTCCTCCTCGTCACAGTATATTTTCTTATAGAACTCCAAGGTTCTTAAATGGCATTCCATTGTAATATCTTTATGGTATTATGGTAACTTATAAAACATGGCCATGGTACTCTCATTTAAGGGGATGGACAGACAGAGAAAGTGAAATGGGGTAATGCGAATTGGGGATTACGCGGTGCATTCCACCTGCGTCCTACACACCCACCCATCAGCGCAGTGTTGTGCACATATACTTACAAACACATTTCACAGGTCATAATAATAATAATGAGCTAATTATAGAGTACAGAAGAAAACAGATGAGAATATGCTACTACACACATTGCAATTATGCTGCCATGTATAATTTATTATTAGATTAGTAGTAATCTATACGATGAAATGGAGAGGTATCAACAATCATCCAGTAATTACTCTGATTTAAGTCAGTTCTTCATTCATTCATTTG
>JAVLUX010000038.1:1995000-2132500 GCA_032164185.1 Moxostoma hubbsi | reverse complement strand
GTGAATCTTGCTGAAACTGAATATTTCGGACTTCGCTATTGTGACCGCCGCCATCAAACGGTGAGTTTCAGAGATTGCACAGAAAAACGAAAACACCCTCATGCTGTTGGATGTCCAGGTGGAGCCCAAAAGTAGACATATTGCAGAATATTCATGCTGCTCTTTCCTGTACAACAGTAGTTGATAGTGACCATGAAGCCGTTCAAGAGTTGTTCGTGAGGAACGGACCAAAATGTAAACGGTGAAATCTCATCTCTCAAATCTCATGTGGTTTTGCATAAATGTAAATATGTCGTATCAAATCCGGCACAATGTGTGATATTTATATATGCATATATATGCAAATACTCCTCACTCAACGCTAGCGTGCGGCTTCAGAAGACTTGGAATATAGTTGATTAGTTTTAATTTTATGATATTTTTATGGTGCTTATTCAGCTTGATCTCATCTCATCAAGGAAATGACTGGCAAAAATATTTGTTGATTAATATATTTTATTTATTTTTTTTGCCAAAGATAACAAAGACGAGACGAAAAAGACACATCAAGATTATAATTATTTATATTTATTAAATGCAATTATTTCAGGAGCTCAGTACAAATATGCAACTTTAATATGTGTTTAAATAATTGTAAGTAATTTATAAACAATTTTGAATATTTGAACCTTTGGTAAATATTTTTTATATTTGCATTTTTTGTTTTTTTCATCACATTTTATTAAGAGTTAATGAAACTCATAAACAATCATCCCAACAAAACATGTTTTAATTAAGTAAATAAGGTCGTAAGTAATAAATAGTAGTCATTTTTAGTCTGTTACAATTTGTTACATTACATGTTTTTGTCATTTTGCACATTATATCAACTAAAAAATATTGTTTAATTTTACATATTAAAAATATATATTTGTTTGAATAATTGTAAGTCATTATTTGGTAAATAATTTGGTAAAGTTTGGTCTGCAGTTACAGTTTTTTTTTATATTTGTATTTGATTGTTTTTCAACTCGTTTTATTAACAATAACTGAAACAAACTCATAATGGTGCGTTCACATACAACACGAAGCGAGCGTTTCACACTGCGCGATTACAGACAAAGACAATGCCAAGATGTGAATCTTTGCACGAATGAAGCGAAAGGTGCGACTCGAACATGTGAGATCGCTTCATTCGCTTATTGAAAATTTTGGACTACCTGGTAAGTTCTGGAAATATGCGCGTCTACTTGATTCCAGCTATTGGTCTTACTTTAATATGAACCAAGTCGTAGAAGCCCCGCCTCCTGTCCTGTTCCGGAAGAGAAGCGGGAATACTCACGGGTTTGTGTTACTCGCAGGAACACCAGTTTAAACACACGTTTATAATCCAGCTGTCAAACTCGCGCGAGCAATGCAACGTGAACATTTTCTACGCGTTGTTTGTGAACGCACCATAATAATCATCCCCCAAAAAATATACAAATTAAAAAGACAATATTTAAAGTCTGCAAGTAAATAAAGAAATAATAGTAACTTTTGTCTGTTACAATTTGTTACAACATGTTTTTGTCATTTGTCACATTATCATCAAATAAAAAAGTTTTTCGCATGTTGTTTAATTTTACATACAGTAATAAAAATATTAATGTCTGATGCATTTTTAAATAATTGTAAGTAATTTAAACCATTTTTTAAATATTAGAATTTTTGGTCAAGTTTGGTCTGCAGTTACAATTATTATTATTATTATTATTATTATTATTATTATTATTTTATTATTATTGTTTTTAAATCAATTTTACTCACAATAACCGAAACAAACTCATGACACAATCATTCCAACATAATGGGAAAAATAAAGATACTGTAACTAAATAAATAACTAAATAAAAAAATATTAATTTTTGTGTACTGACGAAATATTTACTATAATTAACGAATATGACATCATGAAATATTAAATAAAACAAAAGACAAAAATTATGACCAAAATAAAAAGCTGTGAAATGAACCCTGGTCACCGCATGCATCCACTGAATGGAAAAGAGCAGCGTGAACATTCTGCCTTTGTGTTCCACAGAAGAAAGAAAGTCATGCAGGTTTGGAACGACATGAGGGTGAACTGCACTTTTCAGAAAGTTTATTAAACAGTAAAGGTTTGTCCCGCCTTTATGTGGTCAAAACGAGGCCCCCAAAAAGCAGACAGGTGACTTTTGAGGTAAAGGGTGATCAGGTTCACCTTGGGGCCAGATTTGGGGTTAGTCAAAGTAGACTGTAAGAACACAATAATAAATACATCATAAGACCAGCGGAGACCAGCGGAGACCAGAAGAGACCAGAACAGACCAGCGGAGACCAGCGGAGATCAGCGGAGACCAGAAGAGACCAGAACAGACCAGCGGAGACCAGCAGAGACCAGCGGAGACCAGCGGAGACCAGCAGAGACCAGCTGCGTTCAGTGGATGCATGCGGTGACCAGGGTTCATTTCACAGCTTTTTATTTTGGTCATAATTTTTGTCTTTTGAAGAAAACGTCCTTTAAATGTATTTCATATTTCATGATGTCATATTCGTTAATTATAGTAAATATTTCGTCAGTAGACAAAAAACAAATCAAAACATTTATTTATTTATTTTTTGCAAAAAAACATGTAGCAAATTGTAACAGACCAAAAATAATTATTTTTTATTTAGTTATTTATTTACTTACAGTATCTTTTAATTTTTTTCCATTATGTTGGAATGATTGTGTCATGAGTTTGTTTCGGTTATTGTGAGTAAAATTGATTTAAAAACAATACAATAATAATAATAATAACAATAATAACAATAATAATAATAATAATAATAATAATAATAATAATAATAATTGTAACTGCAGACCAAACTTGACCAAAAATTCAAATATTTATAAAATGGTTTAAATTACTTACAATTATTTAAAAATGCATCAGACATGAATATTTTTATTACTGTATGTAAAATTAAACAACATGCGAAAAACTTTTTTATTTGATGATAACGTGACAAATGACAAAAACATGTTGTAACAAATTGTAACAGACAAAAGTTACTATTATTTCTTTATTTACTTGCAGACTTTAAATATTGTCTTTTTAATTTGTATATTTTTTGGGGGATGATTATTATGGTGCGTTCACATACAACACGTAGAAAATGTTCACGTTGCATTGCTCGCGCGAGTTTGACCGCTGTGTCCAATAAACATGTAGCGTCATCGCTCCGTGTCACTCACACAAACACATGTGACATTTAAATAATGCAGTAAACATGAACTAATCTACATTAAACATAAAACAGAACACCCCAATGTACATAACTGATATTAAAAATAATAAGAAACACAATTCCATAAAATATTAAGAAATATGATGGGTCCTGCAGGGAATTTTGGGAACGCCCGAATATTGTTTTTTACTGTAAAAATGCATGTGCTCAATGTACATTTTTACCATTGATTATACAGGAAAATCATAATTTTACATCTGAAACATTTTATTGTAAAAACGACTGTTTCAGGGAGCTGTTGACTGAACATCTCACGAGCTTTAAAGCTTTCGCTCCACTCGCCCAAGTCAGGAAATAAAGTTCAGGATCTTACCGTTAGAAAATACACAAATCAAAGACAAATGCTGTTCTGCACTCTGTAAAAAAATCATTTATTTTACAGTTTCTTTCTCTAAAACAAGATTTTTAGATCTGTGATATAGACTGTAACTGATCAAATCATCTGTTTTTTTATGCTTGATGTTTACAGTATTGGCTAGACCCCTCAAAAACGCTTGCAGAACATAAAGATTTGATAACAAGTAAGTACTGCATGATCTGTTTTTCTATTAAAAAGTGGTGTGGGGGGGGGGGGGGGGGGGTCTGGGTATATCAGCGAGAATTGCCGCTGACTGTCACACCTGGAGTCACAAGTTGAATTCAGGACGTGCTGAGTGACCCCAGCCAGGTCTCCTTAGCAACCAAATTGTCCCAGTTGCTAGGGAGGGTAGAGTCACATGGGGTAACCAAATTGGGCCGGTTGCTAGGGAGGGTAGAGTCACATGGGGTAACCAAATTGTCCCAGTTGCTAGGGAGGGTAGAGTCACATGGGGTAACCAAATTGGGCCGGTTGCTAGGGAGGGTAGAGTCACATGGGGTAACCAAATTGTCCCAGTTGCTAGGGAGGGTAGAGTCACATGGGGTAACCAAATTGGGCCGGTTGCTAGGGAGGGTAGAGTCACATGGGGTAACCAAATTGGGCCGGTTGCTAGGGAGGGTAGAGTCACATGGGGTAACCAAATTGGGCCGGTTGCTAGGGAGGGTAGAGTCACATGGGGTAACCAAATTGTCCCAGTTGCTAGGGAGGGTAGAGTCACATGGGGTAACCAAATTGGGCCGGTTGCTAGGGAGGGTGGAGTCACATGGGGTAACCAAATTGGGCCGGTTGCTAGGGAGGGTGGAGTCACATGGGGTAACCAAATTGTCCCTGTTGCTAGGGAGGGTAGAGTCACATGGGGTAACCTCCTCGTGGTAGTGATTAGTGGTTCTCTCAATGGGGCGTGTGGTGAGTTGTGTGTGGATCGTGGAGAGTAGCATGAGTCTCCACATTCTGTGAGTCTCCATGGTAACGCGCTCAACAAGTCACGTGACAAGATGCGCGGATTGACGGTCTCAGACGCGGAGGCAACTGAGATTCGTCCTCTGCCACCCGGATTGAGGCGAGTCACTACGCCACCACGAGGACTCGGAGCACATTGGGAATTGAGCGTTCCATATTGGGGCGAAATAAAAAGTGGTGGGGTGTCTTTGTTGTGCTTTGAGATCAAACATATTGACCTAGTGATTACCCACCAATTTTCTGTGCTGATTAAAAATGGATTCGATCAGCATGAGACTGTAGAGTAATTATTCTTTAAAGGCCTCCTGCTAAAGCTGATATTTCTTTTCAAACGATAATTTGAATGTAATTATGCGGTTAAACCAAGTTAAATAAGTATTAAATAATACGATTGTGTTTGTGTCTTTAGACTCCTACTAAAGTTAAATATTTGCATACTGATCTGCTCTTTGAGAAATGACTATATCAAAGATCAGTGTTGCTTCCTTTTAGCTTAGAATTGAAGTTAAAATCCCCCTTAAAACAGCTGTCCTGAATGCACGATTCTGATTGGTCAATTCTACGGGCCGAGTGATCTCCTACATCGCTGTGCTAGTTGCCTCTTCTTTCATATAATAATTGAAAGCAAATCAATATTTCATGTCCATATATATGTTTATTAGGCTTGTCATAATGAGGATAATGTCTGATCACCCTATAATGTTTCACAGCGGGACCCCCGTATACACTCTATTTTGGGGTGAAATTTTATGCTGAAGATCCCTGTAAACTGACAGAGGAAATTACAAGGTGTGTATTATGTTATAAACATATAGAGGAGCAATCTTTCAATTATTTGAATCATTTCAATATCATGTATCATCAATATTTGTCTGTCAGGTATCAGTTCTTTCTGCAGGTGAAGCAGGATGTTCTTCAGGGTCGACTTCCGTGTGCATTTAATATCAGTGCCCAGCTGGCAGCTCTTGCCATTCAATGTGCGTACAAGTGTTTATTTTATAAGCAAAGAAAAGTATGAAATGTAACAGTAATTTGAAAGTGTTCCATTGATCTGACGGAATTTAGAATGTTCCGTGTTTCAAACATTACCAGCAGTGATGAGGTCATTGTTATGTTTGCATACGTGATAATGGCTGTTTGTTTATATTAATCAATACATTTAGCATATTACTATCAATATCTCTCTTTATATAAATATATTTGGCTTTACAGTTTCTAATCACCAGCTCAAACTTTAACACTATTGTTATGCTACCTTGCAAGCACTGTTGTTTCCTTCAGAAAATGCTAATTTGCCTCATTGGAAATTGAATGTGAATGGTATTAATTCTTTCTTCTGTGTGTTTTCCACAGCTGAGCTCGGAGATTATGACCCGTACAAACATACGCCAGGTTACGTGTCAGAATATCGCTTTGTACCCGATCAGAAAGAAGAACTAGAGGACGCCATCGAACAGATTCATAAAACTCTCATGTAAGGCAATAAATGACTCCATGCACACACCATAATCTCTCCAATTAGTAAACGTTGCATTCTCACTGCTGCCACACGGGGCGCTATAGTTGGCATACCATAATTTTGGGCATTTACTCTGGCAATACCATGTTTTTTTAGACATGTACCAGGATTATACCATAAATTTGGCCATGTACCATGGTAAAACCATACTTTTGGACATTTACTCTGGTGATACCATGTTTTTTTGGACATGAACCATGGTAAAACCATACTTTTGGACATTTACTCTGGCGATACCATGTTTTTTTGGACATGAACCATGGTAAAACCATACTTTTGGGCATTTACTCTGGCGATACCATGTTTTTTGGACATGAACCATGGTAAAACCATACTTTTGGACATTTACTCTGGTGATACCATGTTTTTTGGACATGAACCATGGTAAAACCATACTTTTGGACATTTACTCTGGTAATACCATGTTTTTTTGGACGCGAACCATGGTAAAACCATACTTTTGGACATTTACTCTGGTAATACCATGTTTTTTTGGACGTGAACCATGGTAAAACCATACTTTTGGGCATTTACTCTGGTAATACCATGTTTTTTTTGGACGTGAACCATGGTAAAACCATACTTTTGGGCATTTACTCTGGTAATACCATATTTTTTTGGACGTGAACCATGGTAAAACCATACTTTTGGGCATTTACTCTGGTAATACCATGTTTTTTTTGGACGTGAACCATGGTAAAACCATACTTTTGGGCATTTACTCTGGTAATACCATGTTTTTTTTGGACGTGAACCATGGTAAAACCATACTTTTGGGCATTTACTCTGGTAATACCATGTTTTTTTTGGACATGAACCATGGTAAAGCCATACTTTTGTGCATTTACTCTGGTAATACCATGTTTTTTTGGACGTGAACCACGGTAAAACCATACTTTTGGGCATTTACTCTGGTAATACCATGTTTTTTTGGACGTGAACCATGGTAAAACCATACTTTTGGACATTTACTCTAGTAATACCATGTTTTTTGGAAATGTACAAGGGTAATACCATGATTTTGAAAATGTATTATGGTAAAACCATTTTTGGATATGGGAATACAGATCCATCTATGTTGTATATTCATCACTTTAAACACAAACGCAATAACAAGAGTGGGATTAGATTTCAATACATGTTCACGTGATTTTATGAGTAATCAGAAAGCAGAAGGTGTGTGTCGATCACAGCAGATGTTGAGTTTATAATTCCTCTCTCATCATCGCTTGTTTCTCCTAAAGACATGTGGTCTGATGTCCCAGACACAAATTAATCATAGTTCTATATTAAACTGCACTTTCATAGTGATTCTCCATTGAAACATGACTGTCTGCATGTGTGTTATTAAATGAAACTCTCAAGTTATCAACATTGGCATTACATTAAAGGAGTGGTTCATTCAAAATGTTACATTCTGTATTATTTGCTCACCCTCATGTCTGATTTCCTTTTGTGGAAACCCAAAAGGAATTTTCTGACTGGTCTTTGAATGGGAAGTGAATGTGAATGTGAAGTGAAAAGCTTTCTGTGAGGAACAGATAATAAGTCTTTATTCACTGAAAATCCTGAAGCTCTCAACTCAAATATGGCACAGTTACATTCCCTGAAAACAAACCTTAATATCTTATACAGAATGATATCTCAGGTACTTTAAATGTATAATAACTTTAGGATGTTTAACCTTTTAAGCTTGTTGTGTTTGCATGTGTAATCAGATGTATAGATCATTAGATAATCCACAATGATGACTCAAATGACACAGAATGAAACTGAATGAGATGATTATCTTTCAAACGAGTCCACACACAAGATAATCAGATGTATAGATCATTAGATAATCCACATGAAGTACAATGTTACATATGACCACCAGGAGATGGCACCAAATACATGACACAGACTCACTGATGACTCAAATGACACAGAATGAAACTGAATGAGATGATTATCTTTCAAACGAGTCCACACACAAGATAATCAGATGTATAGATCATTAGATAATCCACATGAAGTACAATGTTACATATGACCACCAGGAGATGGCGCCAAATACATGACATAGACTCAATGATGACTCAAATGGCACAGAATGAAACTGAATGAGATGATTATGTTTCAAACGAGTCCACACACAAGATAATCAGATGTATAGATCATTAGATAATCCACATGAAGCACAATGTTACATATGACCACCAGGAGATGGCGCCAAATACATGACACAGACTCAATGATGACTCAAATGACACAGAATGAAACTCATTCTGTGAAATCTCATGACTAAAATCATGTCTGCATGCTATTCAAACCTTTAGTCATTGTTGTGTTTGCATGTGTAATTAGTTCTTATGTACAATTATTATCTTTTATTTCTTTGGAGATGTTTTTGGACATTATGATCAATTATATTTGTAATGTTGTAACTTTTGATTGCTTTGTCGTAGCAACACAACATTATCCACAGATACAGTTGACACGATCGGGAACAAAACAAAAGCAGTTTTCTGGAGCCACCTTATTTACACCCAGAGATATATAATGTCAAATCAGAGAAATATGAAACAAAGTACATTTTTGGCTCAAATTTGTTTTGGTTTTTCAGAAGTTTCTTAGGCTGAGGGTCTCAGAATGTATCATAATCTATATCATTAGAAAAATTGAAAAGTTTTCTTTACAATGATACCAAACACTTGACTTTTTGTTATTGGTCGAGTTATAAGCCTTTAATTTTGAGTATGCCACTGAAACAGCAAGTCTTTAAAAACACCTTCAGAGCTTAAAGGGTTAAATGTTTATACTATAAACTAGATTAAAATATTTAGGCATCCCTGAGAAAGAGATACAGCTATAAAATAAAGATTATAATACCTAAAAATACATTTCTGTATAAGAGAAACACAGTGCAAAGATACTGTCGACACTCTTAGTGACAGAACTAAAGGATCATGGGTGATTTGAACTCGTGTCAGTGATGTTTCTCACACAAGCTGTGCTGCATGGGACTTTATATGCACAATAAAAGCTGCGACGATTAGGAGGCAATATGCGGCCGCACGCACACACATGGTCCAAATGAAAGGGCTGAATGTGGTGAAATCCCTGGGGTGGCTGCAAATGAAGTGCTCAATCTTTATAAAAGAGCATCTACAATCACATGAGCCCCACCCTGCCGTCTCGCCCGCCCTGCGCCAGTCTGCTCTGTGAGGGGAATCCTTAATTCACTCACACATATGTGATCCTCCCTGCTATGTGTGATGGGGCGACCGGTGACCACAGGAGCAAGAGATGAGCGGCGAATGGGGGTGATCACACATCAGTGTGCTATTTAAAAAACATGCATTTATATCATTGTTAAGGATGAAAAATGTATGTCACCCCCCCAAATATAATGCCTAGAGAAAATGGGTGAAAATACCCACCAGTTTAATTGTCATGAAATGCTTCATTTTCATGATTTTTTCTTTAAAGAGCTGGTTTTTGTTTGACCTCACTGGAATGTCTGTTACTCAGTCTGTGAAAAACACACATTTACAAATCATTGATTTCCTTAATGAGTTTGAAGAAATGCTGCAAATGACATCCAGATCTTTCTGTGTAAATAAGTGATTTAATGATTAATATATGAAGGATTGATCCTGAAAGAGCAATTTTTTCTATATTTTACTCTCAACACTTTAAAAATGTTTTGTCAGGTTGTCTAACCAAAAAATTAACCAGTTGAATATATGTTTAATATGAGTGAATCTGCCTGACTACATTAAATTATAGGAATGAAAACCATTTTTAAGGTTTAGATACAAATAGTTCCTTCAGGAACTACAGTCACTTTGATAATTTTTCTGCTGTATATTTTTTTCTTGCTTTACTATGTTTGTTCAAAGCAAATACTTGTTTGTTAGAACCTCGATTCGCTTTTTAATAGACTTCAGACTCGACTCGGACTCCAGTGTTAAAGACGCCAGACTTGACTCTGGCTCCAGTGTTAAAGACTCTAGACTTGACTCTGACTCCAGTGTTAAAGACTCTAGACTTGACTCAGACTCCAGTGTTAAAGACTCCAGACTTGACTCTGACTCCAGTGTTAAAGACTTCAGACTCGACTCGGACTCCAGTGTTAAAGACGCCAGACTTGACTCTGACTCCAGTGTTAAAGACTCTAGACTTGACTCTGACTCCAGTGTTAAAGACTCTAGACTTGACTCTGACTCCAGTGTTAAAGACGCCAGACTTGACTCTGACTCCAGTGTTAAAGACTTCAGACTCGACTCGGACTCCAGTGTTAAAGACGCCAGACTTGACTCTGACTCCAGTGTTAAAGACTCTAGATTGGACTCTGACTCCAGTGTTAAAGACGCCAGACTTGACTCTGACTCCAGTGTTAAAGACTCTAGACTTGACTCTGACTCCAGTGTTAAAGACGCCAGACTTGACTCAGACTCCAGTGTTAAAGACTCCAGACTTGACTCTGACTCCATTGTTAAAGACGCCAGACTTGACTCTGACTCCAGTGTTAAAGACTCCAGACTTGACTCAGACTCCAGTGTTAAAGACTCCAGACTTGACTCTGACTCCAGTGTTAAAGACTCCAGACTTGACTCGGACTCCAGTGTTAAAGACTTCAGACTCGACTCGGACTCCAGTGTTAAAGACGCCAGACTTGACTCTGACTCCAGTGTTAAAGACTCTAGACTTGACTCTGACTCCAGTGTTAAAGACTCTAGACTTGACTCTGACTCCAGTGTTAAAGACTCTAGACTTGACTCTGACTCCAGTGTTAAAGACGCCAGACTTGACTCTGACTCCAGTGTTAAAGACTCCAGACTTGACTCAGACTCCAGTGTTAAAGACTCCAGACTTGACTCTGACTCCAGTGTTAAAGACTCCAGACTTGACTCTGACTCCAGTGTTAAAGACTTCAGACTCGACTCGGACTCCAGTGTTAAAGACGCCAGACTTGACTCTGACTCCAGTGTTAAAGACTCTAGACTTGACTCTGACTCCAGTGTTAAAGACTCTAGACTTGACTCTGACTCCAGTGTTAAAGACTCTAGACTTGACTCTGACTCCAGTGTTAAAGACGCCAGACTTGACTCTGACTCCAGTGTTAAAGACTCTAGACTTGACTCAGACTCCAGTGTTAAAGACGCCAGACTTGACTCTGACTCCAGTGTTAAAGACTCTAGACTTGACTCTGACTCCAGTGTTAAAGACGCCAGACTTGACTCTGACTCCAGTGTTAAAGACTCCAGACTTGACTCTGACTCCAGTGTTAAAGACGCCAGACTTGACTCTGACTCCAGTGTTAAAGACTCTAGACTTGACTCAGACTCCAGTGTTAAAGACGCCAGACTTGACTCTGACTCCAGTGTTAAAGACTCCAGACTCGACTCGGACTCAGTGTTAAAGACGCCAGACTTGACTCAGACTCCAGTGTTAAAGACTCTAGACTTGACTCAGACTCCAGTGTTAAAGACGCCAGACTTGACTCTGACTCCAGTGTTAAAGATGCCAGACTCGACTCGGACTCCAGTGTTAAAGACTCTAGACTTGACTCAGACTCCAGTGTTAAAGACGCCAGACTTGACTCTGACTCCAGTGTTAAAGACGCCAGACTTGACTCAGACTCCAGTGTTAAAGACGCCAGACTTGACTCGGACTCCAGTGTTAAAGACGCCAGACTTGACTCAGACTCCAGTGTTAAAGACTACAGACTTGACTCGGACTCCAGTGTTAAAGACTCCAGACTTGACTCGGCTCCAGTATTTAAAACTCCAGACTTGACTCGGCTCCAGTGTTAAAGACTCCAGACTTGACTCGGACTCCAGTGTTAAAGACTCAAGACTTGACTCAGACTCCAGTGTTAAAGACTCCAGACTTGACTCGGACTCCAGTGTTAAAGACTCTAGACTCGACTTCAGATTAAAGACTTGTGAACATCTCTGTTTGGAAGGCAAAGTTTTACGCACAGCTTTACATGTCTTCATCAGATAATCCATTTTGGACCTTGTATGAATGCATTTTGATGGTTCCTCTTCTCAGTTTTGCATTCAATATCATGTTGACCTCTGTGTGCAGGGGTCAGGTGCCCGCTGAAGCTGAAAACAATTATTTGGGAATTGCCAAAACACTGGAAATGTATGGAGTCGACCTGCACGCTGTGTTTGTAAGTAGAGACACAACCTTTTCAGTTCACTTCAATCACTGTTGTTACATATAAGACATTAGACATATTGTTTTATTAGACATATGCATTAGACATAGATTTTTATTTTCCTGTTTAGTTCTTTGGTATTATACTCCTTAGCAATATTTATCTTTTTTTAATTAATGATTTAAAAAACAAAAATTCATATGTTTTTAGGGTGAAAAGCAATCTGAATACTTCCTGGGACTGACGCCTGTTGGAGTTGTTGTTTTCAAAAATAAAACACAAGTCGGGAAATATTTCTGGTGGGTTTATTTATGTAAACAGAATTTTTGGCCTGCTTAATTTTATTTTATTTTATTTCATTATTTAGTTTTATTGAATTTCATTTTTTTCATTTTTTTTTATTTAATTGAATTGAATTTTAATTTTATAGAATTGAATTTCATATTATTTTATTTCATTTCACTTTTCTTTTTTTTCTTTTTTTTTTATAACCTGATTTTAAAACTGCCTTTTTAATGTGTGACGTTTCAGGCCAAGAATTTCTAAAGTATATTTCAAGGAAACACAATTTGAGCTGCGGGTTATGGGCAGAGATGTAAGTAAAAAAAAAATTACAATTACATAAAAAATTCCAAATTTTACACACGAGACGTCAAATAGGATTTTACTTTGTATTAATGCATTTAGACATTTATGTACTGACTCCTCTTTTCCCATTTAAAGCATACAGGAAAATTAGATTTTAAAACGTGTACATGTATTTGTTAAATATGTAATTGTAGCTGCTTTCATTACATCCATTTCCACCAATCGGGACCTCTGTGTGGAGAATTCCAGAGTACCGTTTGACACACTGAGGACAATCATTTATGTGGAGTCAATGAAATTCCCATTATCGATTGAGTGTTATGACGCCCTTAAGCCTCTCGTGAGATTCCCTTGAAAGTGTGTATAAAGCCTCTCCTCCAGGGGCCAATTAATCGTTTGAGCACTCGACCTATAATGATTTAGTTCATTTAATCTTGTGAGAACAGACTAATTACAATAAATCAGGGTTATGAGGTTCAACGTTTAACACTATTATATGTTTTTTCTTATATTTTATTTTTCAGTGTAATGAAACTTCATACTTTTTTGATGCTCCCAGTAAGATGGCGTGCAAGAATCTCTGGAAATGTTGTGTGGAGCATCACACCTTCTTCAGGTAGAAGACAGTTTACACATTCTGCTATTGTTATTACATTGTATAACCATGTTTTTTTGGTCATGTACTATGGTATTTTTGGGCATATGCCAAATACGCTGTAGTTTTTGAAATACACTATGGTAACATCAAGTTTTTTAGACATGTACCATGGTAAAACTATCATTTTGGACATTTAATATGGTTATACCAAGTTTTTTGGACATATACCAAGTGGTAAAACTATCATTTTGGACATTTAATATGGTTATACCAAGTTTTTTGGACATATACCAAGTGGTAAAACTATCATTTTGGACATTTAATATTTTTATAGCAAGTGGTAAAACTATCATTTTGGACATTTAATATGGTTTTACCAAGTTTTTGGACATATACCAAGTGGTAAAACTATCATTTTGGACATTTAATATGGTTATACCAAGTTTTTTGGACATATACCAAGTGGTAAAACTATCATTTTGGACATTTAATATGGTTATACCAAGTGGTAAAACTATCATTTTTGACATTTAATATGGTTATACCAAGTTTTTTGGACATATACCAAGTGGTAAAACTATCATTTTGGACATTTAATATGGTTATACCAAGTGGTAAAACTATCATTTTGGACATTTAATATGGTTATACCAAGTTTTTTGGACATATACCAAGTGGTAAAACTATCATTTTGGACATTTAATATTTTTATACCAAGTGGTAAAACTATCATTTTGGACATTTAATATGGTTATACCAAGTTTTTTGGACATATACCAAGTGGTAAAACTATCATTTTGGACATTTAATATGGTTATACCAAGTTTTTTGGACATATACCAAGTGGTAAAACTATCATTTTGGACATTTAATATGGTTATATCAAGTTTTTGGACATATACCAAGTGGTAAAACTATCATTTTGGACATTTAATATTTTTATAGCAAGTGGTAAAACTATCATTTTGGACATTTAATATGGTTATACCATATTTTTGGTCATGTACCATGGTAAAACTATCATTTTGGACATTTAATATGGTTATACCAAGTGGTAAAACTATCATTTTGGACATTTAATATGGTTATACCAAGTTTTTTGGACATGTACCATGGTAAAACTATCATTTTGGACATTTAATATGGTTATACCAAGTTTTTTGGACATATACCAAGTGGTAAAACTATCATTTTGGACATTTAATATGGTTATACCAAGTTTTTGGACATATACCAAGTGGTAAAACTATCATTTTGGACATTTAATATGGTTATACCAAGTGGTAAAACTATCATTTTGGACATTTAATATTTTTATAGCAAGTGGTAAAACTATCATTTTGGACATTTAATATGGTTATACCATATTTTTGGTCATGTACTATGGTATTTTTGGACATGTACCATGGTAAAACTATCATTTTGGACATTTAATATGGTTATACCAAGTTTTTTGGACATGTACCATGGTAAAACTATCATTTTGGACATTTAATATGGTTATACCAAGTGGTAAAACTATCATTTTGGACATTTAATATGGTTATACCAAGTTTTTTGGACATGTACCAAGTGGTAAAACTATCATTTTGGACATTTAATATGGTTATATCAAGTTTTTTGGACATGTACCAAGTGGTAAAACTATCATTTTGGACATTTAATATGGTTATACCAAGTTTTTTGGACATATACCAAGTGGTAAAACTATCATTTTGGACATTTAATATGGTTATATCAAGTTTTTGGACATATACCAAGTGGTAAAACTATCATTTCGGACATTTAATATGGTTATACCAAGTGGTAAAACTATCATTTTGGACATTTAATATGGTTAGACCAAGTTTTTTGGACATGTACCAAGTGGTAAAACTATCATTTTGGACATTTAATATGGTTATACCAAGTTTTTTGGACATATACCAAGTGGTAAAACTATCATTTTGGACATTTAATATGGTTATATCAAGTTTTTGGACATATACCAAGTGGTAAAACTATCATTTTGGACATTTAATATGGTTATACCAAGTGGTAAAACTATCATTTTGGACATTTAATATTTTTATTGCAAGTGGTAAAACTATCATTTCGGACATTTAATATGGTTATACCAAGTGGTAAAACTATCATTTCGGACATTTAATATGGTTATACCAAGTTTTTTGGACATATACCAAGTGGTAAAACTATCATTTTGGACATTTAATATGGTTATAGCATGTTTTTGGTCATGTACTATGGTCATTTTGGGCATATGCCAAGGTAATGCTGTAGTTTTTGAAATGCACTATGACAATATCATGTCTCTTTGACATATACCAGGGTAATACCATATTTTTGGAGATATACCCTTTTAACACCATAGTAATCGTTGAAATAACTTGTAAAATTCCATGGTATATAAATATGGTCATCTTTTAGTAACATAGTGTATATCAAAGAGCCCTGTTAGTTATTGTCAGGTAATGTGCTTCATGTGGCAACATCTAAAATAATCAATCTTATTCAAGTCAAATATATGATGTAATGATTGAATTAATCTGATTACAGGGTAAAGACCTTCTTAGTGTGAAGTTCAAGCAACATCACGCACTTTAAAAACATCTTAATCTTCAGTAACCTTATATTAGGGCAGAAAGACCAAACGTGATGCATTATACTCTCCATTCTCTTGTTCCCACAAACACTGAAATAAAGGGCCATTCACAGTCATCAAGCTTTACTGTGACTCTTATTTTCAAGGAAAGCTTTTGGGGAATACTGTGCAATCCTTTCCTTGTCCCTGGTGTTTATTTAATCAGAACAGTGTTACTTCACTCCCCAAAGAGCTTTACCGCGCTCACAACGCAGGAGGATTTCTGCTTGTAATCCGCGTGTGAAACTCGAGTAGCTTCAGAAAACACAAAGAGCGACAGGAGACAGATTGGCACACGTTACACCTCCAAACTCAGGAGACAGTGTGGAAAAAATGACTAAAACAAGCACCAAAGAGGTCAATTGAGAACTGCTGAGAATGATTAATCACTGTTACTACTGCTCAAAGTGATCCATCCTCTAATATAAAGTATTAAACGTTCAGCGTGAAAGACGTTTACCTGATAAAACCCCATAGACTTACACTGAAAGAGGGAGTCCAGTCAGATCTAGAGAGCAGAACATCACAGAGGTTTTATCCAGCAACATCTGTACTGTAGAATTAAACAGAATTAAACATGCCTGCATTTTATTCAAATCTGCCATTATTTTCTGGCTTTAAATTTGTCTGCCGGCGGGTAAAACAAACACATGTTCAGCGCTACACTTTTAAAGCTTGTGCATTTTAATGAGAGATACGATCTATAATTAACCTCGTTAAAATATGCGGCTTATTAACAGACTTTTGGAAAAAGACTTGATTTTTGTCAGGAGTGAAAATGTGAAGAAGAGTTATAAGAAATACATGTAACAAGAGGTCATTATGTGAAGTCTTTATTCTTAAGTTTTCTGGTTTTATAGAAATCTTCTATTAAAACTGTTTTGTATTGTTTACAGAATGCCGGAAAATGAGTCCAATTCATTGACGAGGAAACTCTCGAAATGCTCGAAACATCGCTACAGGTTTGTAAACAATTGTGTGTGTTTATATATGTGTGTGTGTGTGTGTGTGTCTGTATGTGTGTGTGTGTTTATATATATGTGTGTGTGTGTGTGTGTGTGTGTGTGTTTATAAATGTGTGTGTGTTTATATATGTGTGTGTATATATGTGTGTGTGTGTGTGTGTGTTTATATATGTGTGTGTGTTTATATATGTGTGTGTTTATATATGTGTGTGTGTGTGTGTGTGTTTGTTTATATATGTCTGTGTGTGTTTATATGTGTGTGTGTGTGTGTGTGTGTGTGTTTATATACAGTATGTCTGTGTGTGTTTATATATGTGTGTGTCTGTGTGTGTGTTTATATATATGTGTGTGTGTGAGAGTGTGTGTGTGTGTGTGTGTGAGTGTGAGAGTGTGTGTGTGTTTATATATATATGTGTGTGTGTGTGTGTTTATATGTGTGTGTGTGTGTGTATGTGTGTTTATGTGTGTGTGTGTGTTTATATATGTGTGTGTCTGTGTGTGTGTGTGTGTGTGTGTTTATATATATGTGTGTGTGTGTGTGTGTGTATGTGTGTTTATGTGTGTGTGTGTGTATATATGAGTGTGTGTGTGTTTATATGATAAAGACTTTATATATATATATATATATATATATATATATATATATATATACAGTGGCAAGAAAAAGTATGTGAACCCTTTGCAATTACCAACCGTTAGTATAAATTTGTCTTAAAATCGGGTTTGATCTTCATCTAAGTTACAATAATGAACAATAACACACCAATTATCGCATTATTCTTGTACACATTGAATACGTAGTTCAATCATTCACACTGTAGTTTGAAAAAAGTCTGTGAACCCCTAGGTTAATGACGTCCACAAAAGCTAATTAGAGTCAGGAGTTGGCAAACCTGGCATCCAATTATTTGAAATGAGATTGTAGGTGTGGGTTAGGGCTACTTTGACTAATAAAAAGAGTTTGACATTCACATGAAGCATCTACTGATATGGACCATGCCACACTAAAGGGATCTCAGAAGACCCACAATCAATGAATTGTTGTTTAAAGCTTGAAAGGGTTACAAAGTTGTCTGGAAGAGCTTAGACATTCATCTGTGCACAGTTAGACAAACTGTCTATAAATGGAGATGATTTAGTACTATAGGTACTCTCACTAGAAGTGGCTGTTAGATATTCATCAGTCCACAGTTAGACAAACTGTCTATAAATGGAGATGATTTAGTACTATAGGTACTCTCTCTAGAAGTGGGCGTTAGATATTCATCTGTCCACAGTGAGACAAACTGTCTGTAAATGGAGATGATTTAGTACTATAGGTACTCTCTCTAGAAGTGGGCGTTAGATATTACTCTGTCACAGTTAGACAAACTGTCTATAAATGGAGATGATTTAGTACTATAGGTACTCTCTCTAGAAGTGGGCGTTAGATATTCATCTGTCACAGTTAGACAAACTGTCTGTAAATGGAGATGATTTAGTACTATAGGTACTCTCTCTAGAAGTGGGCGTTAGATATTCATCTGTCACAGTTAGACAAACTGTCTATAAATGGAGATGATTTAGTACTATAGGTACTCTCTCTAGAAGTGGGCGTTAGATATTCATCTGTCACAGTTAGACAAACTGTCTATAAATGGAGATGATTTAGTACTATAGGTACTCTCTCTAGAAGTGGGCGTTAGATATTCATCTGTCACAGTGAGACAAACTGTCTGTAAATGGAGATGATTTAGTACTATAGGTACTCTCTCTAGAAGTGGGCATTAGATATTCATCTGTCACAGTTAGACAAACTGTCTGTAAATGGAGATGATTTAGTACTATAGGTACTCTCTCTAGAAGTGGGCGTTAGATATTCATCTGTCACAGTTAGACAAACTGTCTGTAAATGGAGATGATTTAGTACTATAGGTACTCTCTCTAGAAGTGGGCATTAGATATTCATCTGTCACAGTTAGACAAACTGTCTATAAATGGAGATGATTTAGTACTATAGGTACTCTCTCTAGAAGTGGGCGTTAGATATTCATCTGTCACAGTTAGACAAACTGTCTATAAATGGAGGTGATTTAGTACTATAGGTACTCTCACTAGAAGTGGCCGTAAGATATTCATCTGTCCACAGTTAGACAAACTGTCTATAAATGGAGATGATTTAGTACTATAGGTACTCTCACTAGAAGTGGCCGTTAGATATTCATCTGTCCACAGTTAGACAAACTGTCTATAAATGGAGGTGATTTAGTACTATAGGTACTCTCACTAGAAGTGGCCGTAAGATATTCATCTGTCCACAGTTAGACAAACTGTCTATAAATGGAGATGATTTAGTACTATAGGTACTCTCACTAGAAGTGGCCATTAGATATTCATCTGTCCACATTTAGACAAACTGTCTATAAATGGAGATGATTTAGTACTATAGGTACTCTCTCTAGAAGTGGCCGTTAGATATTCATCTGTCCACAGTTAGACAAACTGTCTATAAACGGAGAGGATTTAGTACTATAGGTACTCTCTCTAGAAGTGGGCATTAGATATTCATCTGTCACAGTTAGACAAACTGTCTATAA
This sequence comes from Moxostoma hubbsi, assembly GCA_032164185.1. Lineage (NCBI taxonomy): Eukaryota > Metazoa > Chordata > Actinopteri > Cypriniformes > Catostomidae > Moxostoma > Moxostoma hubbsi. The sequence goes on along the minus strand of JAVLUX010000038.1, from coordinate 2,112,850 downwards.
ATGGAGATGATTTAGTACTATATGTACTCTCTCTAGAAGTGGCCGTTAGATATTCATCTGTCCACAGTTAGAAACAAAATGTCTATAAATGGAGATGATTTAGTACTATAGGTACTCTCACTAGAAGTGGCTGTAAGATATTCATCTGTCCACAGTTAGACAAACTGTCTATAAATGGAGATGATTTAGTACTATAGGTACTCTCTCTAGAAGTGGCCGTTAGATATTCATCTGTCCACAGTTAGACAAACTGTCTATAAATGGAGATGATTTAGTACTATAGGTACTCTCACTAGAAGTGGCCGTTAGATATTCATCTGTCCACAGTTAGACAAACTGTCTATAAATGGAGATGATTTAGTACTATAGGTACTCTCACTAGAAGTGGCCGTTAGATATTCATCTGTCCACAGTTAGACAAACTGTCTATAAATGGAGGTGATTTAGTACTATAGGTACTCTCACTAGAAGTGGCCGTTAGATATTCATCTGTCCACAGTTAGACAAACTGTCTATAAATGGAGGTGATTTAGTACTATAGGTACTCTCACTAGAAGTGGCCGTTAGATATTCATCTGTCCACAGTTAGACAAACTGTCTATAAATGGAGATGATTTAGTACTATAGGTACTCTCTCTAGAAGTGGGCGTTAGATATTCATCTGTCCACAGTGAGACAAACTGTCTGTAAATGGAGATGATTTAGTACTATAGGTACTCTCTCTAGAAGTGGGCGTTAGATATTCATCTGTCACAGTTAGACAAACTGTCTATAAATGGAGGTGATTTAGTACTATAGGTACTCTCACTAGAAGTGGCCGTAAGATATTCATCTGTCCACAGTTAGACAAACTGTCTATAAATGGAGATGATTTAGTACTATAGGTACTCTCACTAGAAGTGGCCGTTAGATATTCATCTGTCCACAGTTAGACAAACTGTCTATAAATGGAGGTGATTTAGTACTATAGGTACTCTCACTAGAAGTGGCCGTAAGATATTCATCTGTCCACAGTTAGACAAACTGTCTATAAATGGAGATGATTTAGTACTATAGGTACTCTCACTAGAAGTGGCCATTAGATATTCATCTGTCCACATTTAGACAAACTGTCTGTAAATGGAGGTGATTTAGTACTATAGGTACTCTCACTAGAAGTGGCCGTTAGATATTCATCTGTCCACAGTTAGACAAACTGTCTATAAATGGAGGTGATTTAGTACTATAGGTACTCTCACTAGAAGTGGCCGTTAGATATTCATCTGTCCACAGTTAGACAAACTGTCTATAAATGGAGATGATTTAGTACTATATGTACTCTCTCTAGAAGTGGGCGTTAGATATTCATCTGTCCACAGTGAGACAAACTGTCTGTAAATGGAGATGATTTAGTACTATAGGTACTCTCTCTAGAAGTGGGCGTTAGGTATTCATCTGTCACAGTTAGACAAACTGTCTATAAATGGAGGTGATTTAGTACTATAGGTACTCTCACTAGAAGTGGCCGTAAGATATTCATCTGTCCACAGTTAGACAAACTGTCTATAAATGGAGATGATTTAGTACTATAGGTACTCTCACTAGAAGTGGCCGTTAGATATTCATCTGTCCACATTTAGACAAACTGTCTATAAATGGAGGTGATTTAGTACTATAGGTACTCTCACTAGAAGTGGCCGTTAGATATTCATCTGTCCACAGTTAGACAAACTGTCTATAAATGGAGGTGATTTAGTACTATAGGTACTCTCACTAGAAGTGGCCGTTAGATATTCATCTGTCCACAGTTAGACAAACTGTCTATAAATGGAGATGATTTAGTACTATATGTACTCTCTCTAGAAGTGGGCGTTAGATATTCATCTGTCCACAGTGAGACAAACTGTCTGTAAATGGAGATGATTTAGTACTATAGGTACTCTCTCTAGAAGTGGGCGTTAGGTATTCATCTGTCACAGTTAGACAAACTGTCTATAAATGGAGGTGATTTAGTACTATAGGTACTCTCACTAGAAGTGGCCGTAAGATATTCATCTGTCCACAGTTAGACAAACTGTCTATAAATGGAGATGATTTAGTACTATAGGTACTCTCACTAGAAGTGGCCGTTAGATATTCATCTGTCCACAGTTAGACAAACTGTCTATAAATGGAGGTGATTTAGTACTATAGGTACTCTCACTAGAAGTGGCCGTAAGATATTCATCTGTCCACAGTTAGACAAACTGTCTATAAATGGAGATGATTTAGTACTATAGGTACTCTCACTAGAAGTGGCCATTAGATATTCATCTGTCCACATTTAGACAAACTGTCTATAAATGGAGATGATTTAGTACTATAGGTACTCTCTCTAGAAGTGGCCGTTAGATATTCATCTGTCCACAGTTAGACAAACTGTCTATAAACGGAGAGGATTTAGTACTATAGGTACTCTCTTTAGAAGTGGGCATTAGATATTCATCTGTCACAGTTAGACAAACTGTCGATAAATGGAGATGATTTAGTACTATATGTACTCTCTCTAGAAGTGGCCGTTAGATATTCATCTGTCCACAGTTAGAAACAAAATGTCTATAAATGGAGATGATTTAGTACTATAGGTACTCTCACTAGAAGTGGCTGTAAGATATTCATCTGTCCACAGTTAGACAAACTGTCTATAAATGGAGATGATTTAGTACTATAGGTACTCTCACTAGAAGTGGCCGTTAGATATTCATCTGTCCACAGTTAGACAACCTGTCTATAAATGGAGGTGATTTAGTACTATAGGTACTCTCACTAGAAGTGGCTGTAAGATATTCATCTGTCCACAGTTAGACAAACTGTCTATAAATGGAGGTGATTTAGTACTATAAGTACTCTCACTAGAAGTGGCCGTTAGATATTCATCTGTCCACAGTTAGACAAACTGTCTATAAATGGAGATGATTTAGTACTATAGGTACTCTCACTAGAAGTGGCCATTAGATATACATCTGTCCACAGTTAGACAAACTGTCTATAAATGGAGATGATTTAGTACTATAGGTACTCTCACTAGAAGTGGCTGTTAGATATTCATCAGTCCACAGTTAGACAAACTGTCTATAAATGGAGGTGATTTAGTACTATAGGTACTCTCACTAGAAGTGGGCGTTAGATATTCATCTGTCCACAGTGAGACAAACTGTCTGTAAATGGAGATGATTTAGTACTATAGGTACTCTCTCTAGAAGTGGGCGTTAGATATTACTCTGTCACAGTTAGACAAACTGTCTATAAATGGAGATGATTTAGTACTATAGGTACTCTCTCTAGAAGTGGGCGTTAGATATTCATCTGTCACAGTTAGACAAACTGTCTGTAAATGGAGATGATTTAGTACTATAGATACTCTCTCTAGAAGTGGGCGTTAGATATTCATCTGTCACAGTTAGACAAACTGTCTGTAAATGGAGATGATTTAGTACTATAGGTACTCTCTCTAGAAGTGGGCATTAGATATTCATCTGTCACAGTTAGACAAACTGTCTATAAATGGAGATGATTTAGTACTATAGGTACTCTCTCTAGAAGTGGGCGTTAGATATTCATCTGTCACAGTTAGACAAACTGTCTATAAATGGAGGTGATTTAGTACTATAGGTACTCTCACTAGAAGTGGCCGTAAGATATTCATCTGTCCACAGTTAGACAAACTGTCTATAAATGGAGATGATTTAGTACTATAGGTACTCTCACTAGAAGTGGCCGTTAGATATTCATCTGTCCACAGTTAGACAAACTGTCTATAAATGGAGGTGATTTAGTACTATAGGTACTCTCACTAGAAGTGGCCGTAAGATATTCATCTGTCCACAGTTAGACAAACTGTCTATAAATGGAGATGATTTAGTACTATAGGTACTCTCACTAGAAGTGGCCATTAGATATTCATCTGTCCACATTTAGACAAACTGTCTATAAATGGAGATGATTTAGTACTATAGGTACTCTCTCTAGAAGTGGCCGTTAGATATTCATCTGTCCACAGTTAGACAAACTGTCTATAAACGGAGAGGATTTAGTACTATAGGTACTCTCTTTAGAAGTGGGCATTAGATATTCATCTGTCACAGTTAGACAAACTGTCTATAAATGGAGATGATTTAGTACTATATGTACTCTCTCTAGAAGTGGCCGTTAGATATTCATCTGTCCACAGTTAGAAACAAAATGTCTATAAATGGAGATGATTTAGTACTATAGGTACTCTCACTAGAAGTGGCTGTAAGATATTCATCTGTCCACAGTTAGACAAACTGTCTATAAATGGAGATGATTTAGTACTATAGGTACTCTCTCTAGAAGTGGCCGTTAGATATTCATCTGTCCACAGTTAGACAAACTGTCTATAAATGGAGATGATTTAGTACTATAGGTACTCTCACTAGAAGTGGCCGTTAGATATTCATCTGTCCACAGTTAGACAAACTGTCTATAAATGGAGATGATTTAGTACTATAGGTACTCTCACTAGAAGTGGCCGTTAGATATTCATCTGTCCACAGTTAGACAAACTGTCTATAAATGGAGATGATTTAGTACTATAGGTACTCTCACTAGAAGTGGCCGTTAGATATTCATCTGTCACAGTTAGACAAACTGTCTATAAATGGAGATGATTTAGTACTATAGGTACTCTCTCTAGAAGTGGGCGTTAGATATTCATCTGTCCACAGTGAGACAAACTGTCTGTAAATGGAGATGATTTAGTACTATAGGTACTCTCTCTAGAAGTGGGCGTTAGATATTCATCTGTCACAGTTAGACAAACTGTCTATAAATGGAGGTGATTTAGTACTATAGGTACTCTCACTAGAAGTGGCCGTAAGATATTCATCTGTCCACAGTTAGACAAACTGTCTATAAATGGAGATGATTTAGTATTATAGGTACTCTCACTAGAAGTGGCCGTAAGATATTCATCTGTCCACAGTTAGACAAACTGTCTATAAATGGAGATGATTTAGTACTATAGGTACTCTCACTAGAAGTGGCCGTAAGATATTCATCTGTCCACATTTAGACAAACTGTCTATAAATGGAGATGATTTAGTACTATAGGTACTCTCTCTAGAAGTGGCCGTTAGATATTCATCTGTCCACAGTTAGACAAACTGTCTATAAACGGAGAGGATTTAGTACTATAGGTACTCTCTTTAGAAGTGGGCATTAGATATTCATCTGTCACAGTTAGACAAACTGTCGATAAATGGAGATGATTTAGTACTATATGTACTCTCTCTAGAAGTGGCCGTTAGATATTCATCTGTCCACAGTTAGAAACAAAATGTCTATAAATGGAGATGATTTAGTACTATAGGTACTCTCACTAGAAGTGGCTGTAAGATATTCATCTGTCCACAGTTAGACAAACTGTCTATAAATGGAGATGATTTAGTACTATAGGTACTCTCACTAGAAGTGGCCGTTAGATATTCATCTGTCCACAGTTAGACAAACTGTCTATAAATGGAGATGATTTAGTACTATAGGTACTCTCACTAGAAGTGGCCGTTAGATATTCATCTGTCCACAGTTAGACAAACTGTCTATAAATGGAGATGATTTAGTACTATATGTACTCTCTCTAGAAGTGGCCGTTAGATATTCATCTGTCCACAGTTAGAAACAAAATGTCTATAAATGGAGATGATTTAGTACTATAGGTACTCTCACTAGAAGTGGCTGTAAGATATTCATCTGTCCACAGTTAGACAAACTGTCTATAAATGGAGATGATTTAGTACTATAGGTACTCTCACTAGAAGTGGCCGTTAGATATTCATCTGTCCACAGTTAGACAAACTGTCTATAAATGGAGATGATTTAGTACTATAGGTACTCTCACTAGAAGTGGCCGTTAGATATTCATCTGTCCACAGTTAGACAAACTGTCTATAAATGGAGATGATTTAGTACTATAGGTACTCTCTCTAGAAGTGGCCGTTAGATATTCATCTGTCCACAGTGAGACAAACTGTCTATAAATGGAGGTGATTTAGTACTATATGTACTCTCTCTAGAAGTGGCCGTTAGATATTCATCTGTCCACAGTTAGACAAACTGACTATAAATGGAGATGATTTAGTACTATAGGTACTCTCACTAGAAGTGGCCGTTAGATATTCATCTGTCCACAGTTAGACAAACTGTCTATAAATGGAGATGATTTAGTACTATAGGTACTCTCTCTAGAAGTGGCCGTCAGATATTCATCTGTCCACAGTTAGACAAACTGTCTATAAATGGAGATGATTTAGTACTATAGGTACTCTCGCTAGAAGTGGCCATTGGTAATCTGGTAATCTGGCATACCGGGCATTTTCCCGGTGGGCCGACGCTCTTTGGGGGCGATCAGGGGTGGATTGGCCATCGGGAGAACCGAGGGGTCCAGTGGGACAGCCACGAAATATGCCGAATGGGCTGCGATAAGCTAAAATGAGCCGCCACATGACCACAAATGGCACCGCGATAAAAAGACAGCGCACACTGTAATGCACTGACGTGAGTGGCTTATTATTCGTATAAAACAGCAGAAATGGTAAAATAATGAAGACAACAATTTTTAATAAGTAGACAATTTGTCCGCCAAGTAATATAGTTCATTTTCTGGGCAACATATGAATGTGCAATGCCAGCTGTGCATTTATAGTTTTTTATAGGACGGCTTCAAATGTGACTTCAAAATACTTTTTGCCAGTTAACAGCATCTGAGCAACATTATGTAACCTCTAAACAGCAATTAATTTATTTCAATTTACAGTCTGTAAGGAGTGGTGGTGGCGTAGTGGGCTAAAGCACATAACTGGTAAGCAGAAGGTTGCTGGTTCCCCACAGCCACCACCATTGTGTCCTTGAGTAAGGCACTTAACTCCAGGTTGCTCCGGGGGGATTGTCTCTGTAATAAGTGCACTGTAAGTCACTTTGGTGGTGGTGTAGTGGTCTAAAGCACATAACTGGTAAGCATAAGGTTGCTGGTTCCCCACAGCCACCACTATTGTGTCCTTGAGTAAGGCACTTAACTCCAGGTTGCTCGGGGGGGGATTGTCCCTGTAATAAGTGCACTGTAAGTCACTTTGGATAAAAGCGTCTGCCAAATGCATAAATGTAAATGTTTCTATCCCCAGTGGAAAGACTGTGATGCAGACTGTACCTCGAGCAGACCTGCAGGTGATCAGAACCCGCAGTAAGACCTTCCCGAAGAGAAGCACACAGAATATCACCGCAGGTGAGCAAGACTGAGACTGTAATCATGTTACAGCACCATGCACACACAGCACAGGATATTCATGCAGTATACAACATTAGGCAGGACTGTAATAAATGAAACTGGACACTGAAGTCACACTTATTTATGTCTGAAAGTTATTGCTTTATTATTTTGTGATCTAATGCACTTTGGTGGGGCCGCACTGTAAATTCGGCCGTATCATGTGACGTTTGGCTCAGATGTTCTGATCGCTCTGTTGCGTTCCACCTGAGTTGCTCCGTTCTTTGCAAAAGCGTGTTCGCTTCGCTGCTTCACAGGCATGTGACTGAGATAAGCGGCGTGGCGATGTGGCATGCCAACAAACAGCCAGTGTCGCTCAGCTAAGTCAGGAATGTGTTTGTGAAAAGACACAGTTCGTAACACAGTCATGCCTGACCCGACACGTGTGCTGCACTTTTATTGTCCTGTCTAATGGTGACCGCTTGAAGCAATAAAGGAAAGAAGCATCTGTTTGAGTGGAGGATACAGATGGACATGTGATAAGAAACTGTTCTGAGGAACTGAATGTGACAGTGACATTAGATTGAAGTCTTTGTCCACAGTAGCACTTATGTTTCAGATATTTGTGCTTTAGGACGGAATAATGGAGGCCAGACGATCACAAAGACGGAGACTAAGAGTGAAAGCCAGACCAAAACGACAGCACTGTCACCAGTGAAGAGGTATTGCACTCGTTTACTGAGCATTGTGTGTTTGCAGCTGCTCTGTTACAGTATGTTTATGCTAACTTTAGCAAAAGTCTCCATGTGCCACGTGGAGGAAAAACAACTTTGACTCATTTAAAATGTTTCTTTATTGGGGGTTTGTGTGACTGAAAGTGTAATACCTAGTTATAGATACTTTCATTAAAATGTTAGATATAACGTTATAATATAATATTAATATATAAGATGTTATATATAAATTACATATAAATAACAAATGCATGTAATACAGATTATTTTTAGAGAGAATAACATTTTCTGATGAGTTATGTGTGGGGTTATATATATCAGTCTCTATTTACACTAAGTGCAAATAGATAGACAGACAGACAGCTAGACAGACAGCCAGATAGATAGATAGATAGATAGATAGATAGATAGATAGATAGATAGATAGATAGATAGATAGATAGATAGATAGATAGATAGATAGATAGATAGACAGATGGATAGATAGACAGACACAGACAGACAGATGGATAGGTAGACAGACAGATGGATAGATAGACAGACAGACAGACACAGACAGATGGATAGATAGATAGATAGATATATAGATAGATAGATGGATAGATAGATAGACAGACATACACAGACAGATAGATAGACAGACATAGAAAGACACAGACAGATAGATAGACAGACAGATAGATAGATAGACAGACAGACAGACAGATAGATAGACAGACAGACAGACACAGACAGACAGACAGACAGACAGATAGATAGATAGATAGATAGATAGATAGATAGATAGATAGATAGACAGACACAGACAGATAGATAGACAGACAGATAGATAGATAGATAGACAGACAGATAGATAGATAGACAGACAGACAGACAGACAGACAGATAGACAGACAGATAGATAGATAGACAGATAGATAGACAGACAGACAGATAGATAGATAGATAGATAGATAGACAGACAGACAGACAGATAGATAGATAGATAGATAGATAGATAGATAGATAGATAGATAGATAGATAGATAGATAGATAGATAGAGAGACAGGCAGATAGATAGATAGATAGACAGACAGACAGACGGATAGATAGACAGACAGACAGACAGATGGATAGACAGACAGACAGACGGATAGATAGACAGACAGACAGACAGATGGATAGACAGACAGACACAGACAGATAGATAGATAGATAGATAGATAGATAGATAGATAGATAGATAGATAGATAGATAGATAGACAGACAGACAGATGGATAGACAGACAGACACAGACAGATAGATAGACAGACAGACAGACATAGACAGACACAGACAGATAGATAGATAGACAGACAGACAGATGGATAGATACACAGATAGATAGATAGACAGACACATACAGATAGATAGATAGATAGATAGATAGATAGATAGACAGACAGACAGACAGACAGACAGACAGACACAGACATATGGATAGATAGACAGACACAGACAGACAGACATATGGATAGATAGACAGACAGACAGATAGATACACAGATAGACAGACAGACAGACAGACAGACAGATAGATACACAGATAGATAGACATAGACAGACAGACAGACAGACAGACACAGTAGATCAATAAAAACTATCTATTTATCTGTTTATGTCTTATAATGCATTCTTTCAATGTGAGATGGTTTAGGTTTATTATTGTTCTATAATTCATTGTTTTAAATTATATAATGATTTGAAGGGGAATGACAATGCTTTGTGTATGTGTATGCACACTGACTGCAAGAAATATTCTCTTCAGGCTCAATAAAGATTATTTCCATGAATTTGTTTATAAAACAAAAAAAGAGTTCCTCAATAACCTTCGACACCTTCTTGTTTTTTATTTCCCAAAGTCCAAAAGCAAAGACAGACTTCCCTTCAGAAGACCAACTCAACAAACCCAGTGCACCATGGGAGGATGACGCCTCCCAGAGGTACTGTGAAAAGAGAGAAAAATTAAGTGTTTATTAACTGATAATCTTCCGTTTTACTCGTGATTTGTTTGAATGTGAATAAAAGTTGTTGTAGCGCCTCTTGTGTTCATTTCACCAGGAAACTGATGCACTGTGTACAACGAGCCACTTAAAAACATTTGACAAATATGTAGATATAGTAACGATGAACTGTGCATTAAAAACCTGTAACGTGTGTTAAGAAAGTAAATAGAGTCAATTTTGATGTCATGTTGACTCGTTACAACCTCTGTTATTGTTGAGCAAGTCTCCTCTAATGTGTCCCTCTCTTTGTTTTTCTCAGTGGACTGTACAACTCGCCCAGCGAGTGGAACAAATCTCCCAAATTCCCCAAAGCTCACAGACGCTCGCCCTCGGGGGGAAGCGAGAACGAGACATCTCACTCCGCCAGACACAGGTGTGTGTGATTATACACTCATCGTTCTGTGTGCACTTGTGTGCTGGATGTGTCTCTTTTCATGTTTAGTGACCTGGAGTGTTAATGCACTCTTAGATTCGTGCCTAATCTAAATCTAGAAAGGCATTTGCCCCCTCTAGTGGTCATTTGTAACAGGACAAACAGGACAAAAGTGATTGAACTGTTTATATTTGTTTGAACTGTTTATACAATGGTAAAGACATTGTGTGGTATTAAAGGATCATGTTCCAGGTTTAAAACAACTTAAACTCTTTTTCTACAAAAATAATTTATAACAAGCATAAACCGTGTTTACAAGAATACAATGGAAGTCTATGGGGCGCTTTAAAGGGTTTAAAAGAAAAAAGGGAAGTTTGTATCTTTGTTAAAGTTGTTTATCTCCTCTCATCCCCAAAATAAATGTATTTATTAACCCTTTAATGCATGAATAGTAAAATTGCAAAAAATATATATTTAATTACCAAAAGTTTATAGGGTCACTAAAGACCCAAGATAAGTAATTGTGTTGCTTTTTATTGAACTTCTATAAGTCATATTTTTATGATGATATCATATCTATATGAGTTTACTATCACAGAAGCAATGTGGAAGTAAACTATAGCAAGTAAAACACATGAACATGATATGACTATTGTCATTTAGACTCAATGAGTGAGAAAATACATACATATGTGCAGCTTAATATATGATTGACAGCCAGTTGTGTCTCGTTAAATTGCAATGTGGAAGTAATTCAATATTAACATATGCAATATGTGGGCATTTTGTAGATCCATGTGGTAGATATATACGTACCGGGTCGATAAAGACTCAAGTATGTAATAATGTTTGGCGAAAGCATTTAAGGGTTAACTAACTGCATAGAGCTAAATTGACATTTCTAGAGCTACTTTATTACTTTTAGTAACTTGTTTAACAATGTACGTTAGGGTTAGTGTTAGTTATGTTAGGTTAGGTTAGGTTAGGTTAGGTTAGGTTAGGTTAGGGTTAGGTTAGGTTATGTTAGGTTAGGGTTAGGTTATGGTTAGGTTAGGTTAGGTTAGGTTAGGCTAGTGTTAGGTTAGGGTTAGGTTAGGTTAGGTTAGGTTAGGTTAGGTTAGGGTTAGGTTAGGTTATGTTAGGTTAGGGTTAGGTTATGGTTAGTTTAGGCTAGTGTTAGGTTAGGTTAGGTTAGGGTTAGGCTAGTGTTAGGTTAGGTTAGGGTTAGGTTAGGTTAGGTTAGGGTTAGGTTAGGTTAGGTTAGATTAGGTTAGGGTTAGGTTATGTTAGGTTAGGGTTAGGTTATGGTTAGGTTAGGCTAGTGTTAGGTTAGGTTAGGTTAGGTTAGGTTAGGTTAGGTTAGGGTTAGGTTAGGCTAGTGTTAGGTTAGGTTAGGTTAGGGTTAGGCTAGTGTTAGGTTAGGTTAGGGTTAGGTTAGGTTAGGTTAGGTTAGGTTAGGTTAGGGTTAGGTTAGGCTAGGCTAGTGTTAGGTTAGGTTAGGGTTAGGTTAGGTTATGTTAGGTTAGGGTTAGATTAGGTTAGGTTAGGTTAGATTAGGCTAGGGTTAGGTTAGGTTAGGGTTAGGTTAGGTTATGTTAGGTTAGGGTTAGATTAGGTTAGGTTAGGTTAGATTAGGCTAGGGTTAGGTTAGGTTAGGTTAGGTTATGTTATGTTATGTTATGTTATGTTATGTTAGGTTAGGGTTAGGTTAGGTTAGGTTAGATTAGGTTATGTTAGGTTAGGTTAGGTTAGGTTAGATTAGGCTAGGGTTAGGTTAGGTTAGGGTTAGATTAGGCTAGGGTTAGGTTAGGTTAGGTTATGTTATGTTAAGTTAGGTTAGGTTATGTTAGGTTATGTTAGGTTAGGTTAGATTAGGTTAGGTTAGGGTTAGATTAGGCTAGGGTTAGGTTAGGTTAGGTTAGGTTAGGTTAGGTTAGGTTAGGTTATGTTAGGTTATGTTAGGTTAGGTTAGGTTAGGTTAGGTTAGGGTTAGATTAGGCTAGGGTTAGGTTAGGTTAGGTTAGGTTAGGTTAGGTTTTGTTAGGTTAGGTTAGGTTATGTTAGGTTATGTTAGGTTATTTTAGGTTAGGTTAGGTTAGATTAGGTTAGATTAGGTAGATTATTTTAGATTAGGTTAAATTAGGTTAGGTAGGATTAGGTTAGGGTATGGTTAGGGTAGGGTTTGTTAGGTTTAGGTTTTGATTAGGTTAGGGTTAGGTTATGTTAGGTTAAGTTAGTTTAGTGTTAGTTAGGGTTAGGTTAGGTTAGGTTAGTTTAGGTTAGTTTAGGTTAGGTTTAGGTTAGGGTTTGGTTAGGTTAGGTTATGTGAAGTTAGTTTAGGTTAGGTAGGGTTAGGTTAGGGTCAATATATGGTCATTAAAGGTCTTTGGCATCCTATAAACATGATTTTTCATTTACAGTATAATCCTCAGCCATTGTTTTTCAACTCTTTTCTTCTCATTTTGTAACCAAGGAGTTGAAAGTTTCTGTAGTCATGAATTCTTTACCTCTGGATGTCAAAAAGTCATAAGCTGATGAAAGAATTGCTCAGAAAGAATAAATACTGCTAAATCCTCAAAGTATTGTCAGAGATGATGAAAGCAGCTCAGTATTTGTTTCTAGAATTTGTGTTTTTGTCTCAACAGAAGAGGACTCAGCACTGAAGACCAGCAAACAAACAAACAGCACAGGAGACGGTATGCTTTTGTTTGCTTGCTATCTTGGATTTCAGTTCAACAGCTTCATAAGATTACAAAATAATGTGTCCCATTTACTTGTCCATCTCTATGAGTTTGTCTTTGGTGTTTAATGTGTGGAAAAGCAGTTTTAACCCTCTGAAACATGGTGTCCACAATAGCAAACAGACCTTTACAAGCATTTTTTTAATCATTCAGGGTGTGACATTACATCCAAAACACCACGTGGGATGACCTTTGACCCTTACTCATTATTCTATATGACTGTCCTCTTTATGAGACATTTAGTATTTTTTATTTATACATTTATTGATTCATTCAACTGATGAAAGTGATGATGATCAGTCAAATTTGCCATCATCTTCTATTGCAGTGGAAAGATGTGTAGCTCTCACAAAATACAGTTTTAAAGAGGGGGAGAACGGTTAATTACATTTTCTTGTGTACAGTATTGTGGGATGTTTTTTTTCACCATGCTTTCTAAACTTTCTAGAACTTTACAGCTGTTCAGGACTCAGTCACTCTTTTAACGTGTCACCTTTTAACCTCTCCGATTGGCCCTTTAGGTCACGTTCCCGTGGCAACACCAGCAGCGGCAGCGAATCTGAGAATTCCAATAGGGAACATCGTAAAAAGAGAAACCGGTGAGTAATTAGACTTCAAAATGCAACCCGCCCCCAACACACACAAACACATATTTTATTTGTCAAATAAAATCTATAAATCAGCCACAATGTAGAACACATACACACACATTAATGAAGGGTTAAGACCATAACACACACACAATGCAGCACACACACACACACACACACACACACACACATACACACAAAAACTCATGCACACACACACACACATACACACAAAAACTCATGCACACACACACACACACACACACACACACACACACACACAGACACACACATAAACACTCATGCACACACACAATCACTCATGCACACACATACACAAACACTCATGCACACACACACACACACACACACACAAACAAACACTCATGCACACACACACACACAAACACTCATGCACACAAACACACACACACACACACAAACGCTCATGCACACACACACAAACACTCATGCACACAAACACACACACACACACAAACACTCATGCACACAAACACACACACACACACACAAATACACACACACAAACACTCATGCACACACATACACAAACACTCATGCACACACACTCATGAACACACTCTCACACACACACACACACACACACACAAACACTCATGCACACAAACACACACACACACGCAAACACTCATGCACACACACACACTTATGCACACATACACACACACACAAACACTCATGCACACACTCTCACACACACACACACACACACACACAAACAAACACTCATGCACACACACTCATGCGCACACTCTCTCACACACACACACACACACACACACAAACAAACACTAATGCACACACACACTCTCTCACTCACACACACACACACACACACAGAACAAAGCCAGAGTCTTCTGTGTTAAACACATTTAATTTTCAATCCATTTCTGTTCATTTCTGTTTATTAATGTTCATTTCTTGACATTATTATTCATTTACTTTGAGTATTTGTGCAGGAGTACAAATGAAAACATGCAATATCAAAACGGGACTTTTATTATGAAAACATGCAATACCAAAACGGGACTTTTATTATGAAAACACGATCGCCAGATGAATCCAGTTCAACACACTTGAGTCAATCGTCCATGACAAGCGTTCATTGATAAACATCCAATCGCACTTTTTGACCATGAAAGTGATAAATGTGAGAAATATTGATATATTCTCCATTGTTTACATGAGATCTCGCCTTCATCATCGTTCTTCATCAAACTGCAATCTGAGCAGCATTCATGTTGTAAAACTGTATATGATCTGATATATTAGAGTCTCATAAACAAAACCAGCCGTCTCCAAAGTCTATTTATAAAAATGTGTCACAGTTTTATTCATAATAGTCGAGCAGTGCGGGTCAGATTTAGTGTCGTCTTGAGAGGCGGAGTCTTAATTTTACTCTGAACACTTCCAGAGATTTTACACAGATTTAAAGCTGCAGGAACCTCATTTATTATTCCATCATCTTCAGATTTGAAACGTAACTTGTTTAGACTCGTGGCTTTGAGAACATTGTATTTCTGGGTTGTCTTGCCACTTTTATTATTATTTTTTTTAGATTATAAAAACATGTTCAGCACTAAATATTGGTCAGGTTTGTAAGCATAATGTGATTTTATTGGAAAACTGACGCTTGAAAACAGTAAAAAACAAATGCTAAACTTTGACAAATAGTAGTTTGATAATGTGTAAATATATATATATATATATATATATATATATATATATATATATATATATATATATATATATATATGTAAAATGTATAGTTACTGTACAGTAGGCAGCTGCATAGAACACTGCTGCCATCTACTGGCTATTATTGTCATTACGTGATTTTCAAGTCATGTTATTGCTCTTTTTTTTCACCGGATGGCAGCAATCTGCCCCAATACAGGACACATTTCAAGTTATATGCACATTTATCTAACTTCACAACAGTAAAAACCTTCTACTTCTGTAACTATCGTATAAATATGTCTATACTGTACATTGCAGGTCTCGTCAGGAGAACGAGATGGTGGATTCTGGTCCTCAATGGGAAGTCGTTCTCCGCAGACAGAAAGAGAAAACGTCCAACGATCCAAACCACCGGCGCTCACGACACCGCTCACGATCGTAAGCAGCATCTGGCCAGGAAATTCACATTTCGTTTTCTAATGCAATGTCATTTAAGTGTGTTTTAAGCCACTGTACGTATATGATATACACATGATGCACAATGCATGCAAACGTCTCGGTCAAACCTTTCTCTTGATTTCTGTCATAGACGCAGCCCTGATGTTCAAGCTAAAGAACAACTTTGGAAGCACATACAGTGAGTTTAAAATCCCTCTGATGAATCTCTGAGCATGCTTGTGAATGTTGTGATGTTGTGACGTCTGTGTGCAGGAAGGAGCTGGTCGATCCATCTGGTTTTACCGAGGAGCAACTGAAGGAGATTCCTTACAAAAAAGTGGAGTGAGTCGAATCAAACTGCCCGAAGGTTCACCGAAAGATGAACATTCTGTCATTATTTACTCACCCTCATGTTGTTCCAACCCCCTATGACGTTCTTTCTTCAGTGGAACACAAAAGGAGATATTTAGCAGAATGTTAGGAACTCACAGCCTCAGTCACCATTCACTTTCATTTAAAAAGCAATAAATGTAATGGTGACTGAGGCTAGTGTAACGGGAGCCAGCTGGTAGATAGCTGTGCAGTGTGTAAACCTCACTCTCCTGACCTCAAGAGGCGCACTGACGCTAGGTGATGTAGCCTTTAGCCTCCTTGTTAGCGCACCTGCCTCCCATGCCGGAGATTTGTTAGAGTAGGCTGCACTAGCGACTGATGCTAGGTGATGTAGCCTTTAGCCTCCTTGTTAGCGTACCTGCCTCCCATGCCGGAGATTTGTTAGAGTAGGCTGCACTAGCGACTGATGCTAGGTGCTGTGGCCTTTAGCCTCCTTGTTAGCGCACCCGCCTCCCATACAGGAGATTTTTTTAGAGTAGACTGCACTAGCGACTGATGCTAGGTGCTGTGGCCTTTAGCCTCCTTGTTAGCGCACCCGCCTCCCATACAGGAGATTTGTTAGAGTAGGCTGCACTAGCGACTGATGCTAGGTGCTGTAGCCTTTAGCCTCCTTGTTAGCGCACCTGCCTCCCACGCCGGAGATGCCGGTTCGAGTCCCGTTCGGAGCGGGGCGAGCAGGGCCAGTTACACTAGCGTACCTCCTTTTGTGTTCCACAGAAGAAAGTCGGGTTTGGAACAACATGAATGTGAGTAAATAATGTCAGAATTGTAATTTTCAGGTGGACTCTTTTATTAAGCGTGTTAAATGTACAAAACACATAAAAACTGAGAGAGAATAAAAGCATTGGATAGTGAGTTTTTGAGTGTCGTTCACATGTTTAAATTGTGAGATGTTTTCTGAGATGCATTTTTGGCCTTTCATATCTTATTCCATCCCCACCGCAGAACGTAAACATGTCCATATAGACATCCTTTAATATTGATGTTTAGCGCTAAGGTATCAAAGAAGAATTAGGTTCAGGAGGGCCTGTGTGGCATCAAAGTGCAAACAATTTCCTGTATCCTGTTTCAGGACGCAAGGTGACCCGATCAAGATCCGGCATTCACATTCTCCCCGAAGCTTCCGGCAGTATCGACGCTCCCACTGTTCGGATGGAGAGAGATCTGTTCTCTCCGAGGTCAAGTAAGTCCTACACATGAGAGAAAAGCTGTATTTATACTTCAGTCACCACCACTGTTCTCAGATCAGCTTGTCATTTGTCATTATTTTCCTACACATTCATATCTGTAGCTCCCAGACTGATCTTGTGCCCCCGTTACCCGTCACCCGCACCGCAGACGTGCCCGGTTCTAGCTCGACCCCTGCACAGGTCAGTCACCCTTTTACCTGCCCACGACCTTCTAACCTTCATTAGCACCTTTAAGCTCAATCGACAGCATTTTCTGCACCTCCTTTTGGCATTTTGGTCCCTCTTTTACTTTAATAAAAGCACAAATGTGTGTTCCAGTGAGACACTTACAATGCAAGTCAGTGGGGTTTAATCTGTAAACATTAAAATACTCACGGTTTCAAAAGTATAGACACAAGACATAAACAATATGTGTGTTAACATGATTTTACCATCATTAAATCACTTACTAACCACATATGTGTGAAGTTATTTCCAATTTTACAACTTCATTGCCATGACGACGTAAACCCTAAAACTGCAGAAAGTGTGATTTAACAACTTTACAGCTCAATTAATTCACAAGTTTTATCAGAAGAATTAATGCAAGTGTTTTTATAACATATTAAGCGTCACATTTCTGCCTTTGAACCCTCCAAAAATTGGCCCCATTGACTTCCATCATTAGTGTCTCACTGGAACTGAGTCCAAATTAATTTTTGTGGTCATCAACATTATTGCCGATTGAGCTCAACTTAAGTTTAACTTCTGCAAAATGACATTTCTGATTAAAACAGAATATTCTGTGAGGAATAAATTATATTTAGATGAAAGATTACGAAGACAAACATATTTTCTTCACAATAACATGCACTGATTCATTGTTTACAGTAACACCAGGAGTGTGTGTATATAAAGAAGGTAAATAGGGTCAATTTGGATTTTTAACCCTTTAAGCTCTGAAGGTATTTTAATGATTTCCTGTTTCAGTGGCATACCCAAAATGAAAGGCTTATCACTCGACAAAAAACATGGAGGGTCAATGTTTGGTATCATTATAAAGGAAACTTCAAATTGTTTAATGATATAGTTTATAATACATTCCGAGTCTCTCAGCATAAGAAACAGCTGAAAAATGTACTTTTTAAATTATTTTTCTGATTTGACATCATATATATATCTCTGGGTGTAAATAAACTGCTTTTGTTTTGTTCCCGATCATATCAACTGTATCTGAGAAACATTTTGTGTTGATTCGACAAATCGATCAAAAGTTCCAACATTACAAATATAATTGATCATAGTATCCAAAAACATCTCCAAACAAATAAAAGATAATAATTGTACATAAGAACTAATTACACATGCAAAAACAACAATGACTAAAGGTTTGCATAGCATGCAGACATGATTTTAGTCATGAGATTTCACAGAATGAGTTTCATTCTGTGCCATTTGAGTCATCATTGAGTCTGTGTCATGTATTTGGCGCCATCTCCTGGTGGCCATATGTAACATTGTGCTTCATGTGGATTATCTAATGATCTATACATCTGATTATCTTGTGTGTGGACTCGTTTGAAAGATAATCATCTCATTCAGTTTCATTCTGTGCCATTTGAGTCATCATTGAGTCATCATTGTGGATTATCTAATGATCTATACATCTGATTATCTTGTGTGTGGACTCGTTTGAAAGATAATCACTGACTCTAAATAATGATATGTGATGTTTTATGTTCTGTTTATGTTTCGTGATGTTATAAGCAAAAACGCGGAATATAAGCAACACCAACATAATTATCAAAGACATATAATTAGCTTTTACTCACTATTTTTTCATCTGTGAGTAAAACAAATAGGCTGGTTGTATTTTACTCTTTAAGAGCTTTCCAACAACATATGACACATGAATATTTGATCAGTTTGATATTTTTACTGTTTGCAATAATATGTGCAGTACAGTTCAAAATTATTAATAAATGATCAAAACGGAGCACTTCTGATTTATCTGAAAATTTCAAAGCACTTGTTCAGTTTTGGTCATAATGTCCACATGCATTGGAAAGTACAACTTCTAAGCTTTCAAATGAAACCTATTTTGTGTTAATCAAGACTGTAGTTTGTTTTTCACGGGCTCATCTGAGTTTAAAGGCAGGGCTGGACTGGTAATCTGGCATACCGGGCATTTTCCCGGTGGGTCGACGCAATGCAGAAAAGGACAGCGAACACCCCCCGCTCAAGTTTTGGTCCAGTTGCGATTTCTCTTCCCAGTCCAGCCCTGCTTAAAGGGTTAACATGCAAGATTCAGGCACAGCATGTTTATCTTCTAGACAAAATAATGTGCGTTTCATAAATTTTTTGGTCACTTTCAGAATAAAAAAGGGTCCAAAGACAACCTCTCCGAGAGCTCCGAACACGACACAAAAACCAGCGCCAAGGTGGTCAAGACTGCACACACATCTCGAGTGAAAACAGACACGTGACCGTTTTTCAAAAGAGACGTGGGAAGGACAAGCGACGGGATTGCCAGTGGAATCGAAAGTTCCAGTGGGACCTTTATGGAAACACTCAAACAAATCGTCAAACAAATATCAAGCTACTTACGTCATATTTCATGCCATAAATCTGAATTGTTCTGCACTGTGAGGAAAGTGTGGCACGGTGGTTCTCGACCGGTGGGTCTACAGTAATTTCTGCGCCACAGAATGGAATTGCAAAAATAAACAATGCATTCAAAACACCTTTCTGAAAACGCCCCTCGTCTGCTGTTGTTCAAAGAGTTAGCCCCGCCCCCAACTCACGCCATTGGTTGAGTAATGTTGTTGGGGGCGAGTCTCTCACAACAAACAGGAAGTTTTATAGCGCCACAGTGACACAATGTTTACATCTTAAAGAAAATGATCCTACAAATTGCTTATAGTTGCTTCCTGTTCAGCCCGTGTCATGTTTTATTGAATGTCCTCTGTAAAATGTGGGTCCTGACGCAAAATCAGTTCCCGACAGACAATCAAATGAAGGATGGCGGATCGTTAGCATAGCAAACACTGTTCAGTCTCACCGTGTTATGTCGGATAGTTTCGTAAACACACAAGACTCTTTTTGAACACATTTGAATACAGTATTAACGTTTGTGAGTATGTGGGAATGATGTTAAAAAGTGCTTTGTATTATTATTATTATTATTATTATTCATTGTGTCCACAGCTTTTAGATTAAACTCTGTTGTAAGAAATATTGCTGCTGTATTTCTATATTTGTTTTGTCATTTCTGTTTATAAAAATATGAAAATGAATGTCTTGAGTTTAACACATTATTGACAATAAACACATTTGGATACATTCACCTGGTATATTTTATTTCTTTGTCATTTTGCACATTCACATTGGTCTAATTTAAAGGGACAGTACACCCCAAAATGTAAATTCTCTCATCATTTATTCATCCTCATGCCATCCCAGATGTGTGTGACTTTCTTTCTTCTGCAGAACACAAATGAAGATTTTTAGAAGAATATTTCAGCTCTGTTTGTGCATAACAATGCAAGTGAATGGTGACCAGAACCTTTGAAGAACCAAAAAGCACATAAAGGCAGTGTGTTTAATCCATGTCTTCAGAAGCGCTACGATAGGTGTGGGTGAGAAACAGATATATATTTAGGTAATGTTTTGCTATAATTCTCCTCCTTGCCCAGTAGGTGGCGATATGCACGAAGAATGCAAATCGCAAAAAGAAAAATGTGAAAGTGAAAGTGGAGATTTTTTTAGTAAAAAAGCACTTAAATATTGATTTGTTTCTCACCCACACCTGTCTAATATGAGACATTCATACTATACAATACATATTAATGTCATCATTGTGCTTGAATATATCGGATAAAAAATTTAAGATAATTCTTTAATCAAAATATCACAATTAAGTGGACACTGGTGTGAATTTTGAACAGTTACAGATTTGAGCAGATGTGGCTATTTTTGCCATGTCCCCCCAGTGCTATTTGCACTAAATTGGCCATTTATGTAAGGGATAATATACAGTCAGCCTGTCATTATCTCAAAATAAACCCTGACAGGGCGAACAGGATGGTGAGACGCATTAGCTGTTTGAATTTGAAACGCTGCCTTAACCAATGACTATTCAGGAAGGTTTTGTCATTTAATATAATGCATAATGCTTCAAAATAATTTCCAAACATTTCAGTAATCTAAAAACCTACAAAAAAAGGGGGGGGGGGGGGGAGGTCGTTTAAAGGGTAACCCCCGATTACCTAAATTCTCGCGAGAGACACGTTTAATGTTCAGACACTTTTGTTTATTGTGTTTATTTAGAGTCCTACAGAAATTCTACACCTATCCCTACACTAAACCTAACCCTAATATTCACCCTACCACTAAATCGAACCCTAAACCTAACATTAATAACAGCGAATGAGACTCTCGCGAGAATTAGGGCTGCCAGGGGGTTACCTTCGGACACAGCCGAAGGTAACTGACTGCGAGCGCTTCACGTAAGGATCAGTATTCAACGGTAATATGTCAGCAAAATACTTTCATGCTCATTATTTACCTACTTATACATAATAATAATAAAATACTGATAGATGGCTAACTGTGGAGGTTCTTCAAAAAAGCTTGCAGGTTACCAGCCTAACAGGATCCATATGGTTAGGATTAAGGTGTGGGCGGGGTTAGGGAATCTGCTGCCTTCCAGGAACAAACAGAGGCCCTTTTGTACAATGGGCACAAACTTGGAACGCCCTGAATAATTGACTTCTGGTATTTTTTTAAAAGCTGACTTTCTCTAAATACACTATCCTATAATTTGTACACTGCATGAAACTACTTTTTGTTGTTTTTGTCAATGCTGTGTAATAAAGTCTGCAAAATGTCTTACAATTGCCTTGTAATGCTACAGAGACATTGCTATGGTAATTTGCATGGTTGTCAGCACATTACTAGAGGTGGCTAGGGTGTTTTGAGTGGTTTTTAGTGCGTTACTTTGAGGTTGCTAGGATTGTTTGCATGTTAATAGAGGTTGCTATGGTGTTTTGAGAGGTTGTTAGTTTGCTACTGTGAGGTTACTACAATTTTGAGTGGTTGTTAGTGCGTTACTATGAGGTTGCTACAATTTTGAGTGGTTGTTAGTGTGTTACTATGAGGTTGCTACTGTTTTGAGTGGTTGTTAGTGCGTTACTATGAGGTTGCTACTGTTTTGAGTGGTTGTTAGTGCGTTACTATGAGGTTGCTACTGTTTTGAGTGGTTGTTAGTGTGTTACTATGAGGTTGCTACAATTTTGAGTGGTTGTTATTGTGTTACTATGAGGTTGCTACAGTTTTGAGTGGTTGTTAGTGTGTTACTATGAGGTTGCTACTGTTTTGAGTGGTTGTTAGTGCGTTACTATGAGGTTGCTACTGTTTTGAGTGGTTGTTAGTGTGTTACTATGAGGTTGCTACAATTTTGAGTGGTTGTTATTGTGTTACTATGAGGTTGCTACTGTTTTAAGAGGTTGTTAGTGTGTTACTATGAGGTTGCTACTGTTTTGAGTGGTTGTTAGTGTGTTACTAGGAGGTTGCTACTGTTTTAAGAGGTTGTTAGTGTGTTACTATGAGGTTGCTACTGTTTTGAGTGGTTGTTAGTGTGTTACTATGAGGTTGCTACAATTTTGAGTGGTTGTTAGTGTGTTACTATGAGGTTGCTACAATTTTGAGTGGTTGTTAGTGCGTTACTAGGAGGTTGCTACTGTTTTAAGAGGTTGTTAGTGTGTTACTATGAGGTTGCTACAATTTTGAGTGGTTGTTAGTGCGTTACTAGGAGGTTGCTACTGTTTTAAGAGGTTGTTAGTGTGTTACTATGAGGTTGCTACTGTTTTGAGTGGTTGTTAGTGTGTTACTATGAGGTTGCTACAATTTTGAGTGGTTGTTAGTGTGTTACTATGAGGTTGCTACAATTTTGAGTGGTTGTTAGTGTGTTACTATGAGGTTGCTAGGGTGTTACTATGAGGTTGTTACAATTTTGAGTGGTTGTTAGTGTGTTACTATGAGGTTGTTAGTGTGTTACTATGAGGTTGCTACTGTTTTGAGTGGTTGTTAGTGCGTTACTATGAGGTTGCTACTGTTTTGAGTGGTTGTTAGTGCGTTACTATGAGGTTGCTACTATTTTGAGTGGTTGTTAGTGCGTTACTATGAGGTTGCTACTGTTTTGAGTTGTTAGTGCGTTACTATGAGGTTGCTACTGTTTTGAGTTGTTGTTAGTGTGTTACTATGAGGTTGCTACAATTTTGAGTGGTTGTTATTGTGTTACTATGAGGTTGCTACAATTTTGAGTGGTTGTTAGTGTGTTACTATGAGGTTGCTAGGGTGTTACTATGAGGTTGTTACAATTTTGAGTGGTTGTTAGTGTGTTACTATGAGGTTGTTAGTGTGTTACTATGAGGTTGCTACTGTTTTGAGTGGTTGTTAGTGCGTTACTATGAGGTTGCTACAGTTTTGAGTGGTTGTTAGTGCGTTACTAGGAGGTTGCTACTGTTTTGAGTTGTTGTTAGTGCGTTACTATGAGGTTGCTACTGTTTTGAGTTGTTGTTAGTGTGTTACTATGAGGTTGCTACAATTTTGAGTGGTTGTTATTGTGTTACTATGAGGTTGCTACTGTTTTGAGAGGTTGCTAGTGTGTTACTATGAGGTTGCTACTGTTTTGAGTGGTTGTTAGTGTGTTACTATGAGGTTGCTACAATTTTGAGTGGTTGTTAGTGTGTTACTATGAGGTTGCTACAATTTTGAGTGGTTGTTAGTGTGTTACTATGAGGTTGCTTGGGTGTTACTATGAGGTTGTTACAATTTTGAGTGGTTGTTAGTGTGTTACTATGAGGTTGTTAGTGTGTTACTATGAGGTTGCTACAATTTTGAGTGGTTGTTAGTGTGTTACTATGAGGTTGCTACAATTTTGAGTGGTTGTTAGTGTGTTACTATGAGGTTGCTACTGTTTTGAGTGGTTGTTAGTGTGTTACTATGAGGTTGCTACTGTTTTGAGTGGTTGTTAGTGTGTTACTATGAGGTTGCTACTGTTTTGAGTGGTTGTTAGTGTGTTACAATGAGGTTGCTACTGTTTTGAGTGGTTGTTAGTGTGTTACTATGAGGTTGCTACTGTTTTGAGTGGTTGTTAGTGTGTTACTATGAGGTTGCTACATTTTTGAGTGGTTGTTAGTGTGTTACTATGAGGTTGCTACTGTTTTGAGTGGTTGTTAGTGTGTTACTATGAGGTTGCTACTGTTTTGAGTGGTTGTTAGTGTGTTACTATGAGGTTGCTACAATTTTGAGTGGTTGTTAGTGTGTTACTATGAGGTTGCTACAATTTTGAGTGGTTGTTAGTGTGTTACTATGAGGTTGCTACAATTTTGAGTGGTTGTTAGTGTGTTACTATGAGGTTGCTAGGGTGTTACTATGAGGTTGCTACAATTTTGAGTGGTTGTTATTGTGTTACTATGAGGTTGTTAGTGTGTTACTATGAGGTTGCTACAATTTTGAGTGGTTGTTAGTGTGTTACTATGAGGTTGCTACAATTTTGAGTGGTTGTTAGTGTGTTACTATGAGGTTGCTACTGTTTTGAGTGGTTGTTAGTGTGTTACTATGAGGTTGCTACTGTTTTGAGTGGTTGTTAGTGTGTTACAATGAGGTTGCTACTGTTTTGAGTGGTTGTTAGTGTGTTACTATGAGGTTGCTACAATTTTGAGTGGTTGTTAGTGCATACTATGAGGTTGCTACTGTTTTGAGAGGTTGTTAGTGTGTTACTATGAGGTTGCTACTGTTTTGAGTGGTTGTTAGTGTGTTACTATGAGGTTGCTACTGTTTTGAGTGGTTGTTAGTGTGTTACTATGAGGTTGCTACAATTTTGAGAGGTTGTTAGTGTGTTACTATGAGGTTGCTACAATTTTGAGTGGTTGTTAGTGTGTTACTATGAGGTTGCTACTGTTTTGAGAGGTTGTTAGTGTGTTACAATGAGGTTGCTACTGTTTTGAGAGGTTGTTAGTGTTACAATGAGGTTGCTACTGTTTTGAGAGGTTGTTAGTGTGTTACTATGAGGTTGCTACTGTTTTGAGAGGTTGTTAGTGTTACTATGAGGTTGCTACTGTTTTGAGTGGTTGTTAGTGTGTTACTATGAGGTTGCTACTGTTTTGAGAGGTTGTTAGTGTTACAATGAGGTTGCTACTGTTTTGAGAGGTTGTTAGTGTGTTACTATGAGGTTGCTACTGTTTTGAGAGGTTGTTAGTGTGTTACTATGAGGTTGCTACTGTTTTGAGTGGTTGTTAGTGCGTTACTATGAGGTTGCTACAATTTTGAGTGGTTGTTATTGTGTTACTATGAGGTTGCTACTGTTTTGAGAGGTTGTTAGTGTGTTACTATGAGGTTGCTACTGTTTTGAGTGGTTGTTAGTGCGTTACTATGAGGTTGCTACAATTTTGAGTGGTTGTTATTGTGTTACTATGAGGTTGCTACTGTTTTGAGTGGTTGTTAGTGTGTTACTATGAGGTTGCTACTGTTTTGAGTGGTTGGTAGTGTGTTACTATGAGGTTGCTACAATTTTGAGTGGTTGGTAGTGTGTTACTATGAGGTTGCTACTGTTTTGAGTGGTTGTTAGTGCGTTACTATGAGGTTGCTACAATTTTGAGTGGTTGTTAGTGTGTTACTATGAGGTTGCTACTGTTTTGAGTGGTTGTTATTGTGTTACTATGAGGTTGCTACTGTTTTGAGTGGTTGTTATTGTGTTACTATGAGGTTGCTACTGTTTTGAGTGGTTGTTAGTGTGTTACTATGAGGTTGCTACTGTTTTGAGTGGTTGTTAGTGTGTTACTATGAGGTTTTCTCCTGCTTAACGTGTTTACATGTGTGCCCTCCCGAGAACGTTGATGGGGAGAATACGGTGGAGGATGCCCCGGTAAGCCTGTGCGTTAATACGGCCCTGGTAGCAAATTATAAAACATGCATCATCACAATTATATTCCAAATGTTCAATATTTTTGCCTTCAGACAGGCCTCGTATGTAGCTGATCATAATTTCTTCATCGTCAATGGCATCCTGAGCATGTTTGATCTGGTAAAGTGAACATTTGTGATGTTTCTTGAAGATGAAGAGGAAAGTGAGTCTTTTTTAACTGACAGTTGAAGTTATTGTGTCAGGTGGGATCTGCCTCTGTTCCCTGAGTTCCCCCTGACACACTGGGCGACTGTCTGAATTTGCAGCACAGCTCTCAGCTGCAACAGATTTTCTAACAGAGTCGTGGCAAACCGCCTGAGCTGTGTGCCAGACGCACTCACTTACCTCTGATGATGTATTTTAGGACAAAGAAACGAAGAAAGCCAATATACAATCTGTAACTGTTTATGTGCTTTTCATAGAAAGTCATTTTTCCATGATTTACACCATAATCTAACAACAATCCAGTTTTTCTCTAAATGCATTTTCTTACAAAAAGTAGGCTACTTTTTTAGCATCATTCTATTAGACACAACATCAAAGAAAGTGTCATTTATTTTAAAGAAAATGAGAGTTGAGTCAAAATTATAACATTATGCCACAAATGCTGTCCATTGAACCCAAGGGTGTCAATTTGGTTTGAACTTTGGGAGGTGAGGGTTGGGTACCTCCCCCTCACCCCCCCTCCCAGAATCTACACCCCTGACTGAACCTGAAATATTCCTTAGTGTGCAAGTTATTTCTCTGGCCACTTTATTTGCTGTTAGCAGTCATATGTAATCTTTATATATATTATTTATCCAATCATATAGGCTGCACTGCAGGAAGGTGCACAGCATTTCACCACAATGTTGTTGAAGTTTCGATTTGTTTTACAGCAATGTTTTACTCCGTGAACTCGTTTGGGAATGCAAACAAGATTATCTGAGTCTAGCGCCTTCAAAACTTCCTGCAAGCTCTCGAGGACATCAGCTTTAGTGATGTGTTTCCCGTAAACAGGATATCAGCCTTCCCTGCAGACTATGCCGTTATCCAATTATTACAGATGCTTGTTATCGCTCTGGTTTTTGTTTTGACTTTAATTATAAAAACAGACAGAATTGCTGTATATGCAATGGCCATAACAAACATTTGGACGCTTGCGTCACACTTAAACATGTCTGAAGTTAATTACAAAATATCAAGTGTCGTTCCCAATGTGCAAATGTCCATTCCTGATATCAACAACTGAATTATAACTAGCAAAAATGCTCATGTCTGATATTTCTCATTTGTTTGTCACTAGTGGCAATGTTAATTTCAGATTTCTGTAATGATATTGTAACTAGTAAGAAAGCATTTTAAGTAGGGCTGAAGTGTTACTTCAGTGTGATTATTTATATAAAAAGTAACATGTTAAAAAGGAACCGGACTGTAATAAGGAATATTCCTTCTGTCTGAGCAATTCAAGCTTGTTTTCTCCAGGGGGCACTAAGTGAAACTCCAGCTATATAGGCAACGTGCAGCATATACAGAGAACAAACCACACTTACCGGGAGCAGACAACATAAGATGAGTAAGTCGCTTTGGAAAAATGACTAAATGTAAACGAGAACACATACTTGTGTACAAACACATCTTGATGGAGTGCAAATTTGAGCGCAGGGATCTCAAGACGTGTTTTTCTACGTTTCAAACTACATCACTTGACACAGCGACCCAAAAACTGTATGTTTATGACCAGGGCTGGACTGGGAAGAGAA
The DNA here is from genome assembly GCA_032164185.1 of Moxostoma hubbsi. Classification (NCBI taxonomy): domain Eukaryota; kingdom Metazoa; phylum Chordata; class Actinopteri; order Cypriniformes; family Catostomidae; genus Moxostoma; species Moxostoma hubbsi. Next base: position 2,084,713 of record JAVLUX010000038.1, on the reverse strand, counting down.
ATCGCCCTGGGATTTTACATAGCAACTTGCCCAAAAGTTGTTGAGCTTTGGGAGGGGGGTTATCAGCCTGGGATGTTACATAGCAACTGGCCCAAAAGTTGTTGTTTAAGGGGGGGTGATAGGCCCAGGATACATAGCAACTGGCTAAAAAGTTGTTGAGCTTTGGGGGGCTGATCGGCTCGAGATTGTACAAAGCACTGGCTGAAAAGTTGTTGAGCTTTGAGGGGGTGATCGGCCCGGGATGTTACATAGCAACTGGCCCAAAAGTTGTTGAGCTTTGGGGGGGTTGATCGGCCCGGGATTTTACATAGCAACTGGCCCAAAAGTTTGGGGGTGCATATCGTGGCGCCATTTTGTGGTCCGTTCTGCATAACGCGCCGGCTCATTTTAGCTTATCACGGCCCAATCATCCTGTTTCGCCCCCGACCCACCTGCCCGCTCTGTTCTCCCGATGGCCAGTCTGCCCCTGATTGGCCCCAAAATGCGTCGGCCCTCTCGTCAGCCCGGTATGCCAGATTACCAGTCCAGCCCTGTTTATTGCATACCATGCAATTAATAAAAATAGCATTTTTACTAGTCTAATTTAATTGTTGATATAAGGAATTGATTTTTGCACTAGTAACAACGTAAATATTGTTATAAAAATGTACTAGTAAGAAGTACATAGCTGGCAGTGGGGAATTTAAACTAGTTACAAATGATCATATGTTAGAAAAACATATTTCTGTAATTGCATTTTAAACAAAATATTATGCAATTAGATTCATATTAAAATGCAATTACAAATTCTACCAGATTCAACCCATTTTTACTGTTTGAAATTCCTTTTTTGATATCAAGAACCAGTAAAAACTTAATTTGTTTTTACTGTATGCGATTATAATTAAATGTGGCTTGCCATAGTGCTTGCGCAATCTCTTTCCAAAAGGCATCTGCTTTGATATTTCATTATCTAATGCAGTGCCACAGATATGGATTGAAGAAGTGGTTTAACGGTCCAGATACTTTTGGGCTATATGTAAGGTGTCTCAAATGTAATCCTTAAAATAAGGGTATCAGAGCTGGTTCTCTGGTGTCATTTCAGATTTAAGCAGATCTTGTTAATCCTGTAACCCGTTTCCGAAGAAATAGACACCTCCTAATTCTGTGGTTAAAAGCACTAGGGTTATGTGATCATAGTGTGCACATGACTGGTGATTCTCAGTAAATCAAAGGGCTTTTTGTGCAAAGAGATCATTAGAACAAACAGACGGAGATCCAAACAGATTTTGAAGTCTGTCCAGCTCAATTCAGCTGTAAAATCATTTTCAAATGCTCACTGACAAAGCAGTTTTTCAGTAGAAATATCCGAGAGCTGTTGTCAATCGGAGATATATATAGAGATATATATATATATATAATGCCATCTGTGGAAGGCATGTGGACAGCCAATGATCCCCTTATACACGGTTCTGTCTTAGCATTCCAAATCCCAACACACGTCATTCCCATTCCGCTTGGAGGCACTTTCCATGTGATTACAACAGTGAAAAGATTTCTTATGCCCTCAGACTATAATCATGAAGGAGGTGTTTTAATAGACATAATCACAGAGCAGTGCTCACTATTGCACGGTCTGTACTTTATAAATGACAGCGTTGACGTTTTAATGAGGTGAACAGACCTTTTGGTAAATAGGGTGTGCTGAAATTAATGACTGACTTTGAGCTGAGAAATACCAGGTTAAAGAAGTAAATAACATTTGTTTTCGTTTTTACTTATACTGACCTGGAAACACCAACAGTACTTTATATTTGTAATATTTAGGTGAGGCATTTTAAGCAGTTTCAGTAGTGTGACTCTGCGATTCCTTTAAAACTATTTTAAACAACATTTCCCCAATGTAAATATTATACATGCCGGTTTTATGGCTTAAAACTCATTTGTCGCACCACAGGACCATTTAAAATGAACTAATGAATGCAAAAAAGGTGATTTAAATGGGGGATAAACTGGAATAACTAAAACGCAGTGGGGGAAATAAGTGTTGAACGTGAAGATTTCGAGGGGGGGAGGGGGGGGTCCTCTTGTGAACCTTGATCTTTAGCTCCATCCACAAATGTTCAATTGGATTCACATCAGGTGATTGACCGGGACATTCAAACACCTTGATATTTGTTTTCTCTGAAACCAATTGAGAGTTTCTTTGGCTGTATGCTTTGGATCGTTGTCCTGCTGGACGGTCCAGCCACATCTCCTCTTCATCGTCCTAGTAAAGGGCTCCATTCATCGTTCCTTCAATGATATGAAGTCTGCCAGTACCATGCGTTGATAAACCTCTAAAACTATGATGCTTCCACCTCCAAACTGTTGGTAGTGTTTTTAGGGTGTTGTGCTGTGACATTTCTTCTAAACATGGTCATCTGACCAGACGACACTCTCCCCGTATTTCGTAGGATTGTCCAAATGAGTTGTAGCAAACTTTAAACGAGCTTCGTCATCGCAGTCTTGAGGAGTGAGCGTGCATAGAGGCCATGGCGGTGGAGCGCATTGCCCATTGTTTTCTCTGCGACGATGGTACCTGCTGCCTCCAAGTGTTTCTGGAGCTCTTTCCGAGTGGCTCTTGGGCTACTCTTCTGACTCCCTGGTCAGAAATCTTGCGAGGAGCTCCTGTGCGTGGCCGGTTGATGACGGAGTGATGTTGCTTCCTCTTGCGGATAATGGCCCCAATGGTGCTTACTGGAAGATTAACAGTAGGTTGCGAAGGTCTTGGGAGAGCTCTTTGCGTTTACCCATCATCTTGTGTGACGCCTTGGTAACGAAAAGTCACCAATTTACTAACCCAGCTGATATTAATTGGCACAGATTGGAGGTATAATTACTTTCTAACTACTTGCAGATTTCAGCTGGAAAAATATCGAAACGTGCTTTAGACGTGATAAATTAACTTGAGTAACCAAAATTGCATAGATATAAAGACTTGCTTTCAGAAAAAATACTATATTGAACCAAGTTCATTTTTCTTGCCCCATTGGCAAATAAATATTTATTTATTGTATTTTAAAGCGTAAATTTAACAATTTATCTATACTATTTAGACAATCATAATATATTATCCGGAAATCTAACACAATTTTGCTTCTGAATTAAATGTATAATTTTTTTTAAGGATATTTGGATATTTTAACTGTAATACGAGGAAAAATACTGATTAATAGCTCTGCGGGTCCAAAAGGGGGCGCTATGTCGCGATAAAAGTTTCCGCTTTAAAATGTTCAAGTCTCCGAATATATAAGTCAGGCTTGTGAGGTATCATTTGAAAGCTTAGAATCTGAACTTTTCAAAGGTAACATCACTTCTGTATTTATGTTACTTAAAATAACAAAATAAGGCCTGTGAGCATCCGCGTCACAAATCAGCGCCATCTAGAGGTCATATGGTAGAAATACAATATCGAGGTCTTTCAAATAGCACTTAATTAGTTAAATAATATGTCAAATTAAAGCTCTCGTTCTCAGGAATGTGCCTGTATGGTTAATTTAAGTGGTTGTTGTTTCTCAGCACAATTGTTCAGAGTGGTTATCTGAGTTATCATAGTTCAGACCAGTCTGGACATTCTCCAATGTCCTCTCTCATCATCAAGGCGTTTCCGTCCACAGAACTGCCGCTCACTGGATGTTTTTTGTTTTTGGCACCATTTTTAAACTACCCATTTGTATTAACAGGCCAATAAAAACAACGACAATTGTCAGAGCTTGCATATTTATTAACTACATCTTAAGTTGCAAAATGTCATGAAATACAAGTGAATCATTACAAAGTTCACAAGGCTAGACTTTATGTTTGTACACCATTAATACACCGTTATTACAGAATAATTCAACATACTACAAGCTATTCACTGGCTATTTACAACACAATTGGCATACTTATTCTAAGTGAGGAAACTACAAATACAATGATTTAGTTTTAAAAAAACAAAACCAGGAGCAAAAGAGCATGCAGTGGATATGCCGTAACCACTAGGGGAAGTCTAGAGCAAGCTGGGACGGTCCCCACTAGAGTGGAAAAAAAAATGGAAGACGACAAAACTAACGTGGGCTTTCCAGTTGGTCTTTGAATTAGGATTGTTAAAAGTATGCATTAACTGGAAGCAAAGACAAAACTGCAAATACAGAGTGACGATACCTTGCTACATAAATCAATCACCCAAAAGAATAAATAGGAAGCTTTAGGGTTGTACCCTAAAACCAATAAAAGTCATTTACAAAACCACTCGCTAAAAAAACGTCAATGAGACCGTTGGTTTTGATGCTACATTTTTGCCCTAGAAAATACGTCAAAGGGATCCGTGCATTAAACGGATGATTGTGTTTTTATTTATTAGATATTCCCAGCTGGTGTCGAGTATACAGCTGCCCTGGTATATACACTATATAAACCACCATCACCTGGGAGCGTGCACGGCAACCTACAACAGCAACACCTCCATGTTATACAGTGATTTCTATTTGAAAGTGTCCTTGATGTTTTTAAAGGTGAAGTGTGTAATTTCTGAATCAGAATGCATGTGAACTCATCCTGTCTGCCATTAGTCGTCCAAACAGAAAACTCAATGTTGTCGTGTTGAGCTGGTCGGGATGCTCAAACAAACAGAGCAATGTTTTGATGGCGCCACAGAGTTACAGTGAATAAACCTACGCATATTAAACAGGGCAAAATTACACACTTGACCTTTACGGAAGCAAATTGCGAACAACAAAAAATGTCAAATTCTTTAAACAAGGGACCCTGACCTTATCTAGTTTTACTCGTCTATTGCCAGAAGTGACTAGTGCCAGAAATTGTAACTACTCCTTGAATAAACCTTTACAATAAAGGGTTAAAAATTGCAGTTTTGTGATTGCTCTGACCATTTATATTTCCGTAATTTCGCAAAACTCTTCGACAAATCCGTTTTTCTGTCCAATGAGAAAGCCGCACGGAAAAACAACAAAGGGAATAAAAAGTCACTCCGATCCAAGTTACGACAACCAGACAACGAAGAACCAACGCCTCCTCCCAACACGAAAATATAAAACAAAAACCATCTGAACTTCCTTACCAAGGAGCAGATAAAAGTCCAAAATAGCACCATTCATCAGTGTCTCAAATCCGTGGCAGCATCTCAGTCACTTACCACAAGGAAACAATGCGTCTCTACAGCTATTTATATATCACAACGTACATGATTACACTTTAATATACTGGCAAAGAAACACAAAAAAAATTGAAAGCAAATCTTAATAAGCAAATTCTAAAAATAGATCAAACAACAAATATGATGAACTTCTGTAGCTTTTTTTAGTAACTGCATGAGAAGTGGGGACTCTTAGCCTCAGTAAATACTGTAAAGTGTGAGTATTGATTGAAGTTGTTTAGTGATGGAGATGAGATGGGCGAATCCGTGTGTTCTGGCAAGAATATTGTGAAACTGAAGTGTTTGTGTGCGTTTGGAAATGATAGACTGATATATCTGTCATGTGGCCATTTTGAGATGGTCGACGTCGCCCGATTAAAAGGAGTATTCCGTTAACTTGTTCCTTGGGGGAAAACAAAAAACCAAAAAACATCGCAGTTACTGTTATGGTGCGTTCACATACAACGCGAAGAAAATTTTCGCCTCACGCGAGTTTGACCGTTGGAATTTTCGCGCGAGTAACACGAACCCGCGAGTATTCCCGCTTCTCTTCCGGAAAAGGACAGGAGGCGGGGCTTCTACGACTTGGTTCATAGTAAAGTTCAACCAATAGCTGGAATCAAGTAGACGCGCATATTTCCAGAATTTACTAGGTCGTCCAACTTCCGCACTCACTTTCCTCCGAGCGATGTGTTTATTCGTATGACATTGTGTCATACAATTCCGGGTGCCAACACACACATACACCGCTACAACAAATTACAAAGCCATTTTTTCAGATTTCTTCTGCTACTACGTCAGTACGTCAGTGACATCTGGACAATCTCAATGCTGATAGGCGTTCGCGACAACGCGTCATGCGGATTTTTCGCTCGAGTTGAACAATTTCAACTGGCGCGAATACACGAATGAAGCGATTCGATTGACGTCATTTTGCGTGTTCGACGCCATTCGTTTCATTCGCGCCACTCTGCGCCGATTCGCATCTTTGCATTGACTTTGTATGTATATAATCGCGCAGCGCGAACCGCTCGCTTCGCGTTGTATGAGAACGCACCAAACACTTACAGTGGAAGTGAATGGGGGAGTTACAATGTAAAAATTATAGCTACAAGACGTAAACAATAGACATGTTAATATGATTATAGTGTGATAACATCGCCTTCTAATCACATCTGTGTATAGAATCCAATTTTAGGACATAACAGCGGTAAACCCTATAATCTGAAAAAACGCACAATATTGATAAATAACAGATTTTATCACGCTGAAATATTTTTAACACATATATTGTGGCTATTCTTTTGAAACGGTGAGTATTTTCATGCGTTTACAGATTGGCCCATTGACTTCCATTGTAAGTGTCTCGCTGTAATTGCTTTTATTTTTTAATAAACATACATAGGACGAGTCGAAATTTGTTTTTGTGGTAATCAACATTGTGCCACAAATGCTGTCGATTGAACGCAGAATATTCCTTGAACATAGTTTCAGAGAATTTAAAATGGTGTAAAATACGTTTTCGTTTAAATTTTGCAATCTTGTGTACTTATAAAAAGTGTTTCATTAATATCCGCATTATTTCGGCCATCGTGCTCTTAACAGCCATTTTTCATGATTTTACTAGTCGTTCGAGATTTCTGGATATGGAAATTTAATAATCATTTTACGGAGCAATTTTCTAGCCGATTAAATCATCTCGAGCAGCGCATACAAGATGTATATTACTCTATAGAAATTTCCACTTTTAAAGATGATGAATTTCCATGACATTTCCTGGAAAGGAAATCACAATTTGAAAATTTTCTCATTGGTATCGGCCAATTTAAAAAAAAAAAAAAAAAAAAAAAAAACAATCGGTCGACCACTAGTGTTTGGCATGTTTACAGTATCGTACCATGGAAATACATACAGAACACTGGCGTGTAGGTTAACACATGAGTGGGTTTGTTTACAGGAATTATGAACAATCAGGTGGATGAAAGATTACAGCTGTGCAAAATAGGAGTGGACAAGTGGAAGACGTGCTGTTGCTGCCGCCGTGAGGATTCCGGGCCCCTGAGGGCCCCTGTGGACTTTGCAAACAGAGACATGTGGGTCTTTAGTGAAGCTCCAGTCGGTCAGATCTGTCTTAAGGTGCTGTATGTCTTTACTGCCGCTCCCCTCCAAAGATCATATCATCAAGGCTTAGAGTCCCAGGATTTTCTAAAATATTATTAAGATGGGGGAAAAAGCCCCAGCATCATAATTCATCTGTATCACACGCCATAACCATAAAAAATAAGGATATACATGATTTAGGAAATAAAAAATACACATGAGGATAGGTCATTCTCTATCCTACATCACACAGAAGGAATGTTGGTTTTTTGTGACAGTTCTTCTCCACGCCACCAGGGTCAGGAACACAGCTGTCAGCGCTGAGGAAGATAATATTGGGAAATCACTGCGATTAAACGCCTGTATTAACTGGGGGACTTTTATCTTGTAAAATCTGAGCTCATTAACTTACCTCATGGGATCTCCCATAGCTCCTGTTGGGGTCATTTTTGAAGCAGCAACCTGAGAGACAGAGCACAACAATTTATTAATATTATCAATAAAAGGTGTTACTAAGACATACTGTACATTTAACAATAAAAGATGTTATTTCTTCATTAACCTTGCGTGACCCCGTGTGCACATGCGAGGACGTTGTATTTTGGCTTCGCTATACACAATGCATCATTTAAATACATTTATATTGACTGATCTCAGTTCAGGACACACTGTGCTTTCAGTAAAGGGTTAAACTTTCAACACATCGAGTCATGTGACAAAACAGCATGGCGCTGATCACAGCGCAGTTTGTCTTTGGGAGAAACAGCAACAAAACTACATCTGGTATGAAACTGAATTAAGTTTTTACACTGAAACCTGTTTGAGATTAAAGATTAGAGTCTCTAGTTTCATCCGATATGCCATTTTTAAAATTTGAGTGATTTATCACGAAACGAGACTTTTATAAACACAATGTGCACTAATGTGTATGTTAGTTTCCTTATAAATCCTTTATTTACATGATCACACTGAGAATTAACGAGTTCATCCAAAAACTGAATAATGTGTCTTTCAGAGGCTTTATATGGAGTTATGATGAAAATAAGATGCATTTCAAACTGTTCTGAGACCAGTGCAGACAGACAGCACACTGGAGGTTAAGTAATGCACTAAATAGGGAGCATCCTATATCTCTCTATGCAGTTAAGTGCGTTCACTCCTAAAATCTGATCAAAAGTTCAGTTTCAGGCTGCAGATGATGTTTGGATCAACATGTTTGACACACATGGGACAATGATCATCAGTGCATAGATTCACCATTTATAATGGATCATTTTATTTGAACATGATTGACAGTGATTGGATGATACTTTGAATCAGAATTAATTATGCTAATTTCTGATATAATGTCTCAAAAACATGAATAACCAACACTCCTGGACACAAACAGTTTAATGAAAAAAATTCTATATAGACTTTCTATAGTTTGGTCTTATTTAAAATTAATATTTATTTTTAATGAAAAAGAAAAGTGTGTGTGGAATTCATCTTTGATGGACGCACATTACACGGACGTATTGGTCATATTAAGGGGCTCTGTAGACATTCCCTTAGGACATACAATGAACAAAACAAAAAAGCTTTCACCAATGCTATAGTTCCTTTATTACCATCAGAAACAAAAACTATAATCACATCTATTAAATGCATCTATAATGTCATGCTAAAAGAGCTAAAATCCTAAATTTAAGGTCATAATCTTTGCTCAAATGAAGCAGTCACACTCCCACATTCCTGCTGAGTCAGACAGACTTCAGACAAACACAAAATCCTTCTGATATATTCTGTACGAGCCTTCGCTATGCACTGCAGAAGCTCTCTCAACATTTCTGTACCCTTTTAAATATAACTCCAACTAACAAGCAATGCATAATATGCATTTCTTTAATGCACATGGTTGCAATCGGGGGGCTTTGGCACCTGCCTCCCATTCCACCAACCTTACTGCAGCTTGGAGCATTTCCAAATCCAGTCAAACGAGGTTACATTTTCCCCCCACCCTGGCTGCCACACTGAGCAAGGATGAACCCGTTGAACCCAACTGCCTGCTGCAGAACAAACGGACTGTGGAAACACGCCTCTATTGACACAAATCCAGCACGCTCACGCTAATGACACCTATTCTACCATATTTAAAAAAACAATCTTTTTTTAATAGTTTAATTTGTGGTCTTTTATATCTCTTATAGAGAATGCAGGATAGATAGAAAGCAACACATGGCCTATTTTCACCATGCAATATTGAGTAATCCACAAATGATGACCAGATCCATTTCATGCACTGCAGTGCAAAACAAAAAATACAGGGGGGTGTTTTGTAATGACATGACAGAAACTGCACTTTGCATGGGCCATGTAATCATTTCACATGACCTTGATGTGCTACTAATGCATTTTAAATTACACAACCGGGATTTGGCTGCCTGGAAATTGGGAATCCTTCTGCAAAAACTGTAAAAGCACTGAGATATGCATCCGTCGATGCCCGTATGCATGACTTCATCCTTGTGTCTAAATTTAGGACTGTGTCATGCATGCAACTGCTGTGGAGCCCGAAAGACAGTCCGGATCTCTCATAGATATATGGCATTCCTACTTTGACGACATGGCATTACAGTAGCATTGCTGAACCCAGTGCTGCTGAGTGAGGTGAAAATGGTTGGGGGTGGGTATTTGGGGAAGACGCCCTGTCCTAACATGAACCGAGAAATCGGTCTGGAATCAAGAGGGGCTGCAAATGCTGTCTGGCTTTTCAAAAAAAAAAAAAAACAGGTGTGCTTAGAATACTGAAATCAGCCTGACACACTTTTAGATTTGACTAGTTCTGCATTAAACATGATGTAAGTGTTACAATGTAACACTGCAAGATTCCAGGAATGTAACACTGCAAGATTCCAGGAATGTAACACTGCAAGATTCCAGGAATGTAACAATGTAACACATGAACACTGCTGCCAATTGCTACATTGTTTATTCTCCATTTAAACTCCAAGTTAGGAAGGAAAAACAGTTTTGATGGCCTGATAATGTGTATGCAACACATTTGAACACAGATCATGTTTATGCAGTGTGTGTGTGTGTGTGTGTGTGTGTGTCAATGTGTGTGTAGGTGGCAGACTGTGTGTCTGTGTACAAATAGTACATTCAGTTCTTGCTGTGTGCTGTTGGATTTGACTGTCTTTTCGATTTTCAGGTCACATTTCTGTCTAAAATCAATCTAGAAGATCATAATTCCAAGTTTAGACTTTCAGACAGAACAAAGGAGGCGCCCAGATATCAGCAGATCAAGTGTGGCACTTTCGCCATTCCTCTTATAATACATAATACTTCCTCATTCTTGGCTTTTTTTGTGCTGGATGCATGTGGAGTTTGTTTGTCTCAGTCTATAGCACACATTTATGCATTTTCTTTTTGTCACGTAAAAGCAGATTCATAACTTGCATTAAAGAACTCCTGATACGCGTAAGTCTGTACATGTCGGTTTATGGATCTCCATACAAATTTGTTTAACTTTTGTGGTTACTTACAGATAAAGCCTTTCTTCTTGTTGTCCTTTTAAATTGCTTTTTCGCCGGCTGTTGCCCCCCCAGACGCTTGTGTGCACAGAAAAAGAATCCAGTGATGGTGAGCAGCCTTGTGGGGACTCTTACACCCCATACAAGGCTGCTGAACTGGGGCGTCAGGATCCCACAACACCGCGTCCACTGACTGACTGCATATAATTGAACAGAGAGCTAATTTTGACCATGCAGGCCCGGGGCCAAGCCCCCCATTCAGGCTCTGCACTGCAGCTCGATTCAGACGGACCTATGATTACCCGACAGTGGGCGGGATCTCAGAGACTCCGCCCCTCTGTCTGCCACGGAAAACAAATGTTGTCCGATGAAACACACAGAGTTCTTCCTCTAGGGGGCGCATGGTTGCCCAGAGAGCCGAACGCTCCATAAAGCCGCATTCAAATCTCACGAAAGGTTAATTGCATTATTTGAAGTATTTGTACACTTGGGAGTAACATCTTTTGAATATATTAACGAAAATAATTCTTACTCGGGATAAGGATGAAAATATGTGCCTGTGCAATCGCTAAATAACCCGGTAATCACAAACGACAGTGATTGGGTTGTCTTGGCCAGCGCGTAGAAAAGTAACAGGTACAGCGTGACCACGCTTTTCTTCGGCTGCGATACTCCATAGAGAAGGCAGCAGAATTTACACGTATTTAATTATACAGAGACCTTTCAACGGCCACTGAGATAAAGAGATAAACTAGATGAATTATAAGGATTATTATAAATACGAGATCTGGGCCACTAAGCCACGACCATATTTGAAGACTCCTAACGGTCGTTCTACTACTTGATTTGTTTCTATGGACGGATGAGCGCGTCTCCGCCAATCAGAGTGAAGATCAGCTTACAGACGGAAAACGACGTGATTGGACGGCGGAGCGTCGTCTTACTGTCCAATTAGAGCGCTGCAAAATAGCATTTTTTGATTTAGTTTTTTTGTAAGCTAGTCATATTGTGTTTTCTAATTATTATTATTTTTAAAGGTACAGGCCTCCGTAGCTTTCTGAAAAAAGTCACATTGTTCGATTTATTTATTTTTTTACGCAGATTTAATGTAAATATAATATTCGTTAATATACATATTAAATTGCTGATTGACTGATACTTCTTGTTAGTTTTTTTCTGTGGAATATTTACGTTTTTTAACCCTTTAAGCTTGTTGTTTCAGAAACAATATAAATCAAATTTATCTTGTTTTAAGGATTTTTACAGGAAAACAATAAAAAAATGATTATCAAGAATATGAAGAAAGTGTTTCACCGCTGTTCAAATACACTTTATATCACATCATTTATATGTATAAATGTTTTACATCTGAAAGGACTAAATATTAAATGAAAAAAATAACAATAAAATGCAAAGTAATCTCTTCAGTAATCAAAATACTTTTTGAATGTAACTATTCTAATTACCAATGATTTAATTTGTAACTGTAGTGGAATACAGTTACTTATATTTTATATTTTAAATACTTAATTCCATTACATGTAATCCATTACTCCCCAACCCTGGTCATATGTTGTTGGAAAGCTCTCAAAGAGTAAAACAATTTTATTATTGTTTTGTTCACCGACATACATATAGTGAGTAACAGCTAAGTACAGGTCTTTGACATACGTGTTATATTTAAACAGGTGTTGCTTATAAGCCACACAAAATACACAGAAAATAAACATCACATACCATTATTTAGAGGATGGGATTCCTGTTAAAACGAGCCCACACGCGACCATCTGATGCATAGATAATGATGTAATCCAAACAAAGCATACTGTGCGATCTGGCTAAAAACACGTTAGCTTTCCTGGATCAGATGACTTCATCGTAAATGGCGTAGTATGTTGTTCAGCGTCATGGAATGCAAAACCAATCGTATTAGGATTCAGATCGCTGCAACTAGAGGTGGAAGTCATTCAAATCCTCTAATTACAAATGGCCACCAGGAGATGGCGCCAAATACATGACACAGACTCAATGATGACTCAAATGACACAGAATGAAACTCATTCTGTGAAATCTCATGACTAAAATCATGTCTCCATGCTATGCAAACCTTTAGTCATTGTTGTGTTTGCATGTGTAATTAGTTCTTATGTACAATTATTATCTTTTATTTGATTGGACACTATGAGCAATTATTTAGTGTCTTATATAGGTGATTATCTTTCAAACGAGTCCACACACAAGAAAATCAGATGTATAGATCATTAGATAATCCACAATGATGACTCAATGATGACTCGAATGACACAGAATGAAACTGAATGAGATGATTATCTTTCAAACGAGTCCACACACAAGATAATCAGATGTACAGATCATTAGATAATCCACATGAAGCACAATGTTACATATGACCACCAGGAGATGGCGCCAAATACACAACACAGACTCAATGATGACTCATATGGCACAGAATGAAACTCATCCTGTGAAATCTCAAATCAAATCAAATCACTTTATTGTCACACTACTGTGTACACGAGTGCAACAGTAGGTGAAATTCTTGTGTGCTGTTCCGAGTAACATTGCAGTAATGACAGTGACGAGACATAAACCACTTTACAATAAACAACATATTACACAACACAATTTACATAACAAATGTACACAATACACACAATGTAGAATACACATACACTAGATACGGGTATAAATATATATAAACACTAATTGAATTGGGAGAATATATTGACAGAGTGATGATTAATAAAGTGCAGTGCTGATTGTTGATTGTGAGAGATCATGTGTTCAAAAGTCTTATTGCTTGTGGGAAGAAGCTGTCATGTAGTCGGGTGGTGCGGGTCCTGATGCTGCGATACCGCCTGCCTGATGGAAGCAGTGAGAGCAGCCCATGACTCGGGTGACTGGAGTCTCTGATGATCCTCCGAGCTTTATTCACACACCGTCTGTTATATATATCCTGGAGGGAGGGAAGCTCACCTCCGATGATGTTTCTGGCCGTTCGCACCACCCTTTGCAGGTCTTTGCGGTTGTGGGCGGTGCTATTGCCGTACCAGGCGGTGATGCAGCCAGTCAGGATGCTCTCTACGGTGCTGGTGTAGAACCGTGTGAGGATGTGGTGGTTCATTCCAAACTTCCTCAGCCGTCTCAGGAAGAAGAGGCGCTGGTGAGCCTTCTTCACAACGGCCTCAGTGTGGACGGACCATGTGAGTTCCTCAGTAATGTGGACACCGAGGAACTTGAAGCTGCTGACTCTCTCCACCGGTGCTCCATTAATGGTGATGGGGCTGTGTTCTCTGTCTTTCTTCCTGAAGTCCACCACAAGCTCTTATCTCATGACTAAAATCATGTCTGCATGCTATGCAAACCTTTAGTCATTGTTGTGTTTGCATGTGTAATTAGTTCTTATGTACAATTATTATCTATTATTTGTTTGGAGAGGCTTTTGGGGACTAAGATAAATTATATTTGTAATGTTGTAACTTTTCAACACAAAATTTTCCTCATATACGGTTGACATGATTGGGAACAAAACAAAAGCAGTTTTCTGTAGCTGCCTTATTTACGCTCTGAAAAGTTAATTAAAAGCATTACTTTTTTTTGTGAATTTTTTTTTTTTTTGTTGTAGTTTCTTAGACTGAGACTCTCATTATTTATCATAATCTATATCTATAAACATTTGAAAAAGTTTTCTTTCTATTTAACCAAACATTTGGCCCTATTTGTTTTTGTTTTTTTAGCGATAAGCCTTTAAATACACCTTCATAGCTTAAAGGGTTAAACCGCTATACAATATTCTCAGCTGACAGTAAAACGTCAGATAAAAATGACAAGAAAAACAGTGTACAATGTTGCATTAGTTTAATAAACCAGGACACTACTGAAATGTAATGGAGGGTCTCAGTGGGATGAACTACATGACGAAATTATTTTAATAATAAAATAAGTAATTAATAAAAAGCACATCCTATATACTCTCTGTCCATTGTTTTAAACCAAACTCTAAAACTAACCGATATATATATATATATATATATATATATATATATATATATATATATATATATATACTTTAGACTATTTCGGCTTTAGGCTAACTATATATTTTACATCTACACGTAGAACTCAATGCCAACGTTAATATTGCCTTAAAACATTCTGCAGTATTAACAACCATTCAAGTTAATCACCATCTTTTCAATACATTTTTTAAATAAACTACTGTAAATATATAAAAATGTGCTAAAGTAATGTGAGGTCATAAAATTAACATGCAGATTTAAGAATTAATGAGCAAAAAATGGTTGTTTAAACAATAAGTACAGCATATATTTATACCTATTTGTGTAATATAAATATACAAATATGAATCAATAAATCTAACTCAACACAAATTGAACAAAACTTTCTATAGTTACAAAATGCTGTCTTTTAACCAGCCCCATAGCCTCGTTTTCCATAAATTGACTCCTAAATTTGACAAATACTGTATCTCAGGTGTGAGCATTTTTCGGCAGAGCTCTTGATACTCCTGGTCTATGTCGGTCCGCAGGTTGTACCCCAGTATTGAAGCCTCTCCAATGGGTTGCCAGGGTTTCATTTGTCCATCTGTGATGTTCACTGCCTCCACGGCCCCCCCACCGTCGATGCAGATGGTCTCCATCTCTGTGTTTCTCCTGCGAAGCTCCTTCACCTGCTCCTCCATTCGGGTCCGGCCGTAAGCCTCCACCCGCGCCCAGAATGTGGCGTTGAAATGTTGATAGAGTCTCCAGTCGGCGCCGTTCCATTCGCGAGCTTTGGCCTTGAGTTCAGGGTCAAGTGGCGTTACAGACGTGACATGTCGAGCATTAAGTTTAAAGTAAAGCAAATCGTCCATCTGCCAACAAAGAGCGTCTTTTAGTAAAATGAGCGACTCCTCGAAATGGTCTGAAATTAAGACTAATTCAAAGCGCTTTGCGATGTATTCAATGCCTTGTTGCACTCTCGGATCGCCAACTCCCACATTGTTCTCGAAGCCAAAGTCAAAAATCTGTAAGTTCTTTAGATAGAAAGCGTTGATTCCCTCGGGGTCGAAGTAGCAGTTTGGGTTTGAGAGAAACTCTTTAAGTTGGTTTTCCCCCGGTATTCTCCATGTTTGGGGCACGCACCCTTTGTAGTAGTGAAACGACGACTCAAACAGCTCTGCGGGGTCTCGTAAGATGGTGAAGAAGAATGCATCCGCTGGAAGAAGCTTCTCCACTTCAGGTGCATTGAATCGCATGTGATTGCACACGATATTAAAGCACAAACCTGGCTGGTATCCCTTCACTTGAGTTCGAAAGAAACGAGACGGGTAGAAAAAGTCGTTGCGACCGTCTGGGAGAGCGAACTTCAACTGGTGCTTTTCTCCAAAGCGGAGGAGAATGTTGAGCAAAGTACTGCTGGCGGTCTTATGGGTTTTCATGAACATCAGGTTCACTTTTGGCCTACAGGCCTCTTTGTCTTTGGGAACGCTCTTGGAGACTGGAGAATTATTCCACCAATTATCTGATGTGTCTTGAACACACGGGGCCGGAGAAACACTGAAGGTAAAAGATTAAGAGTCACACTCAAAAAAAGGGATTTTTACTGCTTGTTCAATTTACATAATTGAACAAAAGCAACATAAATCTTAAACATTTTGTCAGCTTGCGTTCTATACATATACGTTTACTCAATCCATTTGAGTTGGAACTACATGAATATTTAAGTGGTGTTAATGTAGTAGTGAGAGCATTTACATGCATGTTCTTACACCAATTATGCTTAAAGGTTTAATTATATGTAATTTATTTGCTGTATGTGACAGGGCGGTGGGCGGGGTCATGATTTTACACACCCGGTCCCTTATCAGGCTAATTAAGCCTCTGAGACGGATAAAGGCCGACTGTGGATGGTGGTCCTAGAGAGAGAGAGAGAAAGAGAGAGAGAGAGAGCGTTTACGGGCAGCTGTCCGTCATATGTGTGTGTTTGTGTCTTTTGTTTATTTTCCTCATTAAACTATAATTTATATTGTCAAGCCGGTTCTCGCCTCCTCCTTCCCGGGTTTCAGCACCAGTGTTTAAGGGATTAATGGAAAGGAGGAGGTGAGAACCGGCTTGACAATATAAACGTCCCGCCCTCCGCCCTGTCACACTGTACTAAAGCGTCAAATTATCATTATATACTCTCAGAGATTTTGGAAACATGCTACGTTGAAATACTGGCTTCTCTGAAAACCATGATACAGGCAGCATGTTCAATAGTATTTCAGCACCCCCGGGTTGCCAGATTGGAAACAAGTTAGCGGGCTAACACAGCACGCCGCAGCCATGGAAACCAGCAATACATCAAGCTAACATTGACAGAGTTATAAAAATCCACATGAGCTGTTTTATAATTGGCAAACAATAAAAACAGCAAACGTTGGCTATCCATTGGCTGTCAACTTAGAGTTGCTATTGTCAGTTTCCTCGTTCCTGTTGCGTGTCCTCAATCTGGCAATCCACGTGAGCTTCGAGTATGGGGAGGAGGGGGCGGGAGAAACAACTCTCTCCAATATTTTGAATTTGGACTGTAGTATCCATTTTACACGCTTGATGTCAGTGTTACATATTGCTCCTTTAATAAGACGACAACATGTGTGTTGTCATGTAAACGCAATTAACGGCTTTCATTTATAAATGCCATAAGAATAATCCAGTCAACGCGGGTCAATTTTCACATTGCATGTTATTAAGGCTTAACCAATGTACACAAGTGTTGTGCAAATGCCTCTTTAATGTTGGATGTCAAAATCAGATAATAACTAGATTAATTCAAAAGTCACCTAAATGCAGATTTCTTGCAAGATAGGCTGATTTTTGGGAGTAATGTGACTCTGTGGCACTTTCAAACCAGTTTGACAGAGCAAAGTTGGCTCACTAATACGTTACTATGGTTGAGGCTGATCATGCAACAAATGGAAGACCAATTGAAAGGCTACATTTGAGCCTACTTACCCAAGTGTAGCAAGGAGTGTTGGTGCCATAAAAGAGTAGAAACCCATGACCACGATGAAAGCCCCCAAAATCAACCTGTGTTTCACTCGCTTTACTTGCTTCCTCATTTAATAGTCTTTCCCAAACTCTCTTGGATCCTAAAAAATGCAATTATATAAAAAAAACACAAATAAATAAAGCCATAATTTCTAATAAAATGATATTTACTCATCTCCTGCATGTATAAGTCTGATGTTAGATCCTCATTGATACCTGCAATGAGTTTTATATAATATATCACATTTTTATTGCTTTAAATATTTCACATACTGTTTTTCTGATATTGACTAAATCATATTTTGTGGATAAATAGAAATAAAATGACTATTTTAGAGGTTAACCCTGCTATGGTATTCGTTTTAGATCAAAATACATTTTCCTCATTTAATAAAAATTGTTTCCTTTATCTGAGCAGTACAAGACTTGAAGAAGTGACTTTTCCTGAGCTTACAATATATATATATATATATACAGTAAAGGGATTAATGAAAGGAGGAGGCGAGAACTGGCATGATGATATAAATAATAGTTTAATAATAAACTGAACCAAAAAGACAAACACACACAAAGGTGTCGGGCAGCTGCCCGTAAATCTCTCTCTCTCTGTCGCACTGCCGCCTCCGGTTGGCCTTTATCCCTCTCGGAGGCTTGATTGACACACAGACACAGAACCAGGGCATCAAAAAGTGGAGCTCTACAGCAATCGTTAGGTCATTTTGGGCATCACAAGTCATCTGTTGTTTGCCAGCTGATGACAGCAATCTGAAACACACACGCACGCACGCATGCACGCACGCACATGTTCGCAAAATACATTTTTACAATAGAAAGTTTGAAATTGTACAATTTTCACTCAATACTCTGAATTTTCAGAATTTTGCAGTTCATTTCTGTTTAACTTTTTTATTGTATTTATTATTATTTTTATTTTTTTTAAATGTGCTTATTTGTATATGCAAATGAATGGCAACATTTTGAAATTAACAAATAAATATGATCAAAATAAAGTGTAAAATCACAAAAGAAATCCAAAATTATAATGTTCTCAATTCAGGGCAAAAAAAATGGCATCATAAAAAAAAAAGAGTTTTTATAAATGATTGTGAATAATAAAGGGACGTGCCATTTTTCAATACCATAGGAGGGTTAAGGAAAGGGCAATAGTTCACTAATATCAAATGCTAGATTTGTACATTTTTGGCTGTTTATAAACCACAACATTGTTGGCAACATTATAGACACACAAACAATTGTACTTCGTGTGGTAACATTTAAATTACTTTGTAACCGTAGTACATTAGGTTACACCAAACTAAATCAAATTAAACCGTCATTGATCAAACAAACAGATAGTCCCACCCCAACTCTAGCCATTGGTTGAGTCAATGTTGTTGTGTCGGTATTGATGTATATTTTTAAGAAAATGAACCAATGAATTCTTTGTGCTTATGCCTCCTATTGTTTGGAGTTTGTTTTATGCACTCATGCAACAGACGGCTCACTGAACATTCATTTGACAGCCTGAGGAAACTGAACAGCTTTTTTTGTATTTATTTTTTTGTGCTGTTCCGCTAGTGTCTGGAGCTTGTTTTTTGGGGGAACACACCTTCGGGACAGTTTTGTGGATGAATCTACACGTTCTTCGTGTTTATTCTGCCTATTGGCTGGAGTTTGTATCATAGATTAATTTCTGTTTTGTAATTCTGTCTCACAAAATTTGTATAGAAGCAACAGACTGGAGCAATCCGATGGCAAAGATGTCATGGGGGCTCTCGTAGGCGTACATGGACAGTTTGAGTTTAGAGGATGGATGCCGCTTGGTGCCGTCGTGCACGGGGTTAAGGCACATGTTTTGTTTGTTTATTTAGTTCTGGGGAAGTTCGGGGGTTGATTGTTGCACCAGTGTTGAAATTTGGTCTTTATAATTAAATTTTTGACACACAATCTTGTTTTTCAAATATGTAGAAATGTCAAATGTAAATATGAATGGATTGTCCTTCTCCACGTGGAATGTGAATGGGTTGGGGCATCCCATAAAAAGAAGGAAGGTTCTTTCTTTTTTAAGCCTAAGAAGTATGATTTAGTGCTTCTTCAAGAAATTCATCTTTCCTCGCAGGAAGTTGAAAAATTTGGGAAGATATGGGATGGGCATGTTTTTTTTAGTGCTGGCACAAGTAAGAGCAGGGGAGTCATTACACTGATAAGTAAACATCTACAATTCAAATTCTTCAATTAGGAAGAGTCATTATGGTTTTAGCAGAAATTCAGGGGCAAAGTCTGATTTTGGCTAATATTTACACACCCAACGTGGATGATCAGGGCTTTTTTATAGATCTTGAAGGGATGCTGCTGCCGCTGGCACCCCTCATGATATAATACTGAGAGGAGACTTTAATCTTTTGATGGACTCAGTCCTTGATCATAGTGAAGCAAAATTGTGTAAGCCCCCTAGAGCATCAGTGACGCTTCACAGGTTGTGTAAAATTCTTGGTCTTACAGGTATTTGGAGAATTTTGAACCCATCTGGGAGGGATTATAATTTTTTTTCATCAACTTTAATGTATCCCTTTTGCAAAATCCTGCATTTAAACAAATGATAAAGACTGAAATCAATGTTTATATGGAGACCAACTGGTCCTTAGTATCCTCTGTGGGCGTGGCTTGGCACTTAAGGTGGTTCTTAGGGGTCGGATCATACGGTATGCCTCAATCATACAAAAATCCAAAGCACGAGAACTCGTAGATTTCGAAGGGAATATTAAAAGTACCGAGGAAGAGCTGGAGCGCTGAATGTCATCTGATAGCCTCAGAAAATTAACTTAATTGAAATACAGATATAAGACTATTTTGTCGCAGAAGGTGGAGTTTTGGCTATTCAGGGCAAGACAGTCATACTTTGAGTCAGGGGACAAAGCAGGGAAGCTTTTGGCTAGATATATAAAGCAGAGAGAATCTACCATTCCCTCAGTGAAATCTGCTGGTGGTGAATGTTTTTACCTCGGCCATTGATATTAATAATGCCTTTAAAGAATTCTATCTTGATCTTTATAGTTCCACGTCTTCAACTACTACTGATGAAGATATTAGAAACTTGGTTCTTGAACCATTGGAACCATTGGAACTCTCTAAACTGACGCCTGAGCAAAAATATTCTCTTGATTCTGAGATAACATTGGAGGAGCTTGGCGAGGTAATTAAGGCCTTGACTACAGGCAAGGTTCTTATGCTACAGAACTGGCTCCACTTTTGTTAGAAGTTTGTATCATGTGATCAGTGGCGAATGATCAGACTCCAGTCGCTGCCATCTCACTTGACATCGAAAAGGCATTTGATATGGTAGAATGGGGTTATCTTTTTAAGATTGTGGAAATATACGGGTTCAGGAATACTTATATTGGATGGATTAAGTTACTTTATAGACACCCTGTAGCAGTGGTACAAACAAATGGATTAATTTCAGATTATTTACTCTGGATTGGGGCACCCGGCTGGGTTGCACTCTTTCCCCATTATTGTTCTGTCTTGCCCTGGAACCATTAGCAGGGGTGGTGGCAGGAGATATGGCGCACAATCTTCTGTTTACCAGATGATATTTTATTATTTTTACTTGTCATACACCCCAGTAAAGTGGTAGAACCCTGGGAGAGGTGATCACTGCATTTGGAAAAGGTCACGAGGCAACAGTGTATTACTCCCTGCTAATTCGAAGTCTGGGGGATGGAGCTTTAACTTCTATCAAGAGATTATTAGAGTTAGATTAAAACTTAAATATGGGCTAGGATTCTAATAAATGTCAAGACTGTATCTAGAGATGCAACGGTTCGCCTTATGCCATTCAAGATTTTACAGATTTAAGATTTTATTGGACCCCCTCTAGATTGTATAGGCTTGGTTTTAAGGACACACCCACCTGCTGGCGATGCCAATCAGAAGATGGAGACACAACCCATGTTTTTTGGGACTGTTATGATCCAAGAATAGTAGAATATGTGATGTATTGGGCACTCAAATTTCATTTTGCCCCAGACTCTGTATTTTAGGCGATGGGGCGGTCATCAATATAGGGAATAATCATATAACAAACTGGGTCCTAACCAGCAATATGATCACCATCCATCCATCCATCCATCTTCAACCACTTATCCGAAGTCGGGTCGCGGGGGAAGCAGCTCCAGCAAGGGGCCCCAAACTTTCCTATCCCGAGCCACATTAACCAGCTCTGACTGGGGGACCCCGAGGCGTTCCCAGGCCAGTGTGGAGATGTAATCTCTCCACCTAGACCTGGGTCTTCCCCGAGGCCTCCTCCCAGCTGGACGTGCCTGAAACACCTCCCTAGGGAGGTGCCCAGGGGGCATCCTTACCAGATGCCCAAACCACCTCAACTGACTCCTTTCGACGTAAAGGAGCAGCGGCTCTACTCCGAGCTCCTCGCGGATGACTGAGCTCCTCGTCTCTAAGGGAGAAGCCCGCCACCCTTCTGAGGAAACCCATTTCGGCCGCTTGTACTCACGACCTAGTTCTTTCGGTCATGACCCAACCTTCATGAACATAGGTGAGGGTAGGAACAGAAATTGACCGGTAGATCGAGAGCTTTGCCTTCCGGCTCAGCTCTCTTCTCGTGACAACGGTGCGATAGAGCGAGTGTAATACCGCCCCCGCTGCCCCGATTCTCCGGCCAACTCTCGCTCCATTGTCCCCTCACTCGTGAACAAGACCCCGAGGTACTTGAACTCCTTCACTTGGGACAATACCTCCTTCCCTACCCGGAGTACGCACTCCATCGGTTTCCTGCTGAGAACCATGGCCTCAGATTTAGAGGTGCTAATCCTCATCCCAGCCGCTTCACACTCGACTGCCAAGCGGTCCAGTGAGAGCTGAAGGTCACGGACCGATGATGATCGCCAGACAAGTGATTTTTAAGGGGTTGGAAGTCGGCTAAAGCGACCGCATTTCAAAAGTGGTACTCGGAGATGGGGAGGGTGGGGGCTTTCGGAGAAGGTCATGTAGAAGACTGGGAAATTTGGATTTGTTTGTTGGGAAATGGGGCATATATTTGGGGTTCTTGGAGGGTTCTCGGGGTGGAACAGTGGAGAGAGAGGGGTATTATATTTTTATTTGTGTTTTTGTTTTTTCTTTTGTGTGTATGTACTCATGTGTGACCACAGGGGTGTTTGTTGAGGGTCGGGTGGGGTTGGGGTTGGGGTTGGGGATGGGTGGTAGTAGGAGTCTATAAAAATGTTAATCATAATAAATATATATATATATATATATACAGTATATAAAATAGTTGTAGGTTACCATTTTTTACAATGCAATAACAAAGTCAATGAATAATTGTGACTATGACAACAGTATCACATTGCCTTTGATGTGTAATCAAAGTTTTTTGTTATGATTTCAAACAGTTAATAACAACATTTGAACAAAAAAGTCACGAGTTGTTGACATATCAAACAGACACACGCCAGTGTTTGAATATAACTTTTGGTTTGATGTCTAGCTAAACATTTGACAAACCAACCTTTTAAACAGTACACCAACCAAAATACTAAATACTAAGAACAGTTAATGAATGACAAGAAGTCTTTTAAATCTTTTAAAAGCCAAAGATAACTTGTGTTTGGTGACCTTGTGCACATTTACAAAATGTCTGAATGTCATTCCATTGGATAACAAATTAGCAAAGCAAGTGGGATTTCTATTGAAGAATTCTAGCACACTTTTACATCCAAAACATTAAAAAAAAAAAAAAAGAGGTTTGTTAGGTTGAAATTATGGAACAATAAATATAGGTGGTGTTGTCCAAACGCTAAGGCAGCCACCAGTTAATGGAGGCACCGTAGGTACCTTATGAAGACTTCCATGACATTGCTTTGGTCAATGGTCTGCACTTATATAACACCTTTTTAAACTTAGCGTTATTCAAAGCGCTTTACACTGTGACTCATTCACCCATTCACACTCGTACACCAATGATGGCAGAGCTGCATGCTAGGTGCCAGCCTGCCATTGGGAGTAACTTGGTGTTCAGTGTCTTGCCCAAGGACACTTCGGCATGTGGGCCGGGAATCGAACCGCCAACCCTGCGATTAGTGGCCGACCCGCTCTACCACCTGAGCCACAGCCAAAAATAGCAAAACAAAGTGTAGTTAGTTATGAGAAAAGCTCCAGAAGCATTTGAGATGGATCACACATTTGCTTTCATATTTTGTCGTCTAATGCGTTGACATTCACACATTTTTAATTAGCACCTTAAAGGAATATTCCATGTTCAATACAAGTTAATCTCAATCAACAGCATTTGTGACATGAGGTTGATCGCCACAAAAATTAGTTTTGACTCGTCAGTCCTTTTCTTAAAAAACAGCACAAATGTGTGTTCCAGTGAGACACTTCCAATGCAAGTCAATGGGGTTTAATCTGTAAACATTAAAATACTCACTGTATTAAAAGTATAAAAAGTACGTCCTTTGTTTTAAGTTTATTATTCAAATATAATTTACATTGTCAAGCCAGTTCTCGACTCGTCCTTTACAAAGTGCTTTTATAAAATTATAAGCGTCACATTTCTGCCTTTAAACCCTCCAAACATTGGCCCCGTTGACTTCCATGCTAACCTTGATTTTGGCTTTTATACACAAAAGGTGGGACGAGTCTAAATTATGTTTGTGGTTATCAACATTATGCCACAAATGCTTGTCGACTGAGCTGAACTTGTATTGGACCCGGAACATTCCTTTCAAATCCTCTGGACATTCCAGAAAGCTCCAATTTTGGAGATGCATCTCTGACATTCAAATGACATAATTCATGCGTATTCACAGGCGTTCATGTCAGGGTTTCATTTACATACTTTTAGTCCTAGTTAGTTAATATTGGATTAATAAATGTTTAAAAAAAGTATTTTCCTTTGTTATTCATTAACAAATGTAGATGGATAATGTTGGGAATGGAACTTTGTTATTTATTTTAAAACGAAAATTGTTCGTTCTTTTCCATTTGATTGAAAACATGCGAGTTTAGGTGATTATATCCAGTATATCATGAAACATTTGAATTTTGCTTACCTGTTAAACCCGATCAGTCCTTGTTAAAATCAGAATTGCATGTTAATCCCCAAAAATCAACTTTTTATTGCCGGCTGCAAAGATGACAGTAGTTGGTCTGAAGCATCCTGAAGCTTTGTGTGATGTTAATAATGATGATGATGATGATCTGAGCACAGGACAAGCCTCTCTCTTTTGTCCACTTCGGGGAAACTTGTTCTACAGATACAATAGCGGCTCTGTAAACCTCTCAGCTCTTTTTCTGTGTATTGGGCATGGCTGATTTTCACCAGAATGGGGCGGAACAACCGCACACGTGTGTGTTATGTGTTATGTGCTGCCTGCAGCAGAGATGAAGATGTGTCATATAACAGGCTTGACATTACAGTGCATACACTAGCAGTTCTGCAGACCACAGATTACAATCATTTACATATACTTTGATGTTTATCATGGTACTGAAATATTGCCATATTCATGATCTAATGGAGTACGACTTTCATGTGGCTTTCTTGAAGTGGCGACATGTTTTTTTGTAGGTCACCGAATGTTGATTTTATAATGATGTTCACATGAATGCTTGTAGGATCCGTCTGATGTGGGTAATCATCGACTGCACCTCGACAGGTCGTGTTTTATCACGTTGACTCTGATTGTAACGTCTATCTGTGTCCATACAGTGTGATACACAAGACTTGGGTTGACCTTGACCAACCTTATGTATTCTTGTTGTATTTACAGTGATAATAGTGAGTGCAGACTTCAAGACACGTTTCTTGTGATTTCTATTCAAGTCCAGTCGAGTGTTTTTAACAGTCGTTTCAACCATATACAGTTAGTACAGCACACAGTGCAACCAGACAATGTTCCTCCAGGACCATGTGCTACATAAAACAACACAGGACAAATGTGTGTGTGTGTGTGTGTGTGTGTGTGTGTGCGTGTGTGCGTGTGTGCGTGTGTGCGTGTGTGTGTGTGTGTGTGTGAGTCTGTGAGTGTGAGTCTGTGTGTGTGAGTGTGCGTGAGTCTGTGAGTGTGTGTGTGTGTGTGCGTGTGTGTGTGCGTGTGTGTGTGTGTGTGTGTGTGAGTCTGTGTGTGTGAGTCTGTGAGTGTGTGAGTGAGTGTGTGTGTGTGCGTGTGTGTGTGTGTGTGTGTGTGTGAGTCTGTGTGTGTGAGTGTGCGGGAGTCTGTGAGTGAGTGTGTGTGTGTGAGTGTGAGTGTGAGTGTGAGTGTGCGTGTGCGCGTGTGCGTGCGCGTGCGCGTGTGCGCGTGTGCGTGTGCGTGCGCGTGTGTGAGTCTGTGTGTGCGTGTGTGTGTGTGCGTGCGTGTGCGTGTGCGTGCGTGTGTGTGTGTGTGTGCGTGTGTGTGTGCGTGTGCGTGTGCGTGTGCGTGTGCGTGTGCGTCTGTGTGTGTGTGTGTGTGTGTGTGTGAGTGAGTGTGCGTGAGTCTGTGTGTGTGTGTGTGAGTGAGTGTGTGTGAGTGTGTGTGTGTGTGAGTGTGCGTGAGTCTGTGTGTGTGAGTGTGAGTGAGTGAGTCTGTGTGTGTGTGTGTGTGTGTGTGTGTGTGTGTGTGTGTGTGTGTGTGTGTGTGTGTGCGTGTGTGTGTGTGCGTGTGTGTGTGTGTGCGTGTGTGTGTGTGCGTGTGTGTGTGTGCGTGTGCGTCTGTGTGTGTGTGTGAGTGTGTGTGTGAGTCTGTGTGTGTGTGTGTCAGTTCAATCTCTGAGTATTGAGGAGTCTGATGGTTTGGGGGAAGAAGCTGTTACACAGTCTGGCCGTGAGGGCCCGAATGCTTTGGTACCAACCCCGGAGTTCGCTAGTTTGAATTCAGGGTGTGCTGAGTGACTCCAGCCAGGTCTCCTTAGCAACCAAATTGGCCCAGTTGCTAGGGAGGGTAGAGTCACATGGGGTAACCTCCTTGTGGTCGCGATTAATGGTTCTCGCTCTCGGTGGGGCGCTTGGTAAGTTGATTATGGATGCTGCGGTGGATAGCGTGAAGCCTCCACATGCGCTACATCTCCGTGGCAACGTGCTCAACAAGCCACGTGAATATATGCGCAGTCTCAGATGCGGAGGTAGCTGGGATTTGTCATCCAACACCCGGATTGAGGCGAGTCACTACGCCACCACGAGGATTTAAAAAGCACATTGGGAATTAGGCATTCCAGATTGGGGAGAAAATCCACAAAAAAAACAAAACAAAAGAAAAAGTCCAAGTATCTAGCTAAAAAATTGTAAGTTAAAAGTAGTATTTTTTTATTAGTAAATGTAATTAAGTAAAAGTACAAGTATTCCGTTTAACCCTTGTGCGACCTTTGGCTGTGTTAATGCCAACGGCATACATTTTGCCAAAGGTGTATATTTTGGGGGGAATTTTTACATTTCAATCTCAGTTCCTTTAATACATCTATAATACATCTATAACACTCTGTGAACACAAAATAGTTTCACTCGTGACCTTCAGGACGAAAATGTCCCCATTGAAACCCATTAAAACTTCAATATTGAAACTGCATGAATTCTATGATATTATACTTTTATTCTGGAGTCCTGGCTTCAAAATTTAAATGTTTAATATTTTCCACCAGATGGCGCCATTTTTCTCATGTTTACCCTGTGGAGCAAATACAAGCTTTTCCCCAATTCTCTGTTTCCTGTATTATAGAGACCTGCAGGACAACTGAATAAATGATGCAGATAAAATTGTGTGAGTGTGTTGGTATGATGTCAGAGTGTGTTTTGTGTGTATGTATTGAGAAATGTATGTGTGTGTGTGTGTGTGTGTGTGTGTGTGTGTGTGTGTGTGTGTGTGTGTTTGTAACAACAGTGGCATTATATAACAAACTGGCATTTAAATGTTAAAATATTTGGTAGTTATGATCAGGACTGATGTTGGTTAAAAAATGAAAGTTTGAAAAAAGTAATATAATAATTATTAATATATGATAATTTTATGGCAGTTTTTTGATGTGGACATTTATGTCCTCTAGGGTCCTGAATGTGTTTATTATTCTGACACTGCACAAAAAATTACATGGCATCAAAATCAATGTTGTTACTAATCATTGACATATTCCAGACTGTGATAATCAAAAAAAAAAAAAAAAAAAGATATCCCCTTAGCATTTAGTATTTGGAAAATATTTTGTGTGTGTGTGTGTGTGTGTGTGTTTTCTCATAAAAAACAACAGAGGCATTATATAAATAAACTGTCATTTAATGGGTTAAAATCCTGAAAATTTTAGTTATGATCAGGACTGATGTTGGTTAAAAGTGGAAAATAATATTAATATATAACATTATTATGGCAGTTTTTGACACTGACATTTTTGTCCTCTAAGGACCTCTGAGTAACTTTTTTAAATTGACGCACAAGCGTTAAATTGCCCTCGAGTAAAGTACAAATCCCCCAAAATAATACTTAAGTATAATACTTAAGAATTTTAACTATATTATTTTACCCCCCTGCTTTTAATATGAATATTATTATTTTTGTTATTATAATTAAAAAACAATTTAAATGATTATGATTTATTTTGATTAACCGTAATATTTTGTTTTGGCGGACCGTGTCGGCAGGAAGTTTGTGTCACTTCCTGTTCCGGGGAGGGGAACCGCGTCTGCTTGTTTATCCTCGTTTTTTTTTTTTTTTAAACGAGCTAAAGAATTTAGAGGTAAACGAAACTATTTATATATGTTATATTTTGTCTGTAAGCATATTCGTGCCGTAATGAAATAGTTTGTTTCCACGTATTAGTCTGAATGTTCTCTTAACTAAGAAGCTAATGTGATTGGGGTTTATTGTTTGTTTTAAATGCACAGAATAATATGAATATTTTAGCTTTGTTTCGTTTATTATTCTATATATTTTTTAAATGAGTGAATATAGGCGTGTTTTTATTAAGTCTGTGCTGATTTAACAGCAGATTTAGCTGTTAGCTGCTAGCTGCTGTCATGCTAGTGAGCTGATTTGCATTTGACTAATTCACTATTTAGCAAAGATGTCTGTTGAATATACACCAAATAGGGATGGTTTTAATAGTTAAATGTTCAAACTCACAGATTTACACAATTATTAAAGCCCAGAAGCTGATATAAGGGGTTTATATAGAGACAAACCCATTGACACTGAAGCCACTTAATATTTTCTTCTCATTATTAAATATTTTAATTGCTTTTATTCATTCTGAATGTCATTTAACTTGTGTTGGCAAGGAGTCTGGTCACAGATTGACAATAGGCAAATGTTTATTGTATAAGTAAAGGATGTGTTGCAAGATAATGTATCTAAATTTAGTGGTTAACCCTTGTGCGTCCATTTTAAAAAGTTACTCAGAGGTCCTTCGAGGACAAAAATGTCAGTGTCAAAAACTGCCAAAATAATGTTATATATTAATATTATTTTCCACTTTCACTGACTTTTCACTGACTTATTTTTACAACATCAGTCTTCATCATAACGACCAAATATTCATTCATTTTCAGGATTTTAACCCTTTAAATGCTAGTTGGTTTACATAATGCCACTGTTGTTTTTCACACATTTCTCAATACACACATACAAAACACACTCTGATATCATACCAACACACCCACAGTGTGCCAGGGCTCCAGAATGAAAGTATAATATCATAGAATTCACGATTTTATGCTTTAATGGCACTGGGATCAAATATCGCAGTTTTAATGGGTTTCAATGGGGACATTTTTGTCCTGAAGGTCCCGAGTGAAACTATTTTGTGTTCACTGTGTATTATAGGAACTGAGAATGAAATATCAAAATTCCCCCAAAAATACACCCTTTGGCAAAATTATGCCATTGGCATTAACAGTCAAAATGATTGAAAACAAAAACGAAAAAGGCAAAAATCTAGTTTAAGATTATCCCCCTTATAAGTGGTGAATCTTCATTTAAATAATGCACTCCACGACCTACCAGAAGATCAGGTTTGCAGTTCTTCTTCTTTTTTTTCTCCCTAATTTAATGGGGAACACCCAATTCCCAATGCGCTCTAAGTCCTCATGATGGTGTAGTGACTCGTCTCAATCCAGGAGGGGAGGACGAATCTCAGTGGCCTCCGCGTCTGAGACGTCAATCCACAAATCTTATCACGTGGCTTGTTTGGGTGCGTTACCGTGGAGACATAGCGTGTGTGGAGGCTTCACGCTATTCTCCGCGGCATCCACGCACAACTCACCACACGCCCCACCGAGACTAAGAACCACATTATAGTGACCACGAAGAGGTTACCCCATGTGACTCTACCCTCCCTAGCAACCGGGCCAATTTGGTTGCTAAGGAGACCTGACTGGAGTCACTCAGCACGCCCTGGATTCAAACTCGCAACTCCAGGGGTGGTAGTCAATGTCTTTATTCGCTAAGCTACCCAGAACCCCCTGCAGTCGGAATGTTTAGGAGTTTGTTATTTCAAAACGTCACAATATACACAGCCAGGCCCTTTTTACAAACTCTTCCATGTCTGACACTCATTTATGGGGACGGTAAAAGCAAAAGTGTGTTGTATTGATTTTCCTGTCTTTCTAAGTTTACAGACTTTGGTCCTGGAGGGGTTCCTATGAGGAGTTATTTGAACTCGACATGTACCACCAGAGTTTAGTGTTTTAAATAGGGGATTTTAAAAGGACGGACTAGAGTTTGGATGTTCTGAACGGCGTTGTCGTGGAAACGCCATTTCTTCGAAGGCTGCCGATCCATTGGGTTTGTGTCAGCAGGGTTTAAGCCATGTCGGACGGACGGATCTACGTGGGAAACCTTCCCATGGACGTCCAGGAGAGAGACATTGAGGATCTCTTCTGCAAATATGGAAAAATTCGGGATATTGAGCTGAAGAACAACAGAGGGACCATCCCGTTTGCCTTTGTGCGCTTTGAGGATCCACGGTGAGTCGTTCGACCTCTGAGAACACATGGACGAGGCTTTTTCAGGTGTAGAAAGAGAATTAGGAGCCCTTTCCTCTCTTCCTCTAGGGATGCGGAGGATGCTGTCTTTAGAAGGAATGGATATGGATTTGGAAACAGTAAGCTGCGTGTGGAATACCCTCGATCTTCCGGATCCAAATTCAGTGGATCAGGAGGAGGAGGAGGAGGAGGAGGACCCAGGGGGAGGTTTGGACCCCCGTCACGTAGATCTGAGTATCGTGTTATTGTGACAGGTGAGTAAAACCGTATAGTGCCTTCATTTACAGACAACATGAAATCAGAATTCACCATTGTATTTGAAGTTGTGTAACATGGTTACCGTACTTGTCCTAGTTGGGCTACTACATTATTACTATAGTAAAACCATAGTTTCCATAAAAAATAAATAAAAAAAAAGATTAGCCTACAATAGTTATGGTTACTACAATACTGTAGAAAATAGTAATATTCCACTACAAACTATGCTTACTACAGTCTACAATATTGGTAGCACTCTTATAAGGTAATATAATATTATATACCTATTATAAGGTAAAATTTTTTAACATTATTAAATGCATTCGGTATCATTAACATAACAACGAACCTAATTATTTTTACAGTATTTATTCATCTTTGTTTATGTTAGTTAATAAAAAATAAAAATGTTCATTGTTATTTTTAGTTAATTCATAGCGCATTAACTAATGGTAACATATACAACTTTTGATCTTAGAAATATGTTTGTATACGTTGAAATTAACATTAACCAAGATTCATAAACGCTGGAAAAGTATTATTAGTTTGTGTTAACTAATGTTGTTCACTAACGTTAACAAATGGTTTTACTTTGAAAATAAGGGAAAAAATATGGTTACTTTAGTAAAACCATGGTTAAACTATTGCGAGGGCGTGCAAAACTTATTGATAGGGAACGCAAAACTTAATGCGAGGGCACACAAAACTATGAGGGAACGCAAAACTAATTGTGAGGGAATTCAATCTTTTGCGAGCTAATGCAAAA
Organism: Moxostoma hubbsi; assembly: GCA_032164185.1. Classification (NCBI taxonomy): domain Eukaryota; kingdom Metazoa; phylum Chordata; class Actinopteri; order Cypriniformes; family Catostomidae; genus Moxostoma; species Moxostoma hubbsi. The sequence goes on along the minus strand of JAVLUX010000038.1, from coordinate 2,052,900 downwards.
TGTATTGTTTGGGAACGCAAAACTATTACAAGGGCACATAAAACATATTGTGAGGGAACGCGAAACTATTGTGAGGGAACGCGAAACTATTGCGAGGGCACGCGAAACTTATTGCGAGGGCACGCGAAACTTATTGCGAGGGAACACGAAACTTATTGCGAGGGAACGCGAAACTTATTGCGAGGGCACGCGAAACTTATTGCGAGGGAACGCGAAACTTATTGCGAGGGAACGCGAAACTATTGCGAGGGAACGCGAAACTTATTGCGAGGGAACGCGAAACTTATTGCGAGGGAACGCGAAACTATTGCGAGGGAACGCGAAACTATTGCGAGGGAACGCGAAATTATTGCGAGGGCATGCAAAACTTATTGCGAGGGAACGCGAAACTTATTGTGTGGCCGTGCAAACTATTGCGAGGGGAAACAAACTATTGCGAAGGAACGCGAAACTATCGCGAGGGAACGCAAAACTATCGCGAGGGAACGCGAAACTTATTGCGAGGGAATGCGAAACTTATTGTGTGGCCGTGCAAACTATCGCGAGGGGAAACAAACAATCGCGAGGGAACGCGAAACTATTGCGAGGGAACGCGAAACTATTGCGAGGGAACGCGAAACTATCGCGAGGGAACGCGAAACTATCGCGAGGGCACGCGAAACTTATTGCGAGGGAACACGAAACTTATTGCGAGGGAACGCGAAACTATTGTGAGGGAACGCGAAACTATTGCGAGGGCACGCGAAACTTATTGCGAGGGAACGCGAAACTTATTGCGAGGGAACGCGAAACTTATTGCGAGGGCACGCGAAACTTATTGCGAGGGAACGCGAAACTTATTGCGAGGGAACGCGAAACTATTGCGAGGGAACGCAAAACTTATTGCGAGGGAACGCGAAACTTATTGCGAGGGAACGCGAAACTATTGCGAGGGAACGCGAAATTATTGCGAGGGCATGCAAAACTTATTGCGAGGGAACGCGAAACTTATTGTGTGGCCGTGCAAACTATTGCGAGGGGAAACAAACTATTGCGAAGGAACGCGAAACTATTGCGAGGGAACGCAAAACTATTGCGAGGGAACGCGAAACTTATTGCGAGGGAATGCGAAACTTATTGTGTGGCCGTGCAAACTATCGCGAGGGGAAACAAACTATCGCGAGGGAACGCGAAACTATCGCGAGGGAACGCGAAACTATTGTGAGGGAACGCGAAACTACCGCGAGGGAACGCGAAACTATCGCGAGGGAACGCGAAACTATTGCGAGGGAACGCGAAACTATCGCGAGGGAACGCGAAACTATCGCGAGGGAACGCGAAACTATTGCGAGGGAACGCGAAACTTATTGCGTGGGCACGCGAAACTTATTGCGTGGGCACGCGAAACTTATTGCGAGGGCACGCGAAACTTATTGCGAGGGAATGCGAAACTTATTGTGAGGGAATGCGAAACTTATTGTGAGGGAATGCAAAACTTATTGCGAGGGAATGCGAAACTATTGTGAGGGAACGCAAAACTTATTGCGTGGCCGTGCAAACTATTGCGAGGGAAACAAACTATTGCGAGGGAATGCAAAACTATTACGAGGGAGCGCAAAACTTATTGCGAGCTAATGCAAAACTTATTGCGTGAGAACGCAAACTATTGCAAGTGTGCGCAAATTCTTTTGCAAAGGAACGCGAAACTATTGCGAAGGAGCACAAAACGTATTGTGTGGGAGTGCAAAACTTATAACGAGGTAATGCAAACTATTGCGAGCTAATGCTAAACGTATTGTTGTGGGAACGCAAAACTATTGCAAGGGCACAAAAAACCTATTGAGGGAAAGCGAAACGTAAATGAGTAAATGATGAGAGAATTGTTATTTTTGGGTGAATCTTTACACTCTTAACACTTAGTTTACAAATTTTAAATCATGACTTGCACTGCACACAGATAACTAATATTGGCATTATATTCTAATGTAATAATTATATTCTAATTATACAATGTTATATATCAAGATGGCTGCTTCGGTTTTGTTACTTTTGTTAGTATGTCATGTTTTTTGCCACTCATGTTTTACACGATCAGTTTCACCAGGGATGAACTGCTGAATATTCGGCAGAGCATACCTGATCATGTTTTTGCCTGTGTTTGATTATTCTGACGTTTTATTAGATGATATAATATTATTTTAGTTGGAGGCACAGCGGTGCTCTACAAGTGATCCAAAAGACACATGTTTGGGAAGCGAGCCGGCGTGCTTGTGAAGCAACGTGGCTTTAGGACTCTGGCGAGTATTCATCTGGGTAATGTCCGCTCCCTCACCAACACAAAGGACAAACTGCTTCTGCTCATTCAAACAAATAAGGAAACCTGGCTGATTGAAGTCATCCCTGACAGCACGTTACATCTGCCGGTTATCGGGAAAAACGAGAGGCGGTGAAACATGCTTTCACATCAACGAAAGTTGGTGTACAGATGTAACGTTGTTGAAGAAGATGTGCTGTCCTAATTTAGAAGCGCTCTTCATCAACTTTTAGCATTTCTATTCACCGCAGGTGTTTTCCTCATTTAGTCTGGAGTTTTTATATCCCGCCACAAGCATGCGTGAACACTGCATTGCAACAGATGGCTGATCACATCACAGACACGGAGCAACAACACCCGCACTCTCTTATTATTCTGGGAGATTTTAATAAAGCTAACCTCACCCGTGAACTTCCAAAAAACACATCACATGCCCCACCAGAGAATGAAATATATTGGACCACTACTATCGTTCTGTCCCACGTGCAGCTTTAGGACTCTCTGATCACTGTCTGGTCAGTGATTCATCATCTTCCGACCTACAAGCAGAAACTAAAATCAGCTAAACCTGTAGTAAAAACTGTAAAGATATGGACCAGTGAAGCATATATGGAACTACAAGCCTGCTTTGACTGCAGTGATTGGAGTGATATTGAAGCCACAGCCACAGACGAGCTTACAGATACTGTGACATCATATATCAGATCTGTGAGGACATATGTATCCTAGTAGGACATTTTTATTATTCAATAACAATAAACCACGGTTTACAGGAAAATGCAGACAGCTGCATCATGCCAAAGAGGATGCTTACAGAAGTGGGGATAAAACATTGTACAACCAGGCTAGCACAATTACTAAGGAAGTCAGAGTGGCTAAAAGCAGCCAACGATACTGCATCTTTGTGGAAAGGTCTAAAAAGCATCACCAAGTACAAGACACCTCCCCCTCGCTCTGTAGAGAGTCAACTAATGGCTTATGGACTGAATGTGTTTTACTGCAGATTTGAAAATCCCGGTCTCACACCCTTCCCTCCCTCTGATCTTCACTTCACACCAACACCCCCCCTCCTGCTACTCAACCTGCACTTATGATCAGTGAGGAGGATGTGTGCCGGGACTTACGGAAACAAAAGACGAGGAAAGATTCAGGCCCAGATGGTGTTTCATCTGCCTGTCTGTAAGTCTGCACTGACCAACTGGCCCCAATCTTCACACAGATCTTCAATAGATCACTGGATCAGTGTGAAGTTCCCTGCTGCTTCAAATGCTCCACCATCATTCCAGTCCCCTAAAAAACCCAAATCACAGGACTTAATGACTACAGACCTGTCGCTCTCACGTCTGTGGTCATGAAGTTGTTTGAGGGACTGGTCTTGGTCTACCTGAAGGACAGCACTGGACCCCTGCTGGACCACCTTCAGTTTGCTTACAGAGCAAACAGGTCTATGGATGATGCTGTCAGTATGGGACTACATTATATCCTGCAACACCTTGACAGACCTGGGACTTATGCGAGGATCCTATTTGTGGACTTCAGTTCAGTCTTCAATACCATCATGCCTGATCTTCTCTCAACCAAACTGACCCAGCTCTCCGTGCCCACCCCAGTCTGTTGATGGATCACCAACTTTCTGACAGATAGGCAGCAGCTAGTGGGACTGGGGAAGCTCCTATCCGGGACCCTCACTATTATTAGCACTGGTGCTCCTCAGAGATGCGTTCTCTCTCTACAGCTCTTCTTCCTGTACACGAATGACTGCACTGCAAAGGACCCCACTGTCAAGCTCCTGAAGTTTGCAGATGACGCCATGGTCATCAGCCTCATCTGCGACTGTGACCAGTCTGCATACAGATGGCTGTCTGGTGCAATCACAACAACCTTGAGCTGAACATGCTCAAAACAGTGGAGATGATAGTGGACTTCAGGAGTAATCCCCACCATCCTGAACAGCACCGTGCCAGCAGTGGAGTCATTCAGGTTGCTGGGCTCTACCGTCTCTCAGGACCTGAAGTGGGACACCCACATAGACTCCATTGTGATGAAGGCTCAGAAGAGGTTGTGCTTCCTTCGGCAGCTGAGGAAGTTCAACCTGCCTCAGGCGCTGCTGATACAGTTCTTTTCGGCCATCATCGAGTCTGTCCTGTGTACATCTATAACTGTCCTGGTTTGGTTCAGCCACCAAATCAGACAGAAGGAAACCACAACGGACAGTTAGGACCGCTGAGAGAATTATTGGTGCCCCACTGCCCACCATCCAAGACCTGTGTCGACTCCAGAGAGATGAAACCCACTCCCTCTTTCAACTGTTGCCCTCTGGCTGGCGCTTCTGAGCACCAGGTCATCCAGGCACAAGAACAGTTTTTACCCTCAGGTCATTTTCCTCATGAACGGCCTGACATGAAACAGCCTCAGGTCTCACAAAGAGCAATATGGAGTGGTGGTGGTGTAGTGGGCTAAAGCACATAACTGGTAATCAGGAGGTTGCTGGTTCGAGCCCCACAGCCACCACCATTGTGTCCTTGAGTAAGACACTTAACTCCAGGTTGCTCCGGGGGGATTGTCCCTGTAATAAGTGCACTGTAAGTCACTTTGGATAAAAGCGTCTGCCAAATGCATAAATGTAAATGCAATAATGTAAATACACATCCCATGTACATTCAATAACCGTACATACCCCTACCTTGTACATACATTACCACTTGCACATGTACATACACCATTCTGTTACATGTCCTATTATTTGTATGTCTATTTATACTCTTGTTTTATATTCGGTGTCTCACTGTAATGTTCTGTGTGCACTTGTTTCTCCAATCGCCAAATAAAATTCCTTGCGTACGTGAGAACATTTGGCAAGAAAGCTCATTCTGATTCTGCCCTACATTTCTTTCCTCATTAAATATTCTGTTTCACTCGGAAACATGTCGGATTACACAAAATAAAATGGTTTCAAACGGCATTTTATGGTGACTTTGACATTATGCAGGTAAATGGCTTTGAACTCAATTTACATTTGTTTACTCGCATCTACATTTTTGCCTAAATACCTCAAAGCATTTTCGTAGATAAAATGTAAACATGATGGAAGCACTGCAGATGTTTTGTTGATATTGTTTCAGGTTTGCCCCCCAGCGGCAGCTGGCAGGACCTGAAAGATCACATGCGCGAGGCGGGTGACGTGTGTTTCGCCGATGTTCAGCGTGACGGCGAGGGCGTTGTTGAATTCCTCAGACGCGAGGACATGGAGTATGCGCTACGGCGCCTGGACAGCACAGAGTTTAGATCACACCAGGTGAAGGCTTCCTTCAAAACGGCAATCTGATCGTTTTTCTTTTTAAATAGTCATTGTTTGAAGTTATTTGGTAGAGCGTGAAATTTACTGGAATTAAAAAACAAAACATGAAACGCATTTTAAAGAAAGTTCTGTAATGTCTATGGGGCGAGCGTTCCAGAGGATTTAAGAGCAGAAATGCACAAGTCATATTATAATGTAAATATTATTATTTTTTTAGAGTTTCAATACAAGTTAAGGTCAAACGACAGAATTTGTGGCATTGTTAATTATCATACACATTTTTTTGACTTGTCCCTCGTTTATTTAAAAAAAAAAAGCCATCTGTGTTCCAGTGAGACACTTACAATGGAAGTCAATGGGGCAAATCTGTAAATGTTAAAATAATAATATGCTAATATGAGTGTTAAGATGTTTTTAATATGATCTTATTTGCGATTTAGTATGAAAAACATATGATAAAAAAATGAACCTTTTCTGTGTAACGTTATATACTATTTTATAACTCGTTGCCATGGCAAAGTAATGCCGTAAACCCTAAAACGACAGCGATTTATAGATACATAATACATGAGTTTTAACTGAAGAATTAATGTAAATGTTTTTATAACATGATAAGCTTCACATTTCTGCCTTTAAACCCTCCAAAAACTGGCCCCATTGACTTCCATTGTAAGTGTCTCACTGGAACCTCCATTTTTTCCCCCCTTTTTTTTGACCTTCCTTGGATGTTTGGTCATTTTTGACCGACTTCAGTTCTCAGTCTGAGTGGTACAAGACGTTTTGACTTTTCCTAGACTTGCAATAATGAATGTACAAAAAATATTTTGGACTTGATTCGATGAGTTTAAACCACATTGTTGTTGTTCTCGGTCATAATTGACCGACCACAGGAAATGAATGGGAGAGACTCTGATACAGAGCCATTTTTTTATTGATTTGTTGAATACAATCAAATCGGCCACAATAACGAACACACGCGCACACTTACACACACATGGGAGTGAGACCATAATACACCTACAATGCAGAACATGCCAACACGCACACACGCATCTTTCTAATTTACTAAGGGGATTGTCCCTGTAATAAGTGCACTGTAAGTCACTTTGGTGGTGGTGTAGTGGGCTAAAGCACATAACTGGTAATCAGAAGGTTGCTGGTTTGATCCCCACAGTCACCACCATTGTGTCCTTGAGTAAGACACTTAACTCCAGGTTGCTCCGGGGGGATTGTCCCTGTAACAAGTGCACTGTAAGTCACTTTGGATAAAAGCATCTGCCAAATGCATAAATGTAAATTTGCATATGCAAATAAAAGGTGTAATTGAGAAATGTACAGGTAAATAAGATCTAAATAGCATAAAATTACATAAGAGGTGTATAACGTAATTATTACTTCAGGGAAGAAGAAATGTTATAATTTCTTAAAAAAAAATGAATAAAAAAGTAAGTTAGACCCGTTCTGTTTCCGGTCAATTAAAGCAGCAAACAGACTTGTTTTAACTTGTGAAATGTGACACAATTTCAAGTGCAGATTTAATTGGAAGTTTATGATATTATTTACTAAAATAATTTTGAGGTCTTGATGTCAGTAGTTGCATCGGTTCATTGAAATGTTCACAATAAGACCTGGAAAAGCAATTGACATGTTGATGTTTGTTTTGCAGGGTGAGACTTCATACATCAGAGTAATGGGGGAGCGGAGCACAAGCTGGGGCCGCTCGCGTTCTCGGTCCAGGTCTCGTGGGCGCTACTCGCCTCCCTATCAGAGCAGAGGCTCACCCCCGCCCCGTTACCGATCTCCCCCGCGCCGCATGAGCCGGCATAGCCCCCCGTCTCGTCGAGCCTCGCTCCAGCATCATAGCCCGCCGCCACGTCACTACCGGTGAACAGCGGAGCCGCCACAGCTTCTTTCCTCGTCTATCGTGCCCCTTTGTTTGACTTTTTTTTTTTTTTATTTACATTCCATTGTTATTAGATCCAAAATGGCCGCCTTCAACGTTCAGTTTTACCAAGAGTCGTGAGTGATGCACATATGCTTACAGAACAGATGAGCTTGTGTAAAGTTTGTAAACCGCAACTTTACAGGAAACACATTCAAACATATTAATATCCAGTTTGGTCAAAGGCTGAAGATCGAAGATTTTTTTTTTAGACATTACACAGTTTTATGATTGTAATAGGCAGACACTTTTAAATGTATCTTTCTGGGTCATGTGATGACTGTATGCGGAATTAATTTTATGTTCAATTAAAGCATTGTGTCAAATTTACTCCCCTAAAGTTTCGTCAAGACTCATTTTTACACATCAGTGTGTTTGAGAAACATTGCCGTGTTCCTCGGGACATCGGCTGTTATAACTTGGAAAACCTGGAAACATTAGCGAGTATTGACGCTGACTATCACCCCTGAAGTCGTGAGTTTCAATCCAGGGCGTGATGAGTGACTCCAGTCCGGTCTCCTTAGCAACCAAATTGTCCCGGTTGCTAGGGAGGGTAGAGTCACATGGGGTAACCAAATTGGGCCGGTTGCTAGGGAGGGTAGAGTCACATGGGGTAACCAAATTGTCCCAGTTGCTAGGGAGGGTAGAGTCACATGGGGTAACCAAACTGGCCCGGTTGCTAGGGAGGGTAGAGTCACATGGGGTAACCAATTTGGCCCGGTTGCTAGGGAGGGTAGAGTCACATGGGGTAACCTCCTCATGGTGGTGATTTAGTGGTTCTCACTCTCAATGGGGCGTGTGGTAAGTTTTGTGTGGATCGTGGAGAGTAGCATGAGTCTCCACATGCTGTGAGTCTCCTAAGCAACCAAATTGGCCCGGTTGCTAGGGAGGGTAGAATCACATGGGGTAACCTCCTCGTGGTCACTATGTGGTTCTCGCTATCAATGGGGCGTGTGGTAAGTTGTGTGTGAATCGTGGAGAGTAGCATGAGTCTCCACATGGTGTGAGTCTCCATAGCAACCAAATTGTCCCGGTTGCTAGGGAGGGTAGAATCACATGGGGTAACCTCCTCGTGGTGGTGATTAGTGGTTCTCTCAATGGGGCGTGTGGTGAGTTGTGTGTGGATTGTGGAGAGTAGCATGAGTCTCCACATGCTGTGAGTTTCCTAAGCAACCAAATTGGCCCGGTTGCTAGGGAGGGTAGAGTCACATGGGGTAATCACAACAAATGTATGCTAATAGAACAACACTTAATACTTTTAATGGTCCATTCTTTACTGTAATAAAACACCAATGCTGATCTGTTTCACATAAATGTAATTAAGTTGCAATAAATAATGTGTTGTGGACTGCTGTGATTATAAAACAGAGAAAATGAACGAGATGTCGCACACTCATGGCAGCAGTCTTACAATTGTTGAAGACGCTCAAAGCAAAATAAAAGTCCCCTTTTACATTGACCTCAAATGTATTAATGCTCTACATTAATAGCTAATCATCTGAGGCACATTTCCCCAGTAACCTTTAGATTTCTAGCATAATACATAATGCATTTCTCCTGCATGCTCAAATTCACCAGGGATGCATTGACTGCTTAAGCATGCCAAATCAGTCCTCTTTAATAATGATATAACAGGCAAAGCACTTTGGCCTTAAAAATATGCACGATCCAACAAATTATCCAGGTGTCCATGAATACGTCATCGAGTCTGTTGATGGAAGCACATGCTTCTTGTCCATATAAGCCATAGATGAAACACGAATATCCCATCCATTAATAACATCAGGTCATGTTCGGTGAACTTCAGGCCCATCAGCTGTCCGGTTTCTCTTTGTTTGGGCCCATGAACTCCACACCTTCTATAGGAATGTCCTTCTCTTTGATGGCTTTCTGTAAACATGTTTGCAATGAGCTTTATAAACATACGATCAAAAAAAGAACAGACAGACATCATGCATTTAACACTTTTTTTTTTTATCTACTAGCCTATTTTAGCTGGTAGATAAAAAAAAAATATTTCGGACCCGCAGAATCAAAGTTTTTTGCTCCCTCGCAGTAAGTTTTGCGCTCCCGCAGAATACGTTTTGCGTTCCCTCACAATACATTTTGCGTTCCCTCACAATACATTTTGCGCTCCCTCGCAGTAAGTTTTGCGTTCCCTCAGAATACATTTTGCGTTCCCTCAGAATACATTTTGCGTTCCCTCAGAATACATTTTGCGTTCCCTCAGAATACATTTTGCGCTCCCTCGCAGTAAGTTTTGCGTTCCCTCGCAGTAAGTTTTGCGCTCCCGCAGAATACATTTTGCGCTCCCTCGCAGTGTTTTGCGTTCCCTCAGAATACATTTTGCGTTCCCTCGCAGTAAGTTTTGCGTTCCCTCAGAATACATTTTGCGTTCCCTCAGAATACATTTTGCGTTCCCTCGCAGTAAGTTTTGCGCTCCCACAGAATACATTTTGCGTTCCCTCAGAATACATTTTGCGTTCCCTCAGAATACATTTTGCGTTCCCTCGCAAGAAGTTTTGCGTTCCCTCGCAGTAAGTTTTGCGCTCCCGCAGAATACATTTTGCGTTCCCTCACAATACATTTTGCGTTCCCTCGCAGTAAGTTTTGCGTTCCCTCAGAATACATTTTGCGTTCCCTCAGAATACATTTTGCGTTCCCTCGCAGTAAGTTTTGCGTTCCCTCGCAGTAAGTTTTGCGCTCCCGCAGAATACGTTTTGCGTTCCCTCAGAATACGTTTTGCGTTCCCTCAGAATACATTTTGCGCTCCCTCGCAGTGTTTTGCGTTCCCTCAGAATACGTTTTGCGTTCCCTCGGAATACATTTTGCGCTCCCTCGCAGTAAGTTTTGCGTTCCCTCAGAATACATTTTGCGTTCCCTCGCAGTAAGTTTTGCGTTCCCTCGCAGTAAGTTTTGCGTTCCCTTGCAGTAAGTTTTGCGCTCCCGCAGAATACGTTTTGCGTTCCCTCGCAATAGTTTGCTTTCCATTGCAATACGTTTAGCATTCCTTCAGAATACATTTTGCGCTCCTTCATGGTACGTTTTGCGTTCCCTCGAAGTAAGTTTTGCACACCCTCTGAATAATTCTTGTTCCATTGGAATATGTTTTCTGCTCTTTGCGCTCCCTCGTGGTAAGTTTTGCGTTCCATTGCAATTAATTAATCGTGGTTTTACTACAGTAACCATATTTTAACCTTAATATTCGTAGTAAAGACATTGTAATAATACAGGAAAACGAAAATCATAGTTTTTATAGTAATAATTTTGTGGTTACTATTTTTTTTTTAGTAAAAACCATAGTAACCACAAGGTTAACCATGGGTAATCAATAGTGACTATCTAGATACAATGTACTGTAGAAAACGATCATTTCCGCCAAAAATATGATAGTTAAATTATGGCATTTATATAGTAAAACCAGAACACCACAATTATTTTTATTACCATAGTTTTCGTTTTCCTGTATAAAACTATGGTTATACTGTAGTAAAACCATGATACATTTATTGAGGTACAGAAAAACATTCCCGCCCGGTCCTTTAATGGACTCCGTAAAACGATCATTTAAAAAGGTGAAAACCTAGAAGTGTCAGTACCTAAAACACTAATGTCCAACATCCCAGTAATTATTTCATTTCATGAACCGTTTAAGGACTTGTTGATACATGTAGAATTGATTATAGAAATATATATATTGCTGTACCTGCACACATGTGTGATATTTCTTGAATAATTCAGTGCACGGATCTCCACTGCGGTCTCCCTTCAGGAATTTCTCGGCAAACCAGCGATTAAAACACTGATCATACTCGCGCTTGAGCTCCGTGCAGCCCTCACCGACACTGTTCATCTTCACACAGCCGATCACTGATTATAATCCAGCTCAATTCGATGTTTATCGGAGGAATTTTCACAGCGCTTATTCCCTCTGATCTCGCTTGACTTTGCTGGTACCACGTGATTCAAGATGTCGCACGATGATGATGTCACAAAATCAAAGTCTTTTAAAGGACGAAAAGGTGAAATATCTCTATATAAAATGTACTTTTTATGGCTTCATCAATAATAATAATAATAATATTAATTAATTAAAACGTGTTTAGTTAATTTATCTAATTATAATTTTGACCTTTTAATTTTGGTTTCGTATTCATAAACGCAAATTTAATAAAAACCAAATTATTGAGTGAAGAAAGGCTGTATATTGTCAATATTAGAGATTGTCTGAATAATATATATATATATATATATATATATATATATATATATTAAAACATTAAATATTTAAATACGTCTATAAAGTCTTTATAAAGTATTTATTTAAGTTATGTTTGTACTTCTTGTACCTTTATTTTGTTTTAGCGTTATCAACTTCCCCTCGGCAGTTTTTTATTTACATAATGTTGCCGTTATTATAAAAAAAAACATATTTCTACATATAATATATATATATATATATATATATATATATATATATATATATATATATATATATATATATATATATATATATATATATATATTAATATTTGTAATATTTGCCAGCTTGTGCACAGCTTCTGTAAATAAAAATAACAATAATATGCAATAATAAAATATTATTTGAATTATATATTATATTAAAACGATGGTTAAAATGGTTTTGCAAATCATTATAATTTTTTTTCAAAGGCTCTAGGAATAACAGAAAATAAAACATTGAAGTTTATTAATATTTTGATAAATTATAATTTAAAGTAGAATTACATAATGATATTTAAAAATGATAATTAAAAAAAATAATAATAATTTTTTTTATATATATATATATATATTACTATTTATTTATTTATTTTTTAATATATTTATATTAATTGTTAAATGTTTGTAATCTCATTTGTATTGTGCCCAGCATAGAATAAACAGTATTTTCGATGCATGTTTGTAATATTTTCCAGTGGAGGGTAAAATACATTTGATTAATGTACATAATTTGAAATTATAATGACATTTTTACACCAGTTGCTTTTATGTACAACACAATACACCAAAAACACACACATTTATTCCATATTATAATACAGATTATACCATATGCTGCACACATTTCTGACAATATACTATGTAGTTTCACTGAATACAATAAAAATATATAGGTTTTGCATACAATTTCAATCTTTTGTGTCTATTGTTGTCAGCGCTTCATGTCACAGAGGCTATGAGCCGAATACATTAATAATGTTGAGTTTTTACAATTCACACATCCAACATTTTTATATATTATAATATTGTCAGCTACATACAGTATCATTCAATGTAAGCTAATAACATAGAGCATAAAACAGCGATAAATACTAAGATATATGAGGATGAAATTGGAATATAACAGGGGGAATAAGTGTTTATAACACTGGCACTTTAACCCAATCGGTCTGAATTACAAGTGTTTTAGCCGTTTACTACAATCACATCAAATCTAACAAGTGCTCAACATATGGGACAAAAATAAAAACATTTGGCTGCTGGTAAATCACATCTGTACAGACACACTCACACACAAACACACGCAATATGGCATATATCTGATACATCTGTAACCAAGTTAAACTCAAGCGCACACACACACACACACATCAATGGCTTTGTGACACAAGCGTCCACCGCACATTCCCTGAACAGAGACACTTAAGGCAAAAAGATCCATACAAATGAAAATACCTTGTTTTTACAGTAAAGTTGGTTCACTTAGTGAGGTACTTCATTGTGTAGCAGCTCAACGTACTCTATTATATGAGGGATGAGTGATGTTAAGGGGCAAAAAATAGTTTTTGGGTGAATCTTACAAAAATGTAGCTTATAGAAGACTGCTTTATGACCATTAAGATTTAAAATGATGACAATTATGCACATTTAAACTCTTATTACTGTAATGCATTCAGATTTGTTTATTATACTTCACGCTCCTATGGTGTTCGGTCATTTTTGACCGAAATACATTTGGCAAATGTAAAATTTCCTTTATCTGAGCAGTGCAAGACTTGGTGACTTTGCCATCTGAATGTACACAAATCGAGTAGGTCTTGATTCGATAAGTCTGAGTGGTTATGGGGATAAAACGACACCTTTGGTATTCGCGGTCAAAACTGATCGATCATTTAAAATGAACGGGAAAGACCAAAACACAGCTATTTTTTTTAGTGGTCAAATACAAACAATAAATCAGCCACAATGCAGAAAAAAACAGGCAGAAATTACAGGGTGAGACTCTAAAACATCCTCAGTGCAAACACACACACACACACACACGCACACACACACACACACATACACACACACACACACACACAAACATACACACACACACACACACACACAAACATACATACACACACACACACAAGCACACACACACACACACTCACAAACATACACACACACACATACACGCACTCACAAACATACACACACACACATACACACACTCACAAACACACACACACACACACAAACATACATACACACAGACACACAAGCACACACACACACACACTCACAAACATACACACACACACACACACACGCACACACACACACGCACACACTCACAAACATACACACACACACATACACACAAGCACACACACACAAGCACACACACACACAAGCACACACACACACACACACACACACAAGCACACACGCACACACACACAAGCACACACACACACACTCACAAACATACACACACACACACACATACACACACTCACAAACATACATACTCTCACACACACACACACACACATACATACACACATACACACTCACACACATACATACAAACACACACACACACTCACACACATACACACATACACACACACACACTCACACACATACACACATACACACAAACATACACACACACACACACACTCACACACACACACATACATACACACACACAAACATACACACACACTCACATACACACACACTCACATACACACACACATACATACACACACACACACACACAAACATACACACACACACACACACTCACACACATACAAACACACACATACATACACACTCACACATACACACACACACACATACACACACACTATAGAAATCTTAGAATTGCTAAATGTTTACTCTGATTCTTTTTGCAGTTCATTTCTGTTTCATGTTCTTGACATTATTATGAATTTACTTTGAGTTATTACATTTTTTATGTTTGAAATAAATTATTGGTATAAAAATGTTTATTCTGTGTTTCCTGTTTGTGACATCACGGTCAGATTTAACTGCAAAAACTGACACTTCAAATCCATTTTAACAAGCTGAACTTTGACCAATAATAGTTTGATCATGTCTGAATATATAATCAAATATCTTGCGATCAAATATTAAATTATTAGCATTTTCCAAAAATTTGCTTATTTGTATATGCAAATGAATGGTAAAATAATGTAAATAAGATAAAAATAGCATAAAATCCCAAAATAAAAGCACATTTATTAAATTGCATCATCATCACACATCTGGTGACACTTCCGGTCAGAAATGACCGTGAACATCAAAGGAACGTGGCGTTTTTGAGTAGCATCGGAGGGCGTTTCTCATTAGATTTAAATCAATTTGACTGTTACAGTATTAAAATAACGATGAATTGTTGATTTAAATCAGCGTAAAGGAAATGCGGTACGGCCGATATTACCCGACGAACAGTCTGCACACGTAACACACTTATGCATTACAGTAATGAGAATTTGGGGAACATTTGCTTGAAAATGTCTTTTCAACGACCAACGAATTATCCTTAAATTTGCCAACATTTCGATCATGTTTGTGAGTCTCACACGATGAGCTGAAAATGACATTAATTCGCTTTAAACTCCAAATATAAATACACATACAGCATTGTTTATAATAATTGTGCTTTTATCAAATCTGTATTAGTAAGGCTGCACTTAAGCATTTGTCACGCACCGTTGCCTTTATAGATAATCTTTATATATATATTTATATATATTTAACCATTTATTGACATCCTCAAACCTCAAATCTAGTCCTCATGCATCCTGTAACATCTCACTTATATATTCTCTTATTAATCACCGTTGCTCTTAAGGACCTCATGGTGTCAAAATTGGCATTTATTCCGTGTCTGTAAGATTTGAGGTCAATTATATGTTCGTGTACTCCTAAAAGTGGCTAAATATTCATTTAATTGAATCTACGGTCTACGGCGAGATGTACATTAAGATCGAGGAAACTACAAAGTAAAGAAAGACTAGGAAGGAAAACGAGCGGGATCATTCTAGAATCACGGTATAGGCCTATGTCACACTTCCTGCTTCCGGAACGCGGAGTAGGGATTCAGAACTTCCGGTCAACATCTGAACCATCCGAGGTAGACGGACCACGAGCTGTGAGGTCATGAAACGAAGGTTTTAGGTTCTGTAGAAGCTGTAAGTTCGTATGAAATCAACCTTGTTTTAAGAAAAACATGTTTTATCCGCGATCTTATGGGGAAAAAACTACACTACCCACAATCCTAAGCGTAGCAGCAACGTCTGCTGATTGGTGCAACTCGCTGTTGCCATAGAAACGTTTACCTTACTGGCGAACGGCTAGAGCTGTAACAACAATGGCAGGCTACACCCGCAGCCAAGGGCGCAGATGGCACTAGGGACGGGGGGGGGGGGGGGGGCATGACCCCCCCCAGATTCATAGTGACCCGATGAAGTTTTGGTGGGTGATTGGCATACCAGTCAAATAACAGTCTGAACATGCATTGCTAGTGGTGATCAGGTAGGCCTTTGTTTACCTTTGTTCATTGTTGTTTATCCATGATTTCAAATAAGAACCCCCTCAATGGCTTTTTAGTGAAATCATTAGCCCAAATTACGCAAAGTAACTCATTTGCTGACAGCTTGCCCCCCCCAGTTAAAAAATCCCATCTGCGCCACTGCCCAGATTTGGTCCAGCGGTATCTATCGGACTCCGCCATTGTAAAAAGCTAACCGGAAGAGCCGTATCCCTACTAAAAGACGTACTTCCGGTCTTCGATTTCTTTCGTGACATAGGCCTATATAGTGGCTTTGATTATTTTGGCTAACGCCTGTCTTTGTGGGACCGTTCCGGCAATATTAGACGACGCTGCTTCATTCCAGGGGTCTGTTTTGTGAGTGGCCTCAAACAGCCGCAGCGAGCGAAACGGAATCACTTGTTCTCAATGAGAATCTGGACCTTGTGGACCAAGTCTCGCGCCATCACCAGCAGCTTCGGGACGTCGTGATGTTCGGCCATTTCTAAACAAGACGCAAGGGAAAAAATAAGATCATTATAACGGCGACGGCGCCGTGGCGCGTGCATTTAAAGCTCAACCGGTTCGTCGCGCTCGTCTCACCGTTGAAGAACTTGATGATGTCCGTGAAGTCCATGTTGTTCTCCAGGATGATGTCGCGGTACAGCTCCACCAAAGCCAGCGCGATGAAGAGTACAAAGTGCTCCGATGAGGCATAACGCGCGGACCAGATGGTCTCCCACACGGAGAACACGTCGTCATACACCATTTCTGGAAAGAGCGGTGAACAGAAGCAGAACTTGCATGTTAATTCGGTGGATGTGACTCGATTATCATCGTCCAGAGGTCGTCAAAATGGTGCGTTTGAGGCGGGACTACTTTTTAGGGTTTTCCGTCACCATGCATGTCACAGATAACCTGGAATATTCCAGACACAGTCCTGACACTCACCTCGTTTAAAGTCCAAGAGGAACCAGCGGTAACAGAAGTAGAAGTGCGTGTAATCTCCGTTCTGCTGCATGAGCTCGAACAGTTCAGCGTCCAGAATCTAGAGAGGTTTTATAGGGAAACTGAATGAGCCAGACACGGCACAATGAGCGGGTCATATATGCAACATACGTGTGCATGTGATTCTGTACAGAACCTGGATGAGTGAGCGCATGTTGGCGAAGTGCGTGTCCATTGCGCCGCCGTGAGGGAAGTTCTGATTCATTCTCTTCATGAGCTCCGTGAAGCAGCTGAACGCCATTGCCTCTGATTTGAAACAGTAATAAAGAGATTATTCAGACATATGGAATAAATGAGAGCAATAAGATACTCGAGGATTATTGCTTCACTTTAAAATCACCGTTAAAGTGTTAAATGCACATTACAGCCAGTGCGAGTGACTAAACCGCCCCTTATCGATGGTAAAATTACCATTACGTGTTCAATCACACAATCGAGTGGCTTATTGATGTTTATTGATGCAACATTCAATACATTCATAAATGCATTATTAATAATAATAATTGCTACACATGTTTTTCACCATGTGATGTAGTCCATGTGTGTGCGTGTGTGTGTGTGCATGTGTGAGTGTGTGCGTGCATGTGTGTGTGTGAGTGTGTGTGCGTGCATGCGTGCGTGTGTGTGTGTGCGTGCGTGTGTGTGCGTGCGTGTGTGTGTGTGTGTGTGTGTGTGCGCCTGCGTGCGCGTGTGTGTGTGTGTGTGTGTGCGTGTGTGTGCGTGCATGTGTGTGTGTGTGTGTGTGTGTGTGTATGTGCGAGTGTGTGTGTGTGTGTGTGTGTGTGTGTCTGTGTCTGTGTGTGTGAGTGAGTGTGTGTGTGAGTGTATGTGCGAGTGTGTGTCTGCATGTGTGTGTGTGTGTGAGTGTGTGTGTGAGTGTATGTGTGTGTGTGCGAGTGTATGTGCGAGTGTGTGTGTGCGAGTGCGTGAGTGCGTGTACGCGTGTGTGTGCGTGTGTGCGTGCGTGTGTGTGCGTGCGTGTGCGTGTGAGTGTGTGAGTGCGTGCGTGCGTGTGTGTGCGTGCGGGTGTGCGCGTGTGGGTGTGTTTGTGTGTGTGCGTGTGCGTGTGTGAGCGCGTGCGTGTGCGCGTGTGTGTGCGTGCGTGTGCGCGTGCGTGCGTGCGTGCGTGTGTGTGCGTGTGTGATTGCGCAAGCGTGCATGTGCGTGCGTGTGCGTGTGTGTGTCCACTATAACAACATGGCTTTGAACGAGTTGGAACGATCTAGATCTCAGTACGGTTACGGGGGTTATTAAATAGTTTAGGATTTAACATCAAACATACCATCATCCAGAATGACCAGCAGGGGTGCAAGCAAGTCACACATTCCCTGGACGTAACCGATGTCAAGATGCTGCCACACATAACTGACAGGCAAAAACAACATTGAACGTGGAGTGTTAGCGTGATGCATACTTTAAATCAAGCTTTATGACATGAGAGTGTTTTACCTGCACATGATGTTGCGTAGTTTCTCGAGGTTGGCCGGAGTGAAATAACAGTAGTTTCGATCACATCGCTGGACGTCTTTGTCAATACGGTGTAGATTGAGCGTGTACAGGTCTACTAGCTCTTGCTGCTCGGAAAAATTATGGAAAATGATGGAAAATGAATGGACATTTTTTTACAGGATATACAAACTTCTAGTGATGCTTAACTTTTGATCTGCATTCAAATCTCAGGATGTTTGCTTGATTGTCTCATTGGATATATTTCTCATCTAAACAACATTTAATGCTTTGAATCTATTAATTACCAACACGATGACGAGGGAAGACGGCGAGATGTTTCCGAAACTTTTGGTACCCCAGGATCAGCGTGTTTACCTTTTAAATGTGGTGCCACCAGAACACGGATATAGCTGCAGGCAGAGCTCCAAACCGCCAGCAAAAATAACCTAACCCCAACCGTGACTGGAAATGATGCCCCTTTTGGAGTTGGCCCAACCTCGTTTTGGCGTAACCCCGCCCCTTCTGACATAACCCCACGCTCTTTTGGAGATGTCCGGCCTGAGGCTATACCTACTTGGAGAAAACGGAGCTCACGTGTGCCCACACGCCCAACAACACTTACCGCTTTGGCCACCGGGGGCAGAGTTTCGAATTTCGGTATGCACATACCGATTTTAGCTGAAGAAACGTCAACCGACTGTTGCTGATTTAACTGTCAGATCAGTCTGTAGCAGGGCTGGACGGGTAATCTGGCCTCCCAGGCATTTTCCCGGGTGGGCCGACACACTTTGGGGGTGATCAGGGGCGGACTGGCCATTGGGAGAACCGATGGGTCCGGCGGGTCGGCCGCCAACTGGGCCAAATGGGCTGCGATGGACCACAAAACCACGCCGGGATATGCAGAGAAGGACAGCGAACCCCCCCCCCCCCCACCCCAACACCAACACCCCCCACCACCACCCCCCCCCCCCCCCCCACACCGCCCCCCCCCATAGGCCAGTTGCTATGTAAAAACCGGAGCCGAATTCTCTTCCCAGTCCAGCCCTGGTCTGTAGTGAAATCAAATCAAATTGAAATGGGAACCGAATTGGGAATTCTGTAGCGACACCTAACTCTATTTAAAACGGTCTTCGATGACCTCACAATCTTACTGAGTAAGTGGTCCCAATCGACGACACCGGAGATGCTACGTCGTTCTTGCGTTCTCCAGTGACCGCCAGAGAGTCTGGTTTCGGTAATAAGTTCTCCATCTCCGGTTCTTCCTCAGAGAGCGCCGATTCCGTTTCCTCCGGGCTCGTGTCCACGCCGGGGTCCATGCAGAGCTCCAAAGCTGGCATTCCCATGGCCGATTTCGCCCTCGAGCTGGACACCGCCATGGGACGAGCCAATGTGAGAGGCGTCTTCGATGAGTTACACTCCGAAGGCATGTATACCACAGAAGAAGAAATCTCCTCCATTTCCAAGGCCGAAGGCGAGTCGTCGGACATATCTGGAGATCTGGAGGTGATCAGACCGCAGCTTTCCGACTCCGAGTCGATGATTTGTTTGATTATCGATGTGGCTCTACTGCGATCAGAATCCCAGCGGGTCATTTGTGGTGTACCATTTTCAGCATCCATTGGGTCGTTTGGTTCAGACGAACTTTTAGAGATGCTTGTTGAGTTGCTGGTCATCTCAGAGGTCATGTGATCACCTAAAGCTTCAGGTTTGTTGTCATCCGTTTGAGAGATCCGTTTGACGTCCTCTATCAGGTCTGGGTCACTACATTTGGACTCGATGTCTGTCGTCTGGTCAGCCTCTGATTTCGTGCGGTCTTCTACAGATGGTGCGGAAGCGCTTCCCTCAACCGAGCCGTTGACCTCTTCTGAATTTGATGATTTGGTCATTTCTTCAATTGGCTCTTTTGATGATTGACGCTCACGCTCGTTTTCAATGTCATCACAAGGTTTTTTGGCTTCAGTCTCAGGGCGGGGCTGCATTTTAGGCTCAGTTGCGCTTTTTGAGTTCGGATCTTCTTCTTGGGAAACTCCTGACTTGTGTGTTTCCGTCCTACGTGATTCTTCAGCATCAGAGGTTTGTGGTTTGACCACCTCAACATCTGAAGTCCTGCTCTCTGTTTGTGGGATGACCGCCTCTTCCTTCGGTGTGTCCTGAGCGGTGGAGATGTTCTGCGTTGGCTCCTCTTTGGACTTGTCATCCAGGTCAGAACTGGGAGGAATATCTGTGTGACCTTTAGGCACCACTGAGGTCACAGCCGACGGTTCTCGAGCTGAGGTTTTGGGCCCAGACTCTTGTGCCGGAGTCTCCTCGGTGCTCGGAGAGCAGTCTGACATCCCGGAGGTCACGGAGAAGTTACGAGATGATGGATGGCCAGAGTCCGGAGAACTAGTGCAATTTGGGAGAGCTCCGTTGGGA
Organism: Moxostoma hubbsi; assembly: GCA_032164185.1. Classification (NCBI taxonomy): domain Eukaryota; kingdom Metazoa; phylum Chordata; class Actinopteri; order Cypriniformes; family Catostomidae; genus Moxostoma; species Moxostoma hubbsi. The sequence goes on along the minus strand of JAVLUX010000038.1, from coordinate 2,031,695 downwards.
ATTTTGGGCTGTGGCTTCTCATTTTTTGGCTTGGGCTCAGATTCAATTGGGTCCACCTCATCAACAGACCCAAATACCTGTGGATGGTCAAACAGAGATGTGAGATACATTTGGACATATGTACATGATGTCAACATCAAGTATAAGTTTAATACTGTGGAGTTTTCACACTCTCACTAGATAAAATAAACTCATAAATTGAACGACTCCTTTGTCTTGCTGAGGCTTATATCATAGCTAACATTTGATGTATCCTTAATACACACAATTAAATAATATTTTCCTATTTTTTGCATAGTTTTGCAAAATCTCAGCTTGATTAGAAATGACGATAATAGTGTTTTTAAAATATGTAATATTTAAAAAGTAATATTACAATTTTACATATTAAAATGTAATTAAATATAATTAATAATATTCATATTTTACTATATTAAAATATTTTTAATGCTATTATAATTTTTTATATTAAAATAAACGTATATTTAATTATATTAAAAAACTATATTATAAAAATGTATTTAAATATAATGTATTAATAATATTAATTTATTATTATATAAAAATATTATTAATGCCATTATAATTTTTATATTAAAATAAACGTATATTTAATTATATTAAAAAACTATATTATAAAAATGTATTTAAATATTATGTATTAATAATATTAATGTATTATTATATAAAACTATTATTAATGCTATTATAATTTTTTATATTAAAATAAACGTATATTTAATTATATTAAAAAACTATATTATAAAAATGTATTTAAATATTATGTATTAATAATATTAATGTATTATTATATAAAAATATTATTAATGCCATTATAATTTTTTATATTAAAATAAACGTATATTTAATTATATTAAAAAACTATATTATAAAAATGTATTTAAATATAATGTATTAATAATATTAATGTATTATTATATAAAAATATTATTAATGCTATTATAATTTTTTATATTAAAATAAACGTATATTTAATTATATTAAAAAACTATATTATAAAAATGTATTTAAATATTATGTATTAATAATATTAATGTATTATTATATAAAAATATTATTAATGCCATTTTAATTTTTTACATTAAAATAAACGTATATTTAATTATATTAAAAAATATATTATAAAAATGTATTTAAATATTATGAATTAATAATATTAATGTATTATTATATAAAAATATTATTAATGCTATTATAATTTTTTATATTAAAATAAACTTATATATAATTATATTTAAAAAATTATAAAAATGTATTTAAATATTATGTATTAATAATATTAATGTATTATTACATAAAAATAATATTAATGATATTATAATTTTTATATTAAAATAAACGTATATTTAATTATATTAAAAAATATATTATAAAAATGCAATTAAATATTATGTATTAATAATATTAATGTATTATTATATACAAATATTATTAATGCTATTATAATTTTTTATATTAAAATAAACGTATATTACACATTTTTGTTTGACTTATAGTTTTAAACTTGTAATAATTTTATTTTGACACTTAAATTTTGAAAGTTTGGGTCTGGGACGAGACTAAAACAGTCAAATCTATACATAAAAGACATTTGAGAAGTACCAGTAATAAAAGGCCTTGTATATTGTACATATATATATATATATATATTGTCCTCTGGGTAGGGTCAATGCATGATTAATATCTCACCTGAGTGCTGCTATTGGAGTCGCTCTGTGAACACGCGTGACTGTGTTTCTCTGAACTGCTGCCCTGCGACGACCAGAGAGAGAAGCACAAACGCATTAATCGCATTAAATGCATGTAAACGTCAGTTTGTATCTACAACTTCTTGCTGGTTCCCAGCACATCCGATATGTGTAGGAAGATACGAGCATAAACATTTACATCCGTGCTGATGGTTGAGTCGTGGCACAATCCGTGGTCCACGCTGGCACCAGACGCACATTTAGCGATAGCCGCGGCGTGCAGTTCCTTCTCGCGCTGTCGTACGATGGCTTCACATCCCAACCACTCGCTCATCGTCTGCTCGTAACACGCTCGGATCTGCTCATCCACCTAAAAAGAGTTTAGCGCCATTATGGCTCTGAGGTTTTACTTAAAGGGATGGTTTTTGGGTGTACTGTCCCTTTAAGAAGTCTGCCATCAATGAAAGAGTCACTTCAGCTCACCTCTTTGCGTTCTTGAAGCGTCATGGTGAATTGATAGTGTCCTAACAGAAGGGCCAGACCTCTTTACGCAGAGACGGCTCTACACCACCATAATACACCAGACGCAGAAGTTCCTCTTCCTCGTGAAACTGCACAGGAGAGGGAGATTACTGCTCAGTTTTAAACAATCTGAGGGTGCATTTGTGCATTGTAAAGATGTATGGAGTGTCACATACAGTGCTGTCCTGTAGAAACGCTTTCCACACCTCTGCCGAGAGTCCTCCTTTAGCATCATAAGGAGTATCCGGCTCGACGATGGTGGGGTTGACTAGGGCTGACAGGTGTGTGCGGACGGTGGACAGGTGACGGCAGTACGCCAACCCTTAAAGACACACATCAGACCACGAGTCAGAACAACGAAACGTCTCCTGAGGTGCATACAAGACCATGTTATGTGATACATACAGCCGTAGAAAGCACGAGAATGATCTGTGGGTTTCATGGTCTCGCAGAGTAACTTCAGTGGCGCCCTGATGAGGAACAAATAAACAAACAGTAAATCTCATGATCGAATCTCTATAAACACTTTCAGGTCATTTTGCACCCCAAAAAACAAAAGGACAAAGATGAGAAATTAAATGTTTCCTCAAGGAAATGAAGCCTGTTTTGGTTGGTGTAATCGGATTACAAAGTATCAAAAAAGTATTGTAATGCATTACCCAAAAGTTGTTGTGGGGGGGGGGTTCGTTGTTCATGCCCAAAAGTTGTTGTGGGGGGGGGGTTCGTTGTTCATGCCCAAAAGTTGTTTGGGGGGGGTTCGTTGTTCAAGCCCCAAAGTTGTTGTTGGGTGGGGGTGGGGGGGGGGGTTCGTTGTTCAAGCCCCAAAGTTGTTGTTTGGGGGGGGGGGGGGGGGTTCGTTGTTCAGCCTAAAAGTTGTTGGGGGGTGGGGGGGGGGGGGGTTCGTTGTTCAAGCCTAAAAGTTTTTTGGGGGGCGGGGGGGGGTTCGTTGTTCAAACCAAAAGTTGTTGGTTGGGGGGGGGGGGGGGGGGTTCGTTGTTCATGCCCAAAAGTTGTTGTGTGGGGGGGGGGGGGTCGTTGTTCATGCCCAAAAGTTGTTGGGTGGGGGGGGGGGGTCGTTGTTCAAGCCCAAAAGTTGTTGGGTGGGGGGGGGGTCGTTGTTCAAGCCCCAAAGTTGTTGTTGAGTGGGGGGGGGGGGGGGTTCGTTGTTCATGCCCAAAAGTTGTTGGGTGGGGGGGGGGGGTCGTTGTTCAAGCCCCAAAGTTGTTGTTGAGTGTGGGGGGGGGGGGGGTTCGTTGTTCAAGCCCCAACGTTTGTTGTTGGGTGGGTGGGGTGGGGGCGGTTCGTTGTTCAAGCCTAAAAGTTGCTGGGGGGGTGGGGGGGGGGTTCGTTGTTCAAGCCCCAAAGTTGTTGTTTGGGGGGGGGGGGGGGGGGGTTCGTTTTTCAAGCCTAAAAGTTGTTGGGGGGTGGGGGGGTGGGGGTTCGTTGTTCAAGCCCAAAAGTTGGTGGGGGGGTGGGGGGGGGGTTTCGTTGTTCATGCCCAAAAGTTGTTGGGGGGGGGGTTTCGTTGTTCAAGCCCAATTGTCCAATAATGTTTAAAAAATATATATACAGTATATATATATATTAAGAAAATAATTAAAATGAATGAATAAATAAAAGTAAACAAAATAATTATTTAATAAATAAAAAATATTTTTTCTTTTGATTTTGGGGTGAAATAGGTTGTGGACATTTCTTTGTCGGATTCACCAGAAATCCACAACACAGATATTTGCCCAAATATACAAAATCCACAGTCTGTCATCTGGGCATCAGACTGGCCTGTCATGGTTGCATCCGTTGGGAAGTCCACCATCAGATGATCCGTTCTGGGAACAGGAAGAACAAGACGACTTCCTGGGTGTCGGCTGCCACATGTTCACTGCCTGATCGATCAGTTCCGGTGCCACTAATACGATGTGAGAAAGTCAATTAGTTTAAGATAAATTCACTTGTGAATGCAGCATAAATCAAAGCATTTAAGAACTTTAACCTAGTGAGACCCCGCGTGCACAAGCGTGGATGTTGTATTTTGGCTTTGCTATACGCAGCGCATAATTCAAATTGATTTAAACCGACTGATCTCAGTTCAGAGACTCTGTGCTGTCAGTAAAGGGTTAAACTTTCAACACATCGAGTCATGTGACCAAACAACATGGCGCTGATCACAGCGCAGTTTGTCTTTGGGAGAAACGCCAATAAAACTACATCTGGTATGAAACTGAATTAAGTTTTTACACTGAAACCTGTTTGAGATTAAAGATTAGAGTCTCTAGTTTCGTCCGATATGACATTTTTAAAATTTGAGCGATTTATCACGAAAAGCCAATCTGTTAAACACAATGTGCACTAATGTGTACGCTAGCACATTTTTTCCTTATAAATCCTTTATTTACATTTTCACATTAAGAATTAATGAGTTCATCCAAAAACTGAATAATGTGTCTTTCAGAGGCTTTATATGGAGTTAGGATGAAAATAAGGTGCATTTCAAACTGTTCTGAGACCAGTGCAGACAGACAGCACACTGGAGGTTAAGTCATGCACTAAATAGGGAGCAAGGGAGCATCCTATATCTCTCCTATAACTGTTCTGAGACCAGTGCAGACAGACAGCACACTGGAGGTTAAGTCATGCACTAAATAGGGAGCAAGGGAGCATCCTATATCTCTCCTATAACTGTTCTGAGACCAGTGCAGACAGACAGCACACTGGAGGTTAAGTCATGCACTAAATAGGGAGCAAGGGAGCATCCTATAGCTCTCTTATAACTGTTCTGAGACCAGTGCAGACAGACAGCACACTGGAGGTTAAGTCATGCACTAAATAGGGAGCAAGGGAGCATCCTATAGCTCTCATATCAGTACATAGATTCACCATTAATAATGGATCATTTTATTTGAACATGGTTGACAGTGATTGGATGATACTTTGAATCTGAATGAATTATGCTAATTTCTGATGTGATGTCATAAACATGAATAATCAACACTCCTGGAAACATAATAAAGAATCGGATTAAATAAATCAGACTTTCTATAGTTTAGTGTTATTTAAAATTTCCCAACTGAGTCCCGCTGTCCACGTATGAGGACATCAAATTTTAGGGAAATGATTTGCTCTAGAAATAGTTTTTTTTTTGCATGTTTATTAAATGCTAGTAGTTATGAATAAAAAAAGGCAAATGGAAAATGCACACAGCAGACACCTACCAAACTCCTGACTGCCTGGATATATTATCCGAAAAACATAGTCAGTGGCTTCGTCGTCGTCTTTATCTGAGAATGACTCACAGGACCCATGAGGACTTCTTTTACGCAGTTTTGGGAACACCTTTCCCTGGAAAAGAAACAAAGCCGTCACTAAAATCCAGTGCTCCCCATTCAGCCTGTTGAAGAACGACTCATTTAAAGTGCTCTGCTGACCTTTCCCCTTTGTGACCACAGCGGAGGATCTAACTGTCCGTGAGGAAGGAGGCCTGTTTCCAGACACGTGAGGAACTGTAGTATATGACCTCCTTTTGGAAACCGGAACGGTGGTCTCTGGATTCCATCTTGGCTGACCAGAACCACCGTGCCACCACTGTCAACTGCAGACGCAAGTACATTTGACATGTCTTTCCCTAGTAATCGACACTTCTTGATCCGTTCATTTACAACGGATATAAAAATAGTCTTCACCTAGTGGTTGGCTCACGACGTCTCGCACATACCTCAATTGAAGTCATTACTTGCTGAAAATCATACCTCTGGACAGGGACGGATTACCAACCGGGTCAATGGGGCCAGTGCCCAGGGGCCCTCGACTGCCCAGGGGGGCCCTGGCCTTTAAGTTGCAAGATCTAGTTTGGTGATTCCCCCACACTAGAAAACACTTTTGGACATGACTATCAACCCCCCCCCCCCCCCCCCCCCCCCAGGAGGGAGATGTTCTCATCTCCACTCTGAATGCAGGGGCCCTCGACTACCAGGGGGCCCTTGAATACCAGGGGACACTTGACTACCAGGGGGCCCTCGACTATCAGGGTGCCCTCGACTACCAGGGGGCCCTTGACTACCAGGGGGCCCTCGACTATCAGGGTGCCCTTGACTACCAGGGGGCCCTCGACTGCCCAGGGGGGCCCTGGCTTTTAAGGTTGCACGATCTAGTTTGGTGATCCCCCCCGCTTGAAAACACTTTTGGGTATGAAAAACGACCCCCCCACCCCCAAGGGAGACGTTCTCATCACCACTCTGAATGTAGGGGCCCTTGACTACCAGGGGGCCCTTGACTGCCCAGGGGGGCCCTGACCTTTAAGGTTGCACGATCTAGTTTGGTGATCCCCCCCGCTCGAAAACTCTTTTGGGTATGAAAAATGACCCCCCCCCCCCCCCCCCCCACCCCCAAGGGAGACGTTCTCATCTCCACTCTGAATGCAGGGGCCCTTGACTGCCCAGGGGCCCCCTGGCCTTTAAGGTTGCACGATCTAGTTTGGTGATTCCCCCCCCACTCAAAAACACTTTTGGGTATGAAAAACAACCCCCCCACCACCCCCAGGGGAGACGTTCCCATCACCACTCTCAATGTAGGGGCCCTTGACTACCAGGGGGCCCTTGACTACCAGATGGCCCTCGACTACCAGGGGGCCCCTGACCTTTAAGGTTGCACAATCTAGTTTGGTGATCCCCCACTCGAAAACTCTTTTGGACATGAATAACGAACACTCTACCCTTGGGTGGAGCAGGGGCCCTTGGAGATAATTGGCCCCAGGTCCTTTGCAAGTCATAATCCGTCCCTGCCTCTGGGAGAACTATTCCTGAACACTGATATGTTTACCTTGTTGATGGCAGTGCAAATACACAATTTCATCTAGACGAATAGTCATCGCATAATCCCAATACACACTGTGGAGAAATGAAACACAAAGACACTGTTGGTTTATTCCAAACACAAAAACCATAAAGAAGTCCTCATCGCCACTCTGAACGCACCTTTTCTCATAATCAAACTCTCCCACGTTGCCGTTCATCAGCTGGTTTGGAGTCCACTTCAGTGTCATAAGATCAGCCGTCTGATGAAGAGAGAGGTATCCTGGGATCGCTTCCATATCATCCGTCTAAAGAGCAGACATGATTTATTGCCCTACTTTAATGAAACGGGCACATCACAAAGGCATTGTTTTGAGTAATAATTCACAGCTGACGTACTGGCTGCACCAGGACATTGTTCTTTCCGAAGAGTAACGTGGCTCTGGAATTCTGATGGAGGGATTCCACATAATTCCGAGCCCAGAGAGACGGTCGGTCTTCCATACTGCCACTTGACTGACGTTTCTGAATCTGAAAGAGGAGAAATCTCATTTGTTTACAGCATTTCACACTGCTATAATCTTCTTAAAGGTACAGTGCACCCAAAAATGAAAATGCTCTCATCATTTGCTCACCCTCATGTTTCAGTTCTGTAGGTCCATACAATGGAAGTGAATGGTGACCGGAACTTTGACGCTCCAAAAAGCACATAAAATCAACATAAAAGTAATCCATAAGACTCCAGTGGCTTAATCCATGTCTTCAGAAGTCATATGATAGGTGTGAGAAAAAGATCAATATTTAAGTCATTTTTTACTATAAATCTCCACTTTCACTTTCACATACGACTCCAGTGGTTTAATCCATGTCTTCAGAAGTGATATGATAGGTGTTGGTGAGAAACAGATCAATATTTAAGTCCTTTTTTACTATAAATCTCCACTTTCACTTTCACATACGACTCCAGTGGTTTAATCCATGTCTTCAGAAGTGATATGATAGTTGTTAGTGAGAAACAGATCAATATTTAAGTCCTTTTTTACTATAAATTTCCACTTTCACTTTCACATACGACTCCAGTGGTTTAATCCATGTCTTCAGAAGTGATATGATAGGTGTGGGTGAGAAACAGATCAATAATTAAGTTCTTTTTTACTGTAAATACTACTTTCTGCCCAGTAGGTGGCGATATGTACGAAGAATGCTAATCAACGATAACTTAAGAAGAAGTATGTGAAAGTGAAAGCGGAGATTTACAGTAAAAAATGTGCTTACATTTTGACCCACACATATTATATCTCTTCTGAAGACATGGATTAAACCACTGGATAACTTTTATGCTGCCTTCATGTGCTTTTTGGAGCTTCAAAGTTCTGGTCACCATTTTTGCATTGTATGGACCTGCAGAGCTGAGATATTCTTCTGAAAATCTTCAATTGTGTTCTGCTGATGAAAGAACATCATACACATCTTGGATGGCATGAGGGCGAGTAAATGATGAGAGCATTTTCAGTTTTGGGATGAGTTATGCCTTTAATCGATATTTTGCCTCTTGAATAAAATATCTAAACATCCTTGAAACAAGACTGAAAAAAAATGTCTTTCTTATTTTGAGCATGAACGAAATGTAGTGATGTTTATGCATATAACAGCATATAAATACATGCACGATTCCTTCTAGCAACCTATCATCTAAATCCAATGGGGTATGAAGATGAAGTACATTTATCATGTTTTAGGGATGGTTCGGATGGCTCAGTTATGTTTCATTTAATGCATTAACTTGTCTCAGATAGACCCAAATGAGTCAGTTGTTGACAGTTGTTGACTTTGGGAACTCGGAGGACAGTTTGAGACACTGTCGAGATCTCTTCTGAAACTCTAGAGGAGACACACGTGAGATAACTGGGGTCCTTTTTTCCTGCAAAGTCTCCATTCAATCTCCATTTAATCTCATTGCTTTCTAGGAGAATCAACGGAGCCGGTGACCCTTAACAAAGAGGATGCATGAATGAACAATGGAACAATGGCTTTTACAGCACTTATTTCTCATGCATTTGTTTAATTGTTCCTTCCTTTATATAATTAGTTAATGCATCATGAACTAACACGAATTGCATTGACATAAATTAACATTTAGATACAAATATAGTGCTTATAGTTAGTTCATGATGTCTAATGCATTCGCAAGTGGATCCTTATCGGAAAGTGTTACAACTGAGCCTTTGTCGTGTTTAGTTTTTTACTCCTATTGGTTACACTGCATGAATCTGGGTTGCGTTCACTTTGAGAAGTGAAAACCGTACTGCTTTATGTACTGATTCCAAATGATTCAATGGAGGACACACGCTGGAGGGCGTCTTACAAGCGCTGGGCGTTTGGTGGGCGAGTCTTGCCGGCAGTGACCGCTGTGAATACGATGTCTCTGCACCAACTCATCAGCCGACGGATCCGTCCAGAAGTGGTTGGCCGTCTTTGCTTTTGTGTACTCCAAAGCACAGGGCCCGACTGCAAGAAATACAGTATAAAAATCAAAACAAAACTGGAGGATCATTTTTTACTATTATTAATTTTGTCCTCAATAGTGCCTCAATATCACATTACATACAAATGTGCACATAAAAGCACCCATTCTAGCATAAAATCAATAGCTGGGAAATGTTTAAAAGTAACAAAGTATCTACCAAGCAAAGATGCAAGAATTGGACCGTCGACCGGGTCCCTCAGCAGAGCTTCTCTTTCATAAAACTTACTGAAATATAAAATTAAACATGCATGATATAGTCTGCATACTGTCAAAATCTTAACAGTTCTGTCATCATTTACTCACCCTCATGCCGTTGTATAATGCAAGCACAAATGTGTTTCGAGAGCTGTAGATTTTCAGCAAATAATGGCTTAAATTTCTCACTTTAAGCTGTTGCATGACTGTTAATTAATGAACTAATTTTAGCTCCTGGTCACTCTCTACTTTCGATGTACGAAAATGAACAACATTAATATTTTGCAACTCAGTTCGTGTACCACTGACGAAAGCCATTTGGATTTGGAACAACATGAGGATGAGTTCAGTCAACGATGGCTGTAGTCAGGGCTGGACTGGTAATCTGGCATACCCGGCATTTTCCCGGCGGGCCAACGCATTTTGGGGTCGATCAGGTGCGGACTGGCCATCGGGAGAACCGAGTGGGCCGGTGGGTCGGCCGCGAAATGAGCCGCGATACGCTAAAATGAGCCGTTGCGTTATGCAGAACGGACCTCAAAACGGGTCGCGATATGCAGAAAAGTCCAGCGAACACCCCCGATTTCTCTTCCCAGTCCAGCTCTGGCTATATTGTACATTTTGGGTGAAATATACTTTTAATCATTCATATATAATAAACAAATCTGCACCTGCTGTTCTCCACCAAGTAAAGGACGATTTTGTCCAGCACCTTCACTGTGAGCGCTGTGCGGATCCACAGGTGTTTGATGGCCAGCGGTGACAGGTTGGGCAGTCTGGGCTGTTTTCTGATGCTGTCTTGACTCAACTGACCCTGGTTTTGTCTCGTGTTGTGAAAAACAAATAAAAACTCATATTGGATGGAAGTCAAGCGAATATTAAGCATCCGGTTGGAAAGTGAAGAAAACAAAGAATCGTTCCCTTTAAATTATTTACTTCCTTAATGCATGTTCCTGATTTTATAGTGCATGATTCATTAGTGCATGTTATACCGAATAAAAGAAATGTTTGTCTTTGTTCGTCTTTCATCATAATGTCAACGACTTTCCTTTTCGGCTGACATCAACGCCTCTTATTTTTAAACCAGCTGTCACATACAGTCGAGACACTTTACACCATGTAATTTTAAAGGATTATTGGAAAGAAGCGGCGAGAACCGGCTTGAGAATATAAATAATATTTTAATAAGAAACTTAAACAAACACAGGTGTTGGACAGCTGCCTGTAAATCTCTCTCTCTGTCGCACTGCCATCTCCGGACGGCCTTTATCCCCCTCAAGGGCTAATTAGCCTGATTTGGCTAATTGCGAATGTTGCATAATGTTAGAAGAAATGTGAGAATTGACCTTAAACATCACATCCAAATGAGTAGAGAAATGTTTCTCACTTGGTCTCGATGATTTGTTCAAGTTCCTGGACCTTTCTGCACAGCTCCTCAGCGGGAGGAAACATCTTCCCCACCTTCATGAACAGAGCCGCCAGCTTGTTACTGTGCAGGAATCCAGAAGCTCGCCGTTTCAGCCTGTAAAGCACACACGCTTCAACCACACCTGCAGAAACAGAGCGACTTTACACACCACTCCATACACAAACATACAGCACATCAAAATCTTAATGCTTAATTAAGCTTAATGTGCTTAATGCTGCCTTCCATTCAACTCGGAAATTTGAATTTCCAACTTCCTACTAGGACAAGTGCAAATGAATACCACGTGAAGTCACATTTCCAACTTGGAAACTCGTGCTTAATGCTGCATCCCAATCAACTCGAAAAATCTGAATTTTCAACTTCCTTATAGGACAAGTACAATTGAATGCCACTTGAAGTCACACTTCCAACTTGTAAACTTGTGCTTAATGCTGCATTCCTTTCAACTCATATAGTCAGAATTTCCAACTTCCTACAAAGACAAGTGCAATGGAACGCCACTTGAAGTCAGACTTCCAACTTGGAAACTTGTGCATAATGCTGCATTCCTTTCAACTCAGAAAGTCGGATATCTGACTTCCTACTAGGACAAGTGAAATGGAACGCCACATGAAGTCAGACTTCCAACATGGAAACTTGTGCTTAATGCTGTGTTCCATTCAAATCGGATAGTCAGAATTTCCAACTTTCTACTATGACAAGTGTAATGGAATGCCACTTGATGTTGGAATTCCAGCTTGGAAACTCATGCTTAATGCTACCTTCCATGCAATCTCAGAAAGTCGGATTTTCCAACTTCCTACTTTGACAAGTCGAATGGAACACCACTTGAAGTCAGACTTCCAACTTGTAAACTTGTGCTTAATCCTGTCTTCCATTCAACTCGGAAAGTCGGATTTTCAAGTTCCTACTAGGACAAGTACAATGGAATGCCACATGAAGTCAGACTTCCAACTTGGAAACTGGTGCTTAATGCTGCATTCCATTCAACTGTCTGTTTATAGGTCATCTTCTGAGCATCGGGCAATGGAATGCCTTTATTGTCGGAGATCAGAGAAATCAAGTCGGAATTTCCCACATCCGACTTTGAATGGAATCTTTCATCATTGACAATATTCATCCATATTTTTATCATCATTTCAATGTATATTTTAATTTGAAAATCAAGTGCTCTAAATTGAAGTGAGGGCATGCAAAGAAAAACTTAATTATATGGAAAGTGCCAGGTCAGCACATACATCTGGTCTGAATAATAATAATAATAATAATAATAATAAACACACCTCATCTGGTGAAATAAGTACAGACAAAATCCTTCATCTGGTAAAAATATAGGCTATGAAAAGCTTTATTTGGTAAATTTGGTGGATTTATTCATTGTAGTCTCTAGTTACATCTATGTCTGTGCCCATCGTAGTAAGAAAATTCTACAATTTGTTTTGTGGATGTTTGGATTAGGCGGAGCGAGAGGGTGTGGGAGAGCGCATTTGTCTGGCTACTGCAAGCAGTCCGAGCACAACACTATCAGGCTGACCATCGGAGGCACCCTCACCCCAACTATCAGCCTGGACAGAGGGTCTGGTTATCCACAAGGGATCTCGAGCTGCGGCTACCCTGAAGGAACTCAGTCCAAGGTATGTGGTCCATTCGGAATTATCCATCAAATAAACCCAGTTATTTACTGATTAGAGCTTCCTGCTAACTACCGCATCTCTCCTTCATTCCATGTGTCCTTGCTTAAACTGGTCCACCCGGCGTCTGGCCCTGGAATCCCGAATCCCGAGCCAATGCTTCCATTGGAGGTTGATGGGAGCACCAGCATATATGGTCAGAGAGATCATGGACTCAAGGCGACGAGGGAGCCATATGCAATACTTGGTGGTCTAGGAAGGCAACGGACCAGAGGAGAGATTGTGGGTAGCCACCAAGGATATACTGGACCCGTCCCTGTTCCAAGAGTTCCACTAAGCCCATCCTAATCATCCAGCACCATGACCAAGGGGACGTCCCAGCAGAAGAACACCAGGACTTGTTCCCATCCTACCAATCACCAGAAGGAGCCCTCTCCCAGCTACTGATCATCACCCATTTATTCACAGCTCATTTCCTGTTTACCACATGTGTATATAGCCATAGAGGTCCATTGTTCTGGGCTGTTAATAGTTCCTAGAATATAAAAATCCACAAAAGGAGGGAGATCCTTTTCATATTTGGCTCCTAAACTATGGAATAGTCTCCCTAACACTGTTCGAGATGCAGACACACTCCCTCAGTTTAAGTCTAGGCTAAAGACTCATCTATTTATCCAGGCATACACCTCATTTATCCTCCAACCCACAATTAGGCTGCTTTAGTTGAGTCTGCCGAACCCAGAAACCAGAAACATTGATCATGATTTATAACTCAGCAATAAATTGAATGGCATCTATGCTTATATTATTTAATTTGTTTCCATGTCTCAACCTCGGGACTCCTATCCTGAGGTCACCAGAACCGGCTGGATCCAGCACCATTCCTGCTTCGTGTTGGACTCCACAGTTACATGTCGCTCTGTGATGACTAAATGCAGCCGGTGCCAGCCAAACATCACTTCAGTCTATTATGATGGACTTCAGAAGATGAACTGCTGCCAACTCCAACCATAAGACATGGGATTACCGGCCAGGTTGAACTGCGACGCACCTCACTGAACTCTGCCAGCATCACCTCGGTCTATTGATGGACTACACTCTTATAATGGATTACATAGACTATCAATTGCCAACAAAAGCCTTCATCAGCCAATTAACAAGGACAATTGCATCTATGTAAACTTCTGCAGTTAATCCAGGATGGACTTCAAAGACATTAATCATTATTCTTACAGTTCATACAAAATCTATGTTTAAACACTGACCATAAACACTTACTTTGTTTAATCATTTTAAACCATGACTTGAACTATACATAAGTAATATTTCCATTATATTCATGATGTTAGTCAGAGGGGAACTGGCCCCCACGGTGAGTCTGGTTTAGGGTTAGGGTGGGGTTAGTCAGACGGGAACTGGCCCCCACAGTGAGTCTGGTTTAGGGTGAGGGTGGGGTTAGACAGAGGGGAACCGGCCCCCACAGTGAGTCTGGTTTAGGGTGAGGGTGGGGTTAGTCAGAGGGGAACTGGCCCCCCACAGTGAGTCTGGTTTAGGGTTAGGGTGGGGTTAGTCAGAGGGGAACTGGCCCCCACAGTGAGTCTGGTTTAGGGTTAGGGTGGGGTTAGTCAGAGGGGAACTGGCCCCCCACAGTGAGTCTGGTTTAGGGTTAGGGTGGGGTTAGTCAGAGGGGAACTGGCCCCCACAGTGAGTCTGGTTTAGGGTTAGGGTGGGGTTAGTCAGAGGGGAACTGGCCCCCACAGTGAGTCTGGTTTAGGGTTAGGGTGGGGTTAGTCAGAGGGGAACTGGCCCCCCACAGTGAGTCTGGTTTAGGGTTAGGGTGGGGTTAGTCAGAGGGGAACTGGCCCCCACAGTGAGTCTGGTTTAGGGTTAGGGTGGGGTTAGTCAGAGGGGAACTGGCCCCCACAGTGAGTCTGGTTTAGGGTTAGGGTGGGGTTAGTCAGAGGGGAACTGGCCCCCACAGTGAGTCTGGTTTAGGGTTAGGGTGGGGTTAGTCATAGGGGAACTGGCCCCCACAGTGAGTCTGGTTTAGGGTTAGGGTGGGGTTAGTCAGAGGGGAACTGGCCCCCCACAGTGAGTCTGGTTTAGGGTTAGGGTGGGGTTAGTCAGAGGGGAACTGGCCCCCACGGTGAGTCTGGTTTAGGGTTAGGGTGGGGTTAGTCAGAGGGGAACTGGCCCCCACGGTGAGTCTGGTTTAGGGTTAGGGTGGGGTTAGTCAGAGGGGAACTGGCCCCCACGGTGAGTCTGGTTTAGGGTTAGGGTGGGGTTAGTCAGAGGGGAACTGGCCCCCACGGTGAGTCTGGTTTAGGGTTAGGGTGGGGTTAGTCAGACGGGAACTGGCCCACACGGTGAGTCTGGTTTAGGGTGAGGGTGGGGTTAGTCAGAGGGGAACTGGCCCCCACGGTGAGTCTGGTTTAGGGTGAGGGTGGGGTTAGTCAGAGGGGAACTGGGTCACACAGTGAGTCTGGTTTAGGGTTAGGGTGGGGTTAGTCAGAGGGGAACTGGCCCCCACGGTGAGTCTGGTTTAGGGTTAGGGTGGGGTTAGTCAGAGGGGAACTGGGTCACACAGTGAGTCTGGTTTAGGGTTAGGGTGGGGTTAGTCAGAGGGGAACTGGCCCCCACGGTGAGTCTGGTTTAGGGTTAGGGTGGGGTTAGTCAGAGGGGAACTGGCCTACACGGTGAGTCTGGTTTAGGGTGAGGGTGGGGTTAGTCAGAGGGGAACTGGCCCCCACGGTGAGTCTGGTTTAGGGTTAGGGTGGGGTTAGTCAGAGGGGAACTGGGTCACACAGTGAGTCTGGTTTAGGGTTAGGGTGGGGTTAGTCAGAGGGGAACTGGCCCACACAGTGAGTCTGGTTTAGGGTTAGGGTGGGGTTAGTCAGAGGGGAACTGGCCCCCACGGTGAGTCTGGTTTAGGGTTAGGGTGGGGTTGGTCAGAGGGGAACTGGCCCCCACGGTGAGTCTGGTTTAGGGTTAGGGTGGGGTTAGTCGGAGGGGAACTGGCCCCCCACAGTGAGTCTGGTTTAGGGTTAGGGTGGGGTTAGTCAGAGGGGAACTGGCCCACACGGTGAGTCTGGTTTCTCCCAAGGTTATTTTTCTCCATTAATCAACATCTTATAGAGTTTTGTATTCCTTGTATTTTGTTACATTGTTGGAGAGGTGCGTGTCACACTACTACACAGAAGTATAAATCAGCCTAATGCCTTTAGACCATCTTGTATGGTTGAAAGACTCATATTAACAGTTTGTTGATCTGCATGATTACAGGGCAAAGCCAGTCATGTGTTGTTTCTGTCATGAACAGATTGCTCGGTGGAGGAGGCTCCGCAGCTCGCTGTAGCAAACGGATATGAAGTGTGTTATCAGTCAGACTAGTGAACGCCACTTAGTTAACCAGAATAATTAGGTGTTTATTTTCACCAACCCACTCGCTGTACTAACGGTCATCTTACCGCAGAAGGAAAATATGTGGCTGCTGTCTTCATGCACAAACTTGCGGGTCACGGCCTCTTCCATGATCTGCTTCACCTGAAAGACCGACAAAGTTCGAATCAATATCACATCACCTGCCTTGAGGACCCAACACGAGTCGTTATAATTTACGAGCTCTGTGAGTCATGAGTAAATGCAGAGACGTGTGTGCACCTGCAGTCGTAATGAGTCATAAAGCACCGTGTTGAACGTGTTGAATAAATCATGCTCTTACTCACTGGCTGCTTTTTAGATCAAATGTCATGATGACTGGTTACAGTGTGCAGATGCACATATGTGTGTGAGAGCATTTATAAAAATGGTGCTGAAATGTGACTCGGAGCAGAAACGTTTTTGCTGGTAGATTTTTAGAAGAATATTTCAGCTTTGTAGGTCCATACAAGGCAAGTGAATGGTGACCAGAACCTTGATGCTCCAAAAAGCACATAAAGTCAACATAAAAGTAATCTATTTGGCTCTAGTGGTTTAATCCGTGTCTTCAGAAGTAACATGATACATGTGGGTGAGAAACTGAAAGTCATTTTTATTATAAATTCTCCTCCCTGCCCAATAGGTGGCGATATGCACATACTAATGACAGCAGAGCTGCCACGCAAGCTGCTAGCCTGCCATTGGGAGCAACTTGAGGTTCAGTGTCTTGCCCAAGACACTTCGGCATGTGGGACGGGAATCGAACCACCGACTCTGCGATTAGTGGCCGACCCGCTCTACCGCCTGAGCCACAGCCGCTCCAGAAGAATGTGAAAGAAGGACTAAAATATGGATCTCAACCCACACCTATCATATCACTTCAGACAACATGGATTAAACCACTGGAGCTGTATGGATGACTTTTATGCTGCCTTTATGTGCTTTTTGGAGCGTTACATTTCTGGTCACCATTCGCTTGCATTGTACGGACCTAAAAATCGTAATTTTGTGTTCTGATGAAGAAAGAAAGTCACATCTGGGATGGCATGAGGGAGAATAAATGATGAGAGAATTCTCATTTTTTGGGTGAACTGTTCCTGTAATGGCTATTACAGGTCATCGCATCAAAGTCATCGCATTTTGTGTGCCAAATTGTTCTGTATGGACATGCGCCACCTTGCTACCACCTAGATGCACCATATATAAATACCATATGGTGAACATGAACCATCTGAAAACATCACTATACCATTGTCAAAGCAATACCCAAACATCCTGTTAAAGGAACACAACTAAGATTGCACATTTTAAAAGATATACTGGAATGTTTCGGAAGGCAAATGGCAATTAACCGGGATTAATTTGGGCACCAAGATGCTGTGAATGTGAATGTAACTGGCCAACATACACAAGCGACTGATAGAAATGTTGCTCAGTACTTGACCAAATACATCCTGCTTATGCATGATTGAAGACACGAGGCCAAATCACACAGACTTTGTTTTAATGGTTGTCCCGAGACACTCTTAAATAACGACTGTGATGGGTGAAATGTTGCCTGAAGGGTATTTTTAATAAACGCTGCATTGGCATGGGGCATGATCAAAGAAATGCATGTTTGATGCATTGTGGTGCTATGACACTGTAGATTACGTTTCACAGATGCAACATTATTTTACGTTCATTATCATCTAAATCTGTGATTGACAGCCTCAATGAATCATGACTGATGGCACAATGAATGCTGCTGATGCTGATGCTGATGATCATCACCCACCTCCTTCTTCACGCTGCGCAGCAGTCTCTGACGCGTCTCTGATTCTGTAAACAAACACGCATATTCTCATCCAAAACATCCCTGTGCAATGGCAGAACCCCATTATGTCTGTCCTCTAACACCTAAAGAAGCCGAATATCTCACCTCCCATGGCTGATGTGTGCTGTCGAGGGGTTCACTGTTGTTTTTTCGGCGTGTGTGATGCTCCGTTGTCAATGTGCGCAACGTGAGTCAGTGCTGCGCATCGAGGGTGTGGCGAACACACATCCAAAACAACCTCATTAATAATCAATATCTCACTGATCGCGTCTATTGATCACTCTCAATCAGATCTGTATTGGTGATGCTGTGGTTAAGAATGTGGTCTAATATCTGGTTCATTACAATGATGTTTATGAGGGGGTGTCAGTACATCCTGCTGTGGTTGGTGACGTGAGAGCCAATCATGAAGCAGAGAGACAAGTAGGCCACGCCCCTTCATCATGGACAAGACTGAGATGCATGCTTATAACACATGTGTGAGGAACAACATGTATGTTGAATGTGTACCGGGTGTCTTTTGTAACACAGTGTGGCCTTGGCCTATAATTGACTCATAAACTATTGCGTTTCATCCATTGGGCGGTTCAGCACCATGGACAGCGACTAGCTCAAAGAAAGGGGAGGAGTTTAGGGAGGATTTTTATTTTTTTTTAACAATCTGCGTTCAAGTTGGGTACTTTGGTACGGAAGCCCTGAACCGTAAGGTGCAAAAAAAAAAAAAAAATAAAAATAAAAAAAGGTAAAAAAAAAAAATAAATAATAATTCTATATTCAAAAAAGGAATGCAGTACCAACCTTGGCCACCAGGTGCTACTATCAGTAAACATGTCATCTTATGCTTTTAATGCTTTCTCTGTTGCTACATGTCATGCGCAGACTTTCATGGTGAAAATTAATTACAATATTTTAATAATAATAATATAAAATATTTTAATATAACAAGTTGTCTATGCTTTTGAAGCACACTGTCTACTGCAGAGGTGAAGAGTTCCAGATGAAGAATGTCAAAAAAATATCCAAATATTGTTGATCTGTCTACACATAAAATGGCCAAATAAATTGGTGAGGGGTGAGGAATCACCTACATATATTTATATATAGTCAAGAACTCACTGTCATATTTTTATTTATTATTATTTATATATGGTCAAGAACTCACAATCATATTTTTATTTATTATTATTTATATATAGTCAAGAACTCACTGTCATATTTTTATTTATTATTATTTATATATTGTCAAGAAATCAATGCCATATTTTTATTTATTATTATTTATATATAGTCATGAAAGCACTGTCATATTTTTATTTATTATTATTTATATATTATCAAGAACTCACTGTCATATTTTTATTTATTATTATTTATATATAGTCAAGAACTCACTGTCATATTTTTATTTATTATTATTTATATATAGTCATGAAATCAATGTCATATTTTTATTTATTATTATTTATATATAGTCAAGAAATCACTGTCATATTTTTATTTATTATTATTTATATATAGTCATGAAATCAATGTCATATTTTTTATTTATTATTATTTATATATAGTCATGAAATCAATGTCATATTTTTTATTTATTATTATTTATATATAGTCATGAAATCAATGTCATATTTTTATTTATTATTATTTATATATAGTCATGAAATCAATGTCATATTTTTATTTATTATTATTTATATATAGTCAAGAAATCACTGTCATATTTTTATTTATTATTATTTATATATAGTCAAGAAATCACTGTCATATTTTTATTTATTATTATTTATATATAGTCATGAAATCACTGTCATATTTTTTATTTATTATTATTTATATATAGTCATGAAATCAATGTCATATTTTTATTTATTATTATTTATATATAGTCATGAAATCAATGTCATATTTTTATTTATTATTATTTATATATAGTCATGAAATCACTGTCATATTTTTATTTATTATTATTTATATATTGTCAAGAACTCACTGTCATATTTGTATTTATTATTATTTATATATAGTCATGAAATCAATGTCATATTTTTATTTATTATTATTTATATATTGTCAAGAAATCACTGTCATATTTTTTATTTATTATTATTTATATATAGTCAAGAAATCACTGTCATATTTTTTATTTATTATTATTTATATATAGTCAAGAAATCACTGTCATATTTTTTATTTATTATTATTTATATATAGTCAAGAAATCACTGTCATATTTTTTATTTATTATTATTTATATATAGTCAAGAAATCACTGTCATATTTTTTATTTATTATTATTTATATATAGTCAAGAAATCACTGTCATATTTGTTTCTTGAGTCCATGGAACATCAGACGAGAAGTCGACTGAGGACTTTTATTTTGACACGCGTCAGTTTCGCGTGTGTTTGTTTCGGCGCGCTTCACTCACTGCTGCAGGCAGTCACACGAGCTTTTGGCGAGATACACTGAAGTTCAACAAACTCACTTTCCTTCTTCACTTTCGTATGATAATTTATGAAAGTAATTTTCATTCAGAGGTGAGTTTATTTTAATTCAATGTGTGATCAGAGCGCATGTGAAGAACTGCGCTGTATTTCAAACTAGCTGAACAGCTAAAGCTAATCAACATGTTGAGTTTACAAGCTTAATTAAACTGTTTACCAATCAAACATGGGTTAAATCCTCTCATTCAGTCAAGAGCTCAGAAAGGTTATCACTTTATTATTATTATGATGCAGAATACATAGTTTTATTGCAGTCAGTGTGAAATTACGTTAGAACTTTTTCTTTTGTAATATATATACATTTATTAAGTATTTAAAAAAAAAAAGTTCTGAAAAATTATTCATATATAATTTATAGTCATATTATATTGATTGATATGTATGTACTGTAGATATACATACATGTAGTACATATAGGCATACTTTATGTAATGCTGTATATTTTTGCATACTTATATCTGTTGTTGTTATATTGTGACTGTGTATGTTGTAGGTGGTTTGTGTAGTGTCCAGTCATCATGCCGTCCAGTGCGGGCTTCAATAGTCCAGCTGCAGTTCTTCAGGAAGCTTTGGAAAACTCCGGCCGCTTGATTGACAGACACCTGCAGGAGGATCGCTATTTTCCTGATCTGTCCGAGCTCCTCAATGTTCCCGCACATAGTAAGATTTTGTCCTTTCTGGTTATCAAACCACATCACTATGCTCAGGTATTATTACTCCTGTTGTAAAATGCGCTAGTGTGTGCTAATTTTCTTATATCTGCCGTTTTTATTCTGTTTTGCAGATATGCCCTCTCTCTCTGGCGTGTCGGACATGGATTACCCTCTGCAGGGGCCGGGCCTGATCAGTGTGCCAAGTCTTCCAGAACTCAGTGCCATCCGGAGGGTTCCATTGCCACCAGAGCTCGTGGAGCAGTTTGGCCGTATCCTGCAGCCCAATAACAAATACATTTGCAGGAAACCTTCCAAGATGAATGTTGTTCTTTGATAATTACATGAAGATTTTTTCCCACTCGTTGAAGTACCTTCATTGGCTATTTATGAAAAACAAGTCATCTCTCTCTGTCGCACTGCCGTCTTCGGTCGGCCTTTATCCCTATCGAGGGCTAATTAGCCTGATTAGGGGCCGGGTGTGTAGCATCACTACCCGGCTCTGCCACATTCCACCCTGCCACATTCCACCCTGCCACATTCCACCCTGCCACATTCCTCCCTGCCACATTCCTCCCCGCCACATTCCACATTCCTCCCCGCCACATTCCACCCCGCCACATTCCACCCCGCCACATTCCACCCCGCCACATTCCTCCCCGCCACATTCCTCCCCGCCACATTCCTCCCTGCCACATTCCACATTCCTCCCCGCCACATTCCACCCCGCCACATTCCACCCCGCCACATTCCTCCCCGCCACATTCCTCCCTGCCACATTCCTCCCTGCCACATTCCACATTCCTCCCCGCCACATTCCACCCCGCCACATTGCTCCCCGCCACATTGCTCCCCGCCACATTCCTCCCTCGTTCTCTCAGGCCGGGAGCCCCTGGCATGACGTACACCCCCCAACCATCGACACGCCGTAATGGCAATCGTGCCAAATTAACAAAATATTTTAAAAAAGAAAGGGAAAGGCCAACACGGAGCGGCAGCAGGAGAGAGAGAGAGAGAGAGGAAAAAACACTTACTCGCCAATTCTCCGATATGCCGTACATTGGTCCTCGGCCCCTCCTGCACCCTCTAATGGATGACAGCCACGCAGGCCCCTTGCGGACGGAATGCCCCGCCGCATTTTTGGTGGATGGTAGGGGTCTCTCCCGCCCCTGGCAGTAGTAACCGCTCCAGGCGTTTGGTTAGGAACTCCTCCTCCCCTTGCGGTCAGCAGCCGTTCCTCCGCTTCCAGGCGGAATCACAGCCCGCCCTCCGCCCTGCCACAGCCTGTTAAAAATATCTGGGGTTCTGGGACGTGAAAGTGACACACTCTGCGATACACACATTTTTTTTAAATAAATGATCAAAACGTAACATTTCAGACTTATCTGCAAGTTTCAAAGCACTTGTTCAGTTTTGGTCATAATATCTACATGCATTGGAAATTAGAGCTTCTAAACTTTCAAACGACACCTGTTTTGTGTTGGCCATGACTGGAGTTATTAACTCGCGTGCCCCTCCGAGCGTAGAGAGTTAATTAAGTAACATTTGAGGGATGTGGTTCAATGTTAAGTTGGTTGTAATGCCATAACCGTGACATTTTGACAGATATGCAGTGTAACTGCATGATGGGTGTTTTCCCTGAAATCTCCAGGGCGTGGCTCACCATTGATAATGACATCTTTATGTGGAATTTCGAGGATGGGTGAGTGACGATAAAGTGACAATGCTTCCGGAACTATATTCCAGGCACTAGATTCTCATTTGGATTTCTCTCCTTTTTTCAGGAGTGACGTGGCGTATTTCGACGGCCTCAGTGAAACTGTACTATCAGTTGGACTGGTCAAACCAAAGCCAGGTTGGTTAGTTTTCACACCGTGTATAATTTCGAGCTTGGCGCTTTGTGACGACTAGGGACTGTGTTGTAGGTTTTGACTCAATAACTCACTTTGTATGTACTTCCATTGCAACCAATGTTGTATTGCAGTTGTTTTGCACACTTCATGAATGAGTTTGCAGGATTTGGATACAGCGTGCTCGTGTGTATCCATCCATCCGTTTGCAACCTTAATGATGTGACCTTTTGTGTTACAGGTATATTTCAGCCACACATCCACTTCCTGTTAGTGTTGGCCACACCTGTGGACATAGTGATCCTGGGTCTGAGTTTCCCTAAAGCCCAGACAGGTGAGTGTCATACGCATTCTGATCAAATCCAATTCAATGTTAATGCCCAGGTACAGGTGTTTCGTTAGATCAGTCTAACCTTTTTTGACTGTGTTTGTATTCCTGTAGGCTTGAATGACAGTTTGTCAGGAGCGATGCAGCTGTTGCCGGATCCTCTGTACTCCATCCCCACAGACAACACCTACCTGCTGGCCGTCACCTCCACGGATCAGGGCCGCATCTTCATGGGTGGTAAAGACGGCTGTCTGTATGAGGTCGCGTATCAGGCGGAAGCTGGTTGGTTCAGTCAACGCTGCAGGAAAATCAACCACTCGAAGAGCAGCCTGTCCTTCCTCGTCCCATCACTACTACAGTTTTCATTCTCTGAGGACGGTGAGAATAGTGTTTATGACACCTGCGGTTTGGATACGATAATGCTGGTTTTGGCTACAAATATTATTATAGTTTTTCAACTATATTCCTCACAGAGGAAGCAGAAGTGCAACGGGTGGGCAAAACACGTTACAGGAATATTGAGACTTGATTTTCACAGTTTCCACTACTTTTAACTTGACACAGCGTCTTAAATATTGTGCGTTTATGATGCTTGTGATGAGGAGGAGGGCGGGGCCGGGACGTGAGGTCACATGGCCGGCCTTAAATTGGGCCAATCAGCTGGGAGGGGGATAAAGACGAGCCGGAGGCACCAGTACGAGAGAGAGAGAGAGACGCACGGGGCCACGTTGTGTGTGTCTGTTTTTCTTATGGTTTATGTTTGTTTTATGTTGAGTATTGCATTAAAACTTTATGTTGACCGTTCAGCCGGTTCCCGCCGCCTCCTCACCTGTCCTAATACTGTTACAGTGCTGAATCACATCTGAGGCACGTACGTGTAAATAGAGCGACAATTTTAAAAAACGCAGACGGATCGCATCAATGTGAGAAGTGGAAACATTGATGAACTCGATGTAATGCTGCTAGCTGCCAGCTGTAGGCTTGTTCAATGATGTGAGAATAAAACAATATATTGAGTTCTTTAAGCACTTTTTGAAAAGTCTAATGAATGTTTTATTCATCTGCCACAATAATGCAATTTATTCTAAACTGAATTTCAATCTGTATTTATATATATATATATATATATATATATATATATATATATATATATATATATACATATATATACACACACACACACACACATATAGATAGATAGATAGATAGATAGATATTACATTTATAAATATTGAAATTATTGTGCATTATTTATATGAATTATCTTTATTTGGGGGACATTCGCAGCGATTAATTCATTGATTAGTTAATCAGCATGTCATGTAGTTTGTTCAATAACAATTTTTAAACTGTTGACAGTCCTAAATAAATGATTAAAGTCCTGAAAATGTCTAATTTGGCAGTATAAATGTTCTTTAACCCTGTTCTTAAATTTTTTTTAAAATTATGCTCATATCTTGCATATTTCTTTATTTACATTTCTTTATTTATATAAAAAAAATTTTTTGACAGTTTGAAATTAAACTTGCTTTGTTATTTTATTTATTTTTTTCAAATATTATTCATTATTTTTAATTTGTTCGGAAATTTCACAAAAACATGCATTTATCTATTATAAAGTACAATATCCATCGTCAAGTCTGGTGGTAGATTTCGGAACATCCACTTCTGTTAAAGGAATATTCCGGATTCAGTGCAAGTTGAGCTCAATCAATAGAATTTGTGGCATAATATTGATTATCACAAAAATTTAGACTCTAAATTTAATTTAAAAGACTCTAAAAAGACACTTATCTGTGTTCCAGTGCAACACTTACAATTAGGGCTGGGTATCGTTCAAAAAAATGTTGATATCGATTCTGATACCTTGACTTCGATTCCGGTTCCTTAACAATATATTTTTTCGATACCAATTTTATGAAATCCGTTTTAACAAGATTCCAAACATTACCTCAAAAAACTTTTCAGTTTGTTGACTTTTTTTACAGATTCAAAGACTCATCTCCTGAGCCTTCCGGTCTCCTCATGCCAGGGTCGGCAGGGGCAGAGGCGATAACATTAATGTGAAGAGGAAAAAAAAAAAACAAGAACGCTAAACTGTTAATTCAGCCGACCCTAAGGATAAGTACGGTTTAACAAGATAACTAGTTTAATGTGAGTTAAACTTGATCAGTTACAGTTAAACTTGATCAGTTACTGTCAACCTTAAAGCATTATTAGCATCGATTTAGCTAGCTATCTATAGCCATACATCCAAACAATATCTAACGTTAGGTAGGTCCCAGTTTATAGGACTATGTCACCACACACAGAAACGTAAATTTAACCAGTACACAAGCATGTACCTCTACAAGTTTTGTTAGTTGGTTTGTTTGCTAAACGTTAACCTTACCTGTCGGCGTCCCAGTCATAGCGCCACTGCATTCATCAGTAGTTTTGGAGGAGGGCTCGTGTGGTGGGCATGTTGAAGGAAGCTCTGTGGCAGGACGCTGAGAGGATGACTGCACTGGCTCAGTCTTCTTGCAGTTGAAGACGGAGCAACTTTCTGCTCTTAATTTTGTTCCGTGCACTGTCAAGTGCTTCATCAGAATTGTCGTGTTGCCGGTCTTTGCAGCAATTATCTTGTCGCAAATATTGCATCGCGCGCTGTTGGCATCAAGCCTGGTGAAATGTGGCCACACTTTTGATCTGTTCCACATCTATCACATGTATGAGGTTTGAGACACATACACACTACAGCCTCAAGTGTGAGCCGCATCTCTGGGCGTAAACTAGTGTTTTTCCTTGACGCCTAAACACAGCCAATCACAGGCACTTTTAGATATGGGCACATCTAGCATGCTACATGCTTATCATTGACGAGATTAACCCCTTCGGTATCGAAATTCGGTACAGAACGACAAGAAAGACATTTTTTGATACTCGATTGTTTAGAGGCAATTCGGTCGGTGCTTAAATGTATCGATCTCGATACCCAGCCCTACTTAAAATGGAAGTCAATGGGTTTTAATCCGTAAATGTTAAAATACTCACTGTTTCAGAAGTATAGACACAAGATTCAAACAATATGTGTGTTTAAATGATTTCACCATGATAAAATCACTTACTAACATTTTGTGTGTGAAGTTATATCCAATTTTACAGATTTGTTGCCATGACGACAAAAAGTCGGTTAATTCGCCTAGAAGAGTAGTTTGCCCCATAAATGACAATTTAATAACTTTACAGCTCAAATAATACATACGTTTTATCAGAAGAAAAATAAAATAAGTGTCACATTTCTGGCTTTAAACCCTCCAAATATTGGCCACATTGGCTTCCATTGTAAGCGCCTCACTGTAGCCTCCATTTATGATATTTTTTAATAGAAAAGTAGGAACGAGTCGAAATTGTTTTCTGTGGTAATCGATATTATGCCACAAATGCTGTCGACTGAGCTGAACTTGTATTGAACCCGGAATATTCCTTAAATCAACCAATCAATCAATCTGTCACTAATGCAGATTGTATTACTGTTTTTGCTCCTGGAAGTTTGATTCTAGTTTCTTTTTGCAGATCCAGTTGTTCAAATTGCGATCGACAATTCACGGAACATCCTATACACGCGTTCAGAGAAGGGAGTTCTGCAGGTGATCGCTTTAAACATTAATTGTGTGCTGAAGTGTTTACCATTTGAGTGGCGTTCTGACGTTTCCATATGCCCTTCAGGTGTACGATCTCGGCATTGACGGGCAGGGAATGAGTCGAGTCGCTGCCATGTCTCAAAACTCCATCGTATCAGCAGCTGGAAACATCGCCAGGTAACGACTTCACCTGTGTTTTCTGTGAATGAGTATCATTCCTCGTTCATTTGTCAATGCAATTTCATGTCTCTCTCTATTTTCAGGACGATTGATCGCTCTGTGTTCAAACCCATCGTTCAGATCGCTGTTATTGAGCGCTCCGAGTCTTTAGACTGTCAGTTGTTGGCCGTCACTCACGCTGGTATGAATCTTACATTTATTAATAGACACCCTCATGAATCATTGATTAGTGTATATACTCTTGAGTTGTGTTTATGTATTCTGTGCAGGTGTTCGTCTGTATTTTAGCACCTCCCCATTTGCTCCGCCCAACGCCAGACACACTGCGGCTCGTCCAAGCATCCTGGCACTGGTGCATGTTCGTCTGCCACCCGGATTCTCTGCATCCTCCACTCTCCAGAAACCTGCTAAGGTGCACAAGGCTCTGTACAGTAAAGGAGTTCTGTTGATGTCTGCGTCTGAGACGGAGGACTGTGATGTTCTGTGGTGTATGAACCACGATTCATTTCCGTTTAAGAAGCCACTCATGGAAGCTCAGGTCAGAGACCCTGTTTACCGACTAAGACCCTTGTTGTGTGTCTGTTTGTCTCTCTGTCCATTTGAATGTCCTGTCGTTTGGGTGTCTGTTTTTACATCTTTCTATCTGTCTGTCTGTTTGGCCATCTAGCTGTTTGTCTGTTAGTCTGTTTCTCAAATTAGAGACTCTTGTGTCTTGTGTACTTGTGTCTTGTTGTTGTGCATCTGGGTTACCCACTTCTCTTTCTGTCCCGGTTAGATCAAGTTTGTTTTATTCTTTCAAAACAGATGTGCATGGATTGAATAGCCATCATCTCTCAGAAGAACAATAGATTGATGCATTTGAGGAGAAATATGTTATGCTTTCTGGTTATTTTTAAACTTGCAAGTGTAAAGTAGCTTTACTGTAAAGTAACTAAACAAAATGCAATACCTCAGCTGGAAAAGACACTATATTGCGATTTCCACACTTCATTAAATAGCACATTAATTTTAACTGTTTTTACAAAAATAAATTATACTTTATGACGAAGTTAATATATTTAGGTTTCTTAAGGATTATGTGACTTCTGAATATTTCCATTCATTTTAATGAATGGGCATTTGCTGTCAGCCACGCTAAACCCCGCCCCCAGCACTGCACGTGTGTGTGGATTGTGTGAGGAGCTCACAAATCTTTGAAAAATGTGGACAAAGTCCCATCGGTGAGCTCCTCCAGTATGCAAGGTTGCGTTAGCTGGGTCATGTAGCCCGCATGCCCGGCCACCGCATGCAGGCCGGATAGAGGGGGCTAAGCGGGCGCGGCACAAGCTGGAGAAGAGATGGAGTGATGTGGTACAGGAGGATGTGGAGCTGAGTGGACTTGACGATGACTGGTACCAGCGGTGTCAAGATCGGCCTCTCTGGAGGAGGCTTGTGAAGGAACCTACTGGCCAGTTGGAGGCAGTCGCCCTCCAACAACAACAACAACAACAACGGAGAGCAGTGGAGCGATGCTCGCAACAATGAGCAGAGCACCGGGTGGCTAAAGCACAGCAAGTTGGCACAGTAGGGGGCACAGGTGGTGCATCAGCCAGTCATCTCAGCCAGTTGACCCATGTCACCTGTTGGATCTGTCCCGTGACCTCCTGTCAGCGGGCATTCGACACAGGCACAAGCGACGTGGTGACGTCACTGCCACTTGGTGTCAAATGGCGATTGTTGTTTTTGTTGTTGGTGTGTGTGTCAAGACTGCATTAAATTACACACACACTAATGTACTTCTGTATGGTATTCTGAGCAAAGAAACCCATATATCTGTGCATTCTTATGCGTGGATTTGTAATTTGAGCGTGTGCGAATTTGTTGCGTGCATGTGTGGATCGGTTGGATTCCCGTCTGCATCTGTTGATCTGTTGCGTGAATGTGTTCTGGCTACTCCCGATAGTTGACACTACGCAACAACAGACTCTGAATATCCCACGCATTTATGGGCAGAACCCGCAAAGCTTTCGTAGGATATTTAGTGGAGAAAAGATAGAAATGCTCGATTTCCCCTAACGAATGTAGCCAGTATGAACGGGAACACCGTTCTCCCATGAAATTCATTCAGGGAACTCCGTTCTCCCCCATTTCCAGCCCTGAGTATAATGGATAATGCCGCCCAGACCGCTAGAGGGCGCCGCTTGCTCGCACAACGCTGACTGAAGCACTGAATGCAGAAACGCAGGTTTTTAAGGTTTAGTAACCATGCAAGGCCATTTTGTGATTTCAATCTTAATTCAATCAATCATACAGCTTTAATGTATGTCATACCAATGTGTCCGAAGTCAAAGTCTGCTGGTTTCAAAGCATTAGGCATCATGTTGCCCATAGGTAAGTGCCGTTTTCGCAACTGTCACTTCCGTTTATGGCATGGGTATCTCAGCGAGTATTGACGCTGACTATCACCCCTGGAGGCACGAGTTTGAATCCAGGTCGTGCGACTCCAGTCAGGTCTCCTAAGCAGACTTGTTTGACTCTTTCTTTCTCTTTCTTTCTCTTTCTTGTTTGGCACTCGGTGAAGGCGGTCGCATTTTCTCTCCCTCCCCTGACCTCCCTGCTTTGCTCTCTCGTCACGTCTAGTCAACTGTCTTGTACTTTTGAGAGACTCTCTCAGCACTGCTCTCCAAACTAAGAAATTATTATGGATTTGGTCAACTGGTCTCTCAACGCAATTGACACCATCTTCTCGAGGAGAAGCTTGGGTTCGGGGGAACCTAACTGCCCTGACGGAACGTTTGCAGCTGGCTACATGATGGACGCGTGGGAGAGGTGGCGGGTCGTGTGTCTGGCGGTTCTTTCCGTGGAGGACGTTGAAGATATCTACCTATTCGGAACCATGATAACAGGTCTTCTGCTGATTGGATTAGGCATTGCCCTGGGTTATCGAAGAATTAAGAAGACGGAGACAGCTGTCCAAAGCCTCACAAGGCTGCCCGTCATGATTGAGGCGGTGGGCAGAGTTGTCAGCACTCAGACTCTCAATACGGATAACATCATGAAGGAGCTTACAGCTTTGCAAAGGCAAATGGATCGTTTTAGAGACCAAAATGGACATGAAGAATAGCCTGAGAAATTGCAGCTATTCGCCTCAAGACAAAACATTTCAATCTTATCTGTTTCGGCACCCCCCAACCAGCACTGGCCTTGGCCAAGGCCGCTGATGGATCAACAACTCCCCTGGTTAGAGCACTGCAATGAGCCGCTCTCGCATTCCCTCCCCCCTCCCAAAACACCCTGGGATTGTGACCTTTTGGCGAATCTCTGGGCTCACACACACACACACACACACACAAGACTTTACACAAATACAGATATGCATCCGAACCACACCCCATCCCTCGCCTTTGCCACTTCGTACCCCCCAGTCTGACAGGCGGGTCTGTGACCAGCGCCGAGAATGGCTGCAGGTCCGGATGGCTGTTTGCCAGTGCTGGGTTAACTCCATCCCCCACTCCCCTACCCTGTTGCAAGTTTTTGTTATGTTGTAGATGTACTGATTATGTGCTAAGTGTTGCTGAGATGTTTTTTCCTGTTCCCACACTGTAATCCTAACAGGAGCATAGTCTGGGGGTTGCTTTTTTTTATCTCACCTTTCCCCATGTAATGCTGTATATCTTCTCAATTCCCTGTCTTCCTGCCCTGTCTACCCCGTTGTCATATTGTATGTTTGTATCAGGATGATGGCCAATTTCACTGGTTACTTTCACTTGTGACTATGTGACAATAAAGGGTTACTACTAAGCAACCAAATTGGGCCGGTTGCTAGGGAGGGTAGAGTCACATGGGGTAACCTCCTCGTGGTGGTGATTAGTGGTTCTCTCAATGGGGCGTGTGGTGAGTTGTGTGTGGATCGTGGAGAGTAGCATGAGTCTCCACATGCTGTGAGTCTCCGCGGTGTCATGCACGAGTCACGTGATCAGATGCGCGGATTGACAGTTTCAGAAGCGGAGGCAACTGAGACTTGTTCTCCGCCACCCAAATCGAGGTGAGTAACCGCGCCACCACGAGAACCTACTAAGTAGTGGGAATTGGGCACTCCAAATTGGGAAGTAAAAATAATTGGCCCTGTCTTACTCTTGTCATATTAAAATACTCTTATATTCATGTTCTTCCTTTGCAGATGACAGTAAATGTCGACGGTCACTCGTGGGCTCTATGTTCTTTAGAGGAAACGAAATCACCAAAGATTATCACTCCTCTGAATAAAGATCTCATTCCAGTCACGGACTCGCCGTTAGTCGTTCAACAGCACAGCACCCCACCGAAGAAATTTGTCCTTCTGTCTGCTCAGGTACAATCTCCATTTTTCGTCAACTTCTATAAACATTCCTCGATTTGTCCTTCTTTTACTGTGCATTACATTGTTTTACCGTCTTCAGGGAAGTCACATATTCCACAAGCTGCGACCCGTGGATCAGTTACGCCACCTGCTGGTGAGCAGTGCAGGAGGAGAGAGTGAGGAGATCGAGAGGTTCTTTAAGCTGCACCGGGTGAGCGACGTCACGGTTACTCTTTTAATACAGAGATTTTCTTCTGTTCACGTACGTGTCAAAAAGTCACTATTTCCCGGCACAGGAGGAGCAGGCGTGTGCGACAGCGCTCATCTTGGCGTGTTCCTGTGCAGCGAGTGATAGAGAGGTGTCTGTATGGGCCACACGAGCGTTCTTCAGGTCTGACTTCCAAATGCTTCCTGTTGACATGTTTTTTTAAGAACGTCAGTAGATGGGGGGTCTGTGTATCTCAGCGAGTGTTGACGCTGACTGTCAAACCTGGAGTCGCGAGTTTGAATCCAGGGCGTGCTGAGTGACTCCAGCCAGGTCTCCTACGCAACCAAATTGTCCCGGTTGCTAGGGAGGGTAGAGTCACATGGGCTAACCAAATTGGGCCGGTTGCTAGGGAGGGTAGAGTCACGTGGGCTAACCAAATTGTCCCGGTTGCTAGGGAGGGTAGAGTCACATGGGGTAACCTCCTCGTGGTGGTGATTAGTGGTTCTCTCAATGGGGCGTGTGGTGAGTTGTGTGTGGATCGTGGAGAGTAGCATGAGTCTCCACATGCTGCGAGTCTCTGCGGTGTCGTGCACAACGAGTCACGTGATAAGATGCGCCGATTGACGGTCTCAGAAGTGGAGGCAACTGAGACTCGTCCTCCACCACCCGGATTGAGGCGAGTAACCGCGCCACCACGAGGAGCTACTAAGTAGTGGGAATTGGGCATTCCAAATTGGGAGAAAAGGGGATAAAAGCTCAGGCAATATAAAGGTTTAAGGGTTTAACCGGACCGCATAGCAATGCCGCATGCAAGTGTAAATTAGTACATTAAATGAATAATTGTTGTTATTATTATTATTATTATTATTAGTAGTAGTAGTACTAGAAATAATAAATAATATTTTTCCTTAATAAAATGTATTATTGGTTTCCAAAAAATAATACCGGTAGTGAAAAGTGGTCTGCAGACATTATCACAAAGTGGACGAAAACATCTGCACAGAAAAGTTTTTTGTTTTGTTTTAGAGGACTCAAATGTGACGACCAAAAAAAAAAAAAAAAAAAATTTTTTTTTTATGTTACTAATAGTTAATAATAGTGCTGTCGAAGTTATCACGTTAATAACTTCTTTTTTTTAACAGCGTTAACGCGTAATATAACCCGTAATGTGGTTTATGATCACTGTCATGACAAGCTAGTCAGTCTGCGCAAATGCTGCTAATGTCACATTGACCGTCGTGAAAATGTTGGTAGACATTATGCGGATTCCTGCGGCGAGCGTTTTTGTGTATCACAGCAGTAGAACGTGCCCGCAAAGCACGGATAGAGCTCTGAACTTTTGTAAAATGATTGCAGCTGCAAGACAGACTTGTGGCACGGTATGAATGTTGCGAAGCGGGATGCGAGCGCAAGGCAGAAGTTGCGAGGGCGAAGTAAAGTGTGAGCGCGAGACAATTGCCTGTGTTCCGCCACTGCTACCAGGTCCTTGAACAACGTATAACGTGCCAGTAAAGGCAGCCAGTGGAGTTTCTGGGGAGCTGGTGCCTGCGTAAGATGTGTATAGGGAGCAAACAGAAACCCTGCTGCTGTCCACAAGGTTCTCGTCTCGGTTTGATAGAAGTTGGAGACGTTTCTGGAACCCTGCAGGAATTTTACACTGTCATTAGCCCAATTAATCCCATACACATACAACTACCGTATTTCGTACATAATTTGAATTGTGTTGTGTTGTTCATTTTCTGTTGATCAACTTTGTTGGTGGGGTAGTGTTTGTGTGGAGGACTGAAAAAAATTATCTGCATCTGGAAGCATATTTTGTCCACTCATGTTTTTAAAGATATTGTGATTAATTGCGATTTAACTACAAAAAAAACCTATGCGATTAATTGCAATTAGCTACAAAAACTACGCGCTTAATTGCGCTTAACTACAAAAAACCCTATGCGCTTAATTGCGATTGGCTACAAAAACCTATGCGCTTAATTGCGCTTAACTACAAAAAACCCTATGCGCTTAATTGCGATTGGCTACAAAAACCTATGCGATTAATTGCACTTAACTACAAAAGCTACGCGCTTAATTGCGATTGGCTGCAAAAAAACCTATGGGATTTAATTGCGATTAACTACAAAACCTATGCGATTTAATTGCACTTAACTACAAAAGCTACGCGCTTAATTGCGATTGGCTACAAAAACCTATGCGGTTCGTTGCGATTTAGCTACAAAAGCTACGCGCTTAATTGCGCTTAACTACAAAAAAACCTATGGGATTTAATTGCGATTAACTACAAAAACTATGCGATTAATTGCGATTAACTACAAACGCTGTGCGATTACTTGCGCTTGGCTGCGAAAGCTATGCGCTTAGTTGCGATTAACTACGCAAGCTATGCGATTAGTTGCGATTGACTACAAACTATGCGCTTGCTTGCGATTAGCTACAAAAACTAAGCGCTTAATTGCGCTTGACTACAAAAAACCTAGCGATTAATTGCGATTAGCTACAAAAACTACGCGCTTAATTGCGCTTAGCTACAAAAAACCTAAGCGATTAATTGCGATTAACTACAAAGACTATGCGATTGCTTGCGATTTACCTACGGAAACCTATGCGGTTCGTTGCGATTTAGCTACAAAAGCTACTTGCTTAATTGCGCTTAACTACAAAAAAACCTATGGGATTTAATTGCGATTAACTACAAAAACTATGCGCTTAATTGCGCTTAGCTACAAAAGCTATGCGATTAGTTGCGCTTAACTACAAACTGTGCGCTTACTTGCGATTAGCTACAAAAAACTACGCGCTTAATTGCGCTTGACTACAAAAAAACCTAGCGATTAATTGCGATTAGCTACAAAAACTACGCGCTTAATTGCGCTTAGCTACAAAAAACCTATGCGATTAATTGCGATTAACTACAAAGACTATGCGATTGCTTGCGATTACTTACGGAAACCTATGCGATTAATTGCGGTTTGCCTATTTTACTCGTTTGACATCCCTAGTTAATAATCAATAATCGCAATATTTTTCTAAATAATCACAATTCTATTTTTTTTTTTTGTCCAAATCGTTCAGACCTAGTTTTAGGGCTTTACGATTAAAGTCGGCATGAAACGGAAGTTGCGAACGACTTCCGTATTGTGACGTATTTCAGAGTGAAACGGCTTATCGAACAAGAAAAAAATAAAGTAGGGCAGGATTTGAGATTATCCATTGGTTGTTGATTGGACTGCTCCAATATGAGCCGGTAATCTGTGAAATTGACCGGCGATCTCAATACTTTTATGATCAAACTGACACCATAAACGCACCATCACGGTCTTTGCTCACGAAGACACTCAAGTGAACTCCTTTCAAAAATATAAATGAACTCCAGAGACATCCGAAGCGTTCATTAGTGATCACCTCAGCAAGGCAAATTGTCTCGAACACAATCGCAAATTCGCCAGCTGACCCGTAACCAAGGACGTTTTAGGAACGATGGTTTTGAAGGAAAACAGACGAAAATAAACCTTGCCATCTTCATTGATGCTACGTTCATTTCTACGCAAGGTTGTGGTATTTATAAGAAAAGGGGGCGGGGTTTAAGCGGACTAACTGATTGGAGAAGTCCGGAATCATTCACAATAAGATCAATAAGATGCCAAGTCTGAGTTTTGAGATGTTTGATGGTTTTTCTGAAGGTATGGTGGAGAGGCACAGATGCGTTTCCCATCGGCCATTTCTGCCCCCAGTAATGTCGGGCCTCTCTTCAGCTCTCCAGTACCAGGTGAGAACCATTTTAACTGAGTGCAGGAATCTAACATGATGTTGGTTCAACATTTTAACCATTAACCACCTCGAATCACTCACTAGAACATGAGTGTTCATGTGTGTTCTGTTGACTAACGTCTAACTTTTCGTCTACTGTGATTCTAGGATCACCAGTGCCCGTCGGTAGCCCCCTGCCAAACCCCAGTTTCCTTGCGACACCTGCCCCAGGTATAAAACTACCCCTCCATTTAGAGAACGCTTTACTAATGTGTGTGTACCAATATAGTTGCTAAATGGGGCTCATGGGGAAATGTATAGTTTTTTTTTTATAAGTCGCGATCTTTATTTTAGAGGTCGACCAATAGTGTGTTTTGCCGATGCGATAACTGAGGTGTGTAAGCAGGCCGATAGCCGATTAAGTGGACGATAATGGCAGTATATACTATATGCATATATAGGCTTGGGGATTCATTTATCCCCTTTTCTCACCTAATTTGTGAATGCCCAATTCCCACTACTTCGTAGGTCCTCGTGGTGGCGCGGTTACTCGCCTCAATCCGGGTGGCGGAGGACAAGTCTGAGTTGCCTCCGCTTCTGATACCGTCAATCCGCGCATCTGATCACGTGACTCGTTGTGCATGACACCGCAGAGACTCGCAGCATGTGGAGACTCATGCTACTCTCCACGATCCACACACAACTCACCACACGCCCCATTGAGAGAACCACTAATCACCACCACGAGGAGGTTACCCCATGTGACTCTACCCTCCCTAGCAACCGGGACAATTTGGTTGCTAAGGAGACCTGGCTGGAGTCACTCAGCACGCCCTGGATTCGAACGTCAGCGTCAATACTACCTTCCAGGTGTGAAGATGCAGTGATTTTCCAAGGACCCAACATATCATTTAAAGAAGCATTTAAAAGTCACGTGTTCAAATCCAGGGCGTGCTGAGTGACTCCAGTCAGGTCTCCTAAGCAACCAAATTGGCCCGGTTGCTAGGGAGGGTAGAGTCACATGGGGCAACCTCCTCGTGGTGGTGATTAGTGGTTCTCGCTCTCAATGGGGCGTGTGGTGAGTTGTGTGTGGATCGTGGAGAGTAGCATGCTGTGAGTCTCCTTAGCAACCAAATTGGCCCGGTTGCTAGGGAGGGTAGAGTCAAATGGGGCAACCTCCTCGTGGTGGTGATTAGTGGTTCTCGCTCTCAATGGGGCGTGTGGAGAGTTGTGTGTGGATCG
>JAVLUX010000038.1:1925000-1990000 GCA_032164185.1 Moxostoma hubbsi | reverse complement strand
ACTGTTGGAAAATCATGGAAAGTCCTATAGGAAATATATTGCTCCTTCATTAGACTTTATAGTTTTATACTGTGTTTCTTCTGCTGGAAATTGCTCTTTTGAGTGCGATCTCGATAAAGTTAAAATCCATGTGCAGGAATCATGAAAAACTGGAAAAGTTATGGAAGCTCAAATAGCAGGAACGTTTCTGGTATGACTTCATTTTAATTTGCGCTTTTTCCAAATGTGATCTTTCATGTTTAGCTTTAGGTTTTAAAGTAAAACCATTAAAGTTGTGCATTTTGGGGGGGATTTATTAAGATATTTAAGACATTATAAGACTTTATATTTCACAATTGCAGCATTCATTTGCATATACAAATAAGCTAATTTATGTTAAATTCACTACAGTATGAAGCCCATATTTGTAATGCATTGTCATTATAATGCATCCATAATGGCTCATAATACATCTTGTAATATGTTTAAACAGAAGTTGTCATATACATTGTACTGTATTGTAAAGGTGCTGTTTACATAAGCAGCATGTGTCGGTGTATTATAAATGTGGTTCCAGTTATTTGAGAAGTTAAAAACATGTTGAAACTTGAAGAAAATATGAGATCTGGTGCAAAACAACAACAATTCCATGACTTGAAAATTATGTCAGGACAAAAATAGCCAGTACATGACTGCAGAGATCCACAGATGTGTGTGTGTGAGTGTGTGTGTGTGTGAGAGAGAGAGAGAGAGAGTGTGAGCGAGCGAGCGCATGTTCTGCATTATGGATGTTACAGTCTCACGCTTCATTTGTGTCTGTCATACACTTTATAGGGATGAAGGTGTAAGCCATGAGAGGAAATGTGTGTAATGTAATAGTCTTAATCAACCATTTTTACATTGTCCTCAAAACGCAAATCTACCAAAAACAAACAATGTGCATCAGAATAGTTCAGTTTACAAATAATGTGTGCAATAGTTAAATATAAATGCTCTATCAAATAATGGCAAAGTTTGTCATCATAAGCAGAGAAATAGTCATTTAAAAGTTTGGCTTATCTTTCTTGCCATCCATGCCACAATTTCCACAAAAGTTAAACAAAAATATCTTTATCATCAATTGGCTCGAAACTTTGGACTTTGAACAAGTCATGAAGTCATTGGTTTTGTGTGTTTGTGTGCAGACTATGGTGTTATAAATGCATCACAGACACCATGCAGGAGCTGGTGAACCAAAGCAAAGCGGCCCCTCAGTCCCCCAGTGTCCCCAAACAACCCGGGCCCCCTGTCATGACCTCTGACCCCAACATGTTGAGTAACGAAGACGCCACAGCCCACGTGAGTCCCACATCTGCTCTGTTTCAACATGCCATTCGAAGCTTGATGTGTATTTAACAATTTGACTATTTCCTCCGATGTCTTCCTCCACAGTTTGAGCAGCTGCTGGGTCTCGTCCAGAGATCTCAAGACGAGCTCTTCCACATCGCGCTGTATAACTGGCTCATTCAGGCCGACCTCACTGACAAGCTGCTGGAGGTCTGTAGGATCCGATGCAGAGGAACGTTTGAAGTGTAGCTCAAACATCTCTTGCCCTCTGAGTTTAAACTCTCTTCCTCCTCTGTTCCAGGTGAACTCTCCGAATCTGGAGGATCACTTGATGCACATGATCAAACAGGATCAGAGTAAAGTGCGAAACATGGATCTCCTGTGGCGATACTACGAGAAGAGCAGAAGCTTCAGCAAAGCGGCGCACGTGCTGGCGCGACTCGCAGATATGCACAGGTATCTGCCCACGTGATGACATCACTGACTAATGAGAATCCAGGGCGTGCTGAGTGACTCCAGTCAGGTCTCCATAGCAACCAAATTGGCCCAGTTGCTAGGGAGGGTAGAGTCACATGGGGTAACCAAATTGGCCCGGTTGCTAGGGAGGGTAGAGTCACATGGGGTAACCAAATTGGCCCGGTTGCTAGGGAGGGTAGAGTCACATGGGGTAACCAAATTGGCCCGGTTGCTAGGGAGGGTAGAGTCACATGGGGCAACCAAATTGGCCCGGTTGCTAGGGAGGGTAGAGTCACATGGGGTAACCAAATTGGCCTGGTTGCTAGGGAGGGTAGAGTCACATGGGGTAACCAAATTGGCCTGGTTGCTAGGGAGGGTAGAGTCACATGGGGCAACCAAATTGTCCTGGTTGCTAGGGAGGGTAGAGTCACATGGGGTAACCAAATTGGCCTGGTTGCTAGGGAGGGTAGAGTCACATGGGGTAACCAAATTGGCCTGGTTGCTAGGGAGGGTAGAGTCACATGGGGCAACCAAATTGTCCTGGTTGCTAAGGAGGGTAGAGTCACATGGGGTAACCTCCTCGTGGTCACTATAATGTGGTTCTTGCTCTCGGTGGGGCGTGTGGCGAGTTGTGTGTGGATACCGTGGAAAATAGCGTCTCCACGGTAACACGCTCAACAAGCCACGTGATAAGATGCGTGGATTGACGTCTCAGACGTGTTCTATTGTCATGGCAACGGTTCACGATGATGTCAGAGTTTGTTGGAAAATCATTCCAGACTGCTCAAACATTCCAAGACCAAAAAAACTCGATCAGTGAAAAACGCCTCAACTTTATTAAGAAACCGTTCTTGATTTAAGGAATGTTCTGGGTTCAATACAAGTTCAGCTCAATCGACAGCATTTGTGGCAAAAATTAAATTAAATTGCAGAATTTTTGGCTGGATAAGTGCGCTACCCACGATCCATCAATGAGAGAATCGCATCAAAACAGCCCGACAGCGAATGCCCGCTCCAATGATGCACTGTGGATGACGTCATTTTGATGTTTTTTCTGGGGCTTAAAGCAAAAAACTGTCATGTGGTGTAACCGTCCAAAGAAAGTCCAAATCAAACTCTCATTAAAAGCTGAAATTCTCGAAAATAAGAAATGTTGGCCCGAGTTCTGTAACGTAAGCAGTGAAACCATTTTATTTTAATATATCAGTACTATTTGAAAAACCTTTCTCCAATTAAAGTCATGTGTTGCCACTAACATTAAAGTTGCAATTTTGTCACGTGACAAAAATCGTAAAAACTCTTTAGACCCGCAAGACCGTGTGAAGTTTTAAAAACCAATCATTATTTTGTCATATCATTAAATATCAATATTTTGACTTTCAGGTCATTTGGTGCAACCATCAGAAAACTTCTTGATATTCTGGACTTATGATATACCACATGACATTTTAAAGTCATTAAATTATTCATTTTTAAATGCAATTATTTATTGATTTTTTTTTTTTCTCCCCAATTTGGAACGCCCAATTACCAATGCGCCAAGTCCTCGTGGTGGCGTAGTGACGATTTTCAGCTGCCTCCACGTCTGAGACCGTCAATCCGCACATCTTGTGACTTGTTGAGTGCGTTACCATGGAGACATAGTATGTGTGGTGGCTTCACGCTATTCTCCGCGGCATCCGCGCACAACTCACCACACGCCCCACCGAGAGCGAGAACAACATTATAGTGACCACGAGGAGGTTACCCCATGTGACTCTACCCTCCCTAGCAACCGGGCCAATTGGGTTACCCCATGTGACTATACCCTCCCTAGCTACCGGGCCAATTTGGTTACCCCATGTGACTCTACCCTCCCTAGCAACCAGGCCAATTTGGTTACCCCATGTGACTATACCCTCCCTAGCAACCGGGACAATTTCGCCTAATAATTGCTTTTAGGATATCTGCTTGTAGTATACATTTGTTTATCCTGAAATAAAGTGCCTATGTTGATTTGTCTGTGTGCAGTACTGAGATCTCTCTGAAGCAGCGTTTGGAGTACATCTCCAGAGCTATTCTCTCTGCCAAGAGTTCGTCCTGTATGTCTTCTCTAGGAGCCGATGGAGAGTTTCTACATGAGCTGGAGGAGAAAATGGAGGTATTTAAAGACAACCACCTACTCTGGTCTTATTCACTAGCTGTCATTTAGGTCACTTAAACTCCACGGCCAGTTTCAGCTAGTGTGATTGCGTGTCTTGTAGGTGGTGCGTATACAGGTGCAGATCCAGGAGACTTTGCGCAGACAGTATTCCCATCATCCCTCAGTGCAGGGCGCCATTACACAACTGGACTCTGAGCTCATGGACATCACTAAGGTGCGTTTTTATTAATAGCTTTCAGTGTGACTCATCCAGTCAGATTTGGGAGTGCCCAATTCCCACTACTTCGTAGGTCCTCGTGGTGGCGCGGTTACTCGCCTTAATCCGGGTGCTGGAGGACGAGTCTCAGTTGCCTCCACTTCTGAGACCGTCAATCCGCGCATCTTATCACGTGACTCGTTGTGCATGACACCGCAGAGACTCGCAGCATGTGGAGACTCATGCTACTCTCCACGATCCACACACAACTCACCACACGCCCCATTGAGAGAACCACTAATCACCACCACGAGGAGGTTACCCCATGTGACTCTACCCTCCCTAGCAACCGGGCCAATTTGGTTACTCCACGTGACTCTACTCTCCCTAGCAACCGGGCCAATTTGGTTACCCCATGTGACTCTACCCTCCCTAGCAACTGGGTCAATTTGGTTACCCCATGTGACTCTACCCTCCCTAGCAACCGGGACAATTTGGTTACCCCATGTGACTCAACCCTCCCTAGCAACCGTGACAATTTGGTTACCCCATGTGACTCAATCCTCCCTAGCAACCGGGACAATTTGGTTACCCCATGTGACTCAACCCTCCCTAGCAACCGTGACAATTTGGTTACCCCTTGTGACTCTACCCTCCCTAGCAACCGGGACAATTTGGTTACCCCATGTGACTCAACCCTCCCTAGCAACCGTGACAATTTGGTTACCCCATGTGACTCAATCCTCCCTAGCAACCGGGACAATTTGGTTACCCCATGTGACTCAACCCTCCCTAGCAACCGTGACAATTTGGTTACCCCTTGTGACTCTAACCTCCCTAGTAACCAGGACAATTTGGTTACCCCATGTGACTCAACCCTCCCTAGCAACCGTGACAATTTGGTTACCCCATGTGACTCAACCCTCCCTAGCAACCGTGACAATTTGCTTACCCCATGTGACTCTACCCTCCCTAGCAACCGTGACAATTTGGTTACCCCATGTGACTCAACCTTCCCTAGCAACCGTGACAATTTGGTTACCCCATGTGACTCAACCCTCCCTAGCAACCGTGACAATTTGCTTACCCCATGTGACTCTACCCTCCCTAGCAACCGTGACAATTTGCTTAACCTATGTGACTCAACCCTCCCTAGCAACCGGACCAATTTGGTTACCCCATGTGACTCAACCCTCCCTAGCAACCGTGACAATTTGGTTACCCCATGTGACTCAACCCTCCCTAGCAACCGTGACAATTTGCTTACCCCATGTGACTCTACCCTCCCTAGCAACCGTGACAATTTGCTTAACCTATGTGACTCAACCCTCCCTAGCAACCGGACCAATTTGGTTACCCCATGTGACTCAACCCTCCCTAGCAACCGGGCCAATTTGGTTACCCCAATTATAGTCAGCATCAATACTCGCTGAGATACCCAGACCCCCTCAAGAACCATCTGTTTATCTTGTTCTCCCCTCTTTAGCTCTACGGCGAGTTTGCTGATCTTTTCCGGTTGTCTGAGTGTAAACTGGCGATTATTCACTGTGCGGGACATTCAGACCCCATTCTGGTGCACTCGCTGTGGCAGGAGATCATTGAGAAAGGTGAAATCTCTGCTGTGATGTCTTCCTTTTCATACGCTGTGTTACTCTGTGTCTGATTGGCTCTTGGTGTTTCAGAGTTGGGTGACAGTGTTGCGATGAGTCCAACCGATCGCATGAGAGCTCTGAGTCTAAAGCTTGTGTCACTGGGGAAATTATACGCGGGAACACCGCGATACTTTCCGTTAGGTACGCTCAGTTTAATTCACTGACGTCAGTGATGTCATTATAACTAATCTAATTCTTATTTTTCAGTTTTACGTATCTATTGAAGCAGTTTTCCTCCTTTTTCCTCAGATTACCTGGTGAAGTTTCTTGAGCAGGAAGTCTGCAGATTAAACTGGGACGTGGGCTTTGTCACCTTCACCATGCAGGAAATTGGAGTTCAGCTTCCTCGACTGCTGGAGGTGTACGACCAGCTCTTCAAGACCCGGGTACAAGAACAGAGCGTGTAGAATTCACATATAACCACTGTAATCGTTAGAAGCTTGTGCATTCGGATAATTGATGAATTTGTGCATATCCAAATTCAGCTCATGCATTTTTAAAAATTAATATGCAAACGTTACGTTTGTAATTTTTTGCCTTTCCCAGATTTTTTTAAAACATGTGATACAATCGATCTGCTTTGTTTTCTATTTCTTTATAGGATCCGTGTTGGCAACGCTTGAAGAAACCGCTGCACCTGGTGGAGTGCATCCATGTGCTCCTTTCTGGATACGTGGACGATCCCAGCTGCGTGCCCACCTTTGACAGGTAATACACTCGTGGTCTTGTTTATCAATTTTCTTGTCTAGTCGGACAAAGCATGCTACAGAAGTGCAAAAATATATTTAGACCTAATAGCAGGCGAGCATGACTGCTGTGTGCATTTTCCATTTCCCTTTTTGATTTGTTAGTAGTAGCACCTAATATACATGCAATAAAAATGTCCTAATAATGTATGTCCTCGTATGTGGACTAATAATGCATGTCCTCGTATGTGGACTAATGATGCATGTCCTCGTATGTGGACTAATAATGCATGTCCTAAAAATGTATGTCCTCGTATGTGGACTAATGATGCATGTCCTAAAAATGTATGTCCTCGTATGTGGACTAATAATGTATGTCCTCGTATGTGGACTAATAATGCATGTCCTAAAAATGTATGTCCTCGTATGTGGACTAATGATGCATGTCCTAAAAATGTATGTCCTCGTATGTGGACTAATGATGCATGTCCTAAAAATGTATGTCCTCGTATGTGGACTAATAATGTATGTCCTCGTATGTGGACTAATAATGTATGTCCTAAAAATGTATGTCCTCGTATGTGGACTAATGATGCATGTCATAATAATGCATGTCCTCGTACGTGGACTAATGATGCGTGCCCTCGTACGTGGACTAATGATGCGTGCCCTCGTACGTGGACTGATGATGCGTGCCCTTGTACGTGGACTAATAATGCATGTCCTCGTACGTGGACTATTGATGCGTGCCCTCGTACGTGGACTAATGATGCGTGCCCTCGTACGTGGACTGATGATGCGTGGACTAATGATGCGTGCCCTCGTACGTGGACTAATGATGCATGCCCTCGTAGGTGGACAGCGTGACAAAGTTGTGACATTTTAAATAACAGTAAGCAATAGAAAGTCTGTTTAGAAGGTTTCAAGTTGATAATTTATGTTTGAGATGTTACAGACGTTACATCATAAATTAGCATAATTCAGATTCAAAGTATCAGCCAATCACTGTCAACCCTGTTAAA
This sequence comes from Moxostoma hubbsi, assembly GCA_032164185.1. Taxonomy (NCBI): domain Eukaryota; kingdom Metazoa; phylum Chordata; class Actinopteri; order Cypriniformes; family Catostomidae; genus Moxostoma; species Moxostoma hubbsi. The sequence continues at coordinate 1,982,540 of JAVLUX010000038.1, read as the reverse complement.
ATAAAATGATCCATTATAAATGGTGAATCTATGTACTGATGATCATTGTCCCACGTGTGTCAAACATGTTGAGTGATCCAAACATCATCGGCAGCCTGAAACTGAACTTTTGATCAGATTTTAGGAGTGAACGCACTTAACTGGCCCAAAATGTCCCAAAATCCACATATGTGGACATCATGTGTATCAGTGCGCTAACGAGTGAAAATGAATCAAATGAATTTTTTAAAGCAGCATATCAAATGAAACTAGAAACGCTACTTTCAGGTCTCTCCAGAGATGTTCGATTGAGTTCAAGTCCGGGCTCTGGCTGGGCCACTCAAGGACATTCACAGAGATGTCCCGAAACCACTCTTGCATTGTCTTGACAGTGTGCTTACGGTCATTATCCTGTTGGAAGGTGAACCTGCGGCCCAGTCTGAGGTCCTGAGTGCTCTGGACCAGGTTTTCATTAAGGATATCTCTGTATTTTGCGGAGTTCATCCCTGACCAGTCCCCAGTCCCTGCCACTGAAAAACACCCCCACAGCATGATGCGACCACCACCGTGCTTCACCGTTGGGATGCTGTTGGGCAGATGATGAGGGGTGCCTGGTTTCCTCCAGACATGATGCTTGGAATTGTGGCCAAACAGTTCAATCTTCATTTCATCAGACCAGAGAATCTTGTTTCTCATCATCTGAGAGTCCTTTAGGTGCTTTTTTTTATGTGTCTTGCACTTAGAGAGGTGTCCGTCGGGCCACTCTGACATAAAGCCCAGATCGGTGGAGTGTTGCAGTGATGGTCGTCCTTCTGGAAGTTTCTCCCGTCTCCACACATGATCTCTGGAGCTCAACCAGAGTGACCATCGGGTTCTTGGTCACCTCTCTTAACAAGGCCCTTCTCCCCCGATTGCTCAATTTGGCCGAGGTGGCCCGCTCAAGGAAGAGTCCTGGTTGTTCCAAACTTCCAATTAGGAATTATGGACTCCAATGTGCTCTTGGGAACCTTCAATGCAGGCAAACATATTTGTAGCCTTCCCCAGATCTGTGCCTCGACGCAATCCTGTCTCAGAGCTCTGATATGCATTTACAGCTGTAAGACCTAATGGAGACAGGTGTGTTTCGAAATCATGTCCAATCAATTGACACTTCCACAGGTGGACTCCAATCAAAGTGGAGAAACATCTCAAAGATGATCCAGAGAATTTCGATGCACCAGAGCTAAATTTCAAGTCTCATAGCAAAGGGTCTGAATACTTATGTGATATTTCGGTTTTTCCAAGGTATCAAAAAAATGAAGGGGTCTGAATACTTTCTGAATGCGCTCTATGCAATATATTTTAAATTGTATGTGAGTTCAGTCAGGCTGTAACTCTCTCTGTCTCTCTCTCTTGCAGACGGAGATTCACTAACGCATGTCTTGATAATATCTGTGGTTATCTGGTGGAGCTTCAGTCTTTGAGTCCAAACGCTGCTTTACAGGATATCATACACAACTTCAAATCTCTGCAAGCCAAACTGGAGAAGCTGTATTGATGACAGATGAAGGTTATTGACTTTAACATGAATGTTTGCACCAATCTCCTGGTTTTTGCTGTCGGTTTGTAAGTGTTTAATTGAAACCCCATCTGATAGTACGGCCTGATGCATCTCATAGCGCATTTTGAACATGCAAGCTCACAAAAATGAAGCAGCTGGTCTTTAATGCACGCTTTGTGCCCGCTAAATTAATAACGTGCAATAAGACAAATAAACAGTTTGGCTGTATATTCATTGATTTGCAGACATTTTTGTGGCCTTTAGTCCCAAGAATTGCAGATAAGAGGGTGCAGAGAATATGATTTGCTGAAATAACTTTGTTGCAAATAACTGTCACTGCTGTACTGTACATGTGCATTATTATCTAAGGAGGCACTCGTGAAAAGGTTTCAAAGATTAACTCGTTAGGATTGATCGAAAATAAGTTTTCATTTGACCAGAATTTGGATAAATTAGGGTTAAGTTAGACCACTAAAAATGTGTCAAATTCCACACATCTGGGTGAATGTCCCAATGATCATTTTTGTTTTTTACTTTTCCATTCTTGAGATATGGTTGCATAGGTTGGAAGGACATCTGGACTTGTCTGCTTTTGTACTAAATGCAAGATTTATCAGTGCACTATTTTATAAAAATGATACATTTTTATGAAACATTCTTTTTCAATCGCCTTATGAGCAAGTGTTGTGTAATAAAATGTGTATTGCAAATGTTGCAAAAAGTTTGGAATAATAAATGTTTTTTTGTTTTACGGTACAATTGTCAAAGTATTTTGAAAGAAGCTTTTTAATTTCTTGAATATTTTTGCTAGTTATATATCTTCAAGTTCCTCTTCACTTTGGCTTTGTTGACAAATAATTATGTTGGATTTAATACAAAAATAACATGACAAGAAATGTGATCACAGGCAAATTTATAATTGCATAATGAACATAATTGCTTGAACATAATTAAGCACAGGAGAGATGATCATTGTTTTTTTTTTTTGTTGTTGCTTGCTTTAATGGGGGAATGCTGTGATACTCATGATATTATATTTGACATTCTTACAATTCACACATTTAAAAATAAAGTGGAAAAATATCAGAAATGTTGTATAGATAAGATATAGGCATGTTGAAAACAAGTTTGAATTATTCAAGTTCTTTTTGTGCTTGATCTTTAAAAAAACAGAAGGTTATTTTGGCCATAGTGCAATCAACAGTGTACATGGATGGTTTCTCAATGCACCAATTGTAGTTATCATTAATTACTAAAGCGTTCCATGGCAGTTCTTATCAGCCTGTTTAGTATTTTTACCAACATGAGCAGTTGAGTTTCTTCACCCCGTGCAGGTAGACATAAGGTACGAAACAGGTGTAAGTTGCTCCTATGAAATTGGTCAACTTCACTGCCAGAATCGAGCTTCTGAAGTTGCTGTAGATCCGGAGCACAAGGTGAGTAAACCAGCAGATAATGAAGATGGTCGCTACTGCCACCACACTTTTGGCTGCCCTCACCTGATTACCTGAGGACTGGTTGGATCGGACTTGTGTCTTTTGCGCTCCTTGTTGGGGATTGCCGACATTATTCGCAGCATTAGATGTTTTGGCTTGTGTTCCTGAAGTAAAATAACCTGCATCTACAAATGCCGGTGGAGGATTTGCTCCACTCTTGGATTCTTTGGAGTGACCCTTAATTCGTTTTTGGCTCTGAAGCAGCATTAAGACAATCTGAGCACATGCATAGGTTATCCCAACCAGTGGAATGGCATTAGCAAGGATGAGGTACAGACCATCATATGTCCTCTTGTATGCAGGTGTTGGGAAGCGTTCATCACAAACTTCTAGACTCTCATTCCTGTTGTGCTCCGCAATAAAGAAGTGAGGAATGCTGAACACAAGGGACACTATCCAGCTCCCACCGAGCAATATCCCAACGAGCCGTAAATTGTCCATCTGCACTGGAGCTCCACCGCGTCTGACGGAACCCACCAGTTTTTGGTGCCAGTAGATGCTGATGAACATGGTGGAGAAGATACTGCTGGTCTCCGAGAGATCAGAAGAAAACTGGATCACGTCACAGTAATTTTTACCCATGAACCAGTTGTTCACAAAGTTTGCCATGGTATCCGGTAAGTCCACCAGACAATTTGTGATGAGATTGGACACAGCCAAGTTAATGAAGAGAATGTCATTGGGTCGTAGTTGAGATCTAGTTTTGGGCAGAGAGCGTAAACCCAACCAGAAGTTTCCTATAATGCCCGTAAAGCAGAAAAAAGCTCGTACGGAGGATTCAATCCAGTCTTGTACCTCCATCTAAGACAAGCGTTTCTACCTAAAGGTTTCCTGATAGGTGGTTTAGTTAAGACTCTTGGTTTGCATGTACCGTGACGGTGGTTTATGGTGGAATTTATCAAGTTTGGACTGATGTTAATATTTCGGTATCTGCAGTAGTCATGGTCATAGGTCTCCAGTCTCCTCCCACTATCTAGTGCACTAACTGCTCCGACGGGGCATATCTAATGCACTCTAATGCTTATGCCAACATAAACCCAAGCATGTCCAAGATATTACCATGATCTATGGTGTCAAAGGAAGCACTCTAGTGTTATAGTGTTTTGGACAAGATTTGAAATGCATCTAAATCATTTCACAGGGATCAAGTTGTTTGCTTAGACGTTTAATAACTGCAGGTTTAAAAGATCTTTGGACAGGTCCTAAATATAGACAGGTTGAGCATACAAAACGTATTACACCATCAAAACCAACAACTTGTTTTCTAGACACTATACCTAACACTATCATAAAAGATGTGCAAAAATAGTACCTTTTGGGGTACAACAGCTTGTCACTGGGGTAGTAGCCTCGAGATACACCCATTGTACCATCTTTACACCTTAAGCTACACTTAAGCTTACCCTTTTAGGGACCGATAAGGTATAAATACATTCCAAATGACATTTAAGGGTACCCCTATAGGTACAATACGTGCACATGTTTCTGACAGTGAATAAACAACTAAAAGAAGACCTTCCTTTAGTTTCTGAACCCCTTCTCAATATGAACTCGTCTCCTATAACAGGGAAGGACTTAACTTGATCTTGGAGTATTGAAATGATCTCTTGAGGTCCTGTACCCTCCTTGCCTTTGTCTTAGATGACGTAAACATGCTGATTTGACAGAAATAATAACCTGACAAGAATTGCACTCATAGGCAGGTTTATAATTTTTTCAAGTGGTATAATGAACATAATTGCAGGGATGTCTGGCAGCAATTAGCAAAGCACAGGAGGACAATCATTTCCAATTTTTTCCATTGGAGGTAGGAAGGTACACCCAAGATATTTTAGTCTTACCACAATCTTAGTTCAATGTACACAGTCAATGTCACAATATGTTTCATATGTATACGTTGGAAGTATTTTGTGACCTGTTCTGGACAAACCTAACACTTGTGTTTCCACTTGATCTTTGAAACAACAGGTTGCTACTCTAATGGTTTCCCACATTGGACTGATCATAACTCTGATTACTGAAGTGTTCCACACCAGTCCTTACCAACATGAGCAGTTGAGCTTCTTCACCCCGTGTAGGTAGACGTAAGGGACGAAATAGACGTAAGATGCTCCTATACATTTGGTCAACTTTACAGCCAGAATGGACTCTCAGAAACTGCTGTAGATAAGGAGCACAAGATGAGTAAACCAGCAGAAGAGGAAGATTGTGGCTACTCCTACCACTCTTTTGGCCGCCATCATCTGATTGCTAAAGGATGGGTTGGATCGGACCTGACAATCTCATTTATGCTGAACTATGTCTAGATGCATTTTTGGAGATCTTTCTGAGAATGAAGCCATGTTGTGATCAGGAGGACTCACTCTAGGTCTGGAGTGATCTTGGACTCTTGCTCTGGAGCAGCATGAGCAAAATCTGAACACTGGCGTTGGTTTTCCCAACAAGTGGAACCACATTAGCCAGAGTGAGGTACAGACCATTAAAAGTCTGCTTGTCTGCAGGTGTTGAAAAACCTTCACAAATTTCTAAACTATTGTTCGCATCTTGCTTCGCAATAAAGAAGTGGGGAACACTGAACGCCAATGAAATGGTCCAGCTCATGCCAAGCAACACAGAAACAACTCTACAGTCATCGGCCTCATCCAAAATGCAGAGTCGGCATACAGAGGGGAAATTGAACAGCTGGTTGTCTGGTGCAGTCAAAACAACCTAGAGTTGGAGAAGATAGTGGACTTTAGGAGGAACCCCTCAGCATCGACCCTGCTCACCATTCTGAACAGCACTGTGGCAGCAGTGGAGTCATTCAGGTTCATGGGCATCTCACACAACCTGAAGTGGGAGACCCACATAGACTTGAGTAAGATACAGTTCTACTCAGCAGTCATTGAGTCTGTCCCCGAGGTGGTGGTGGCGTAGTGGCTACAGCACAGGGCTGCTAACCAGAATGTCGCTGGTTCGAACTCCACGGCCACCACCATTGTGTCCTTGAGTAAGGCACTTAACTCCAGGTTGCTCCGGGGGGATTGTCCCTGTAATAAGTGCACTGTAAGTCACTTTGGATAAAAGCGTCTGCCAAATGCATAAATGTAAATGTCCTCTGCACTTCAATAACTGTCTGGTTTGGTTCAGCTACCAAGTCAGATATCAGAAGACTTCAAAGGACAGTTCGGACTGCTGATTATTGGTTGATTGGATTGATTATTGGTGCACCCCTACCCACCCTGCTAGAACTGTACACACCCAGAGTAACAAAAAGGGCTGGTAAAATCACTCTTGACCATATTCATCCAGCACACTTCCTGTTTCGCTCTGACTGGCGCTATTGAGCACCAGAACAGCCAGGCACAGGAACAGTTTTTTCCCTCAGGCTATCCACCTGATCAACAGTTAAAACTGCCCCCCAAATACATTCCTTTTGCCAATACAACCACGTGCAATATTCAATCATCCGTTCCTACTTCTATCCATATTTCCTATATATTCTTTAACATATGCTAGCTCTTCTTCAATACATTACATCACCTGCACATAACTGTATATAAAATGTTCTAACAACATTATTGCTCTATTGTATATTTCTCCTTTTATGTCACAATATGTATATATGCTTAAATGTATGCATGTATATGCATGTATATATTTGTAGCTTCTGTCACCATGACAAATTCCTTGTGTGTGTTAGCATACTTGGCAATAAAGCTAATTCAGATTTGGATTCTTATAAGATAAACAAAACGAGTTTTTGCTTGAACGCCCCAATGTTGCTCTCGTGCCCATTCATGAACACACACAGATCAACGATCAGGGAATATTTTCACTAAACAACACATTAGATTTCAGTTTGTTTCAAACCAAATCGTATGCTTTCATAACAATCATGAGTCTCATGAATAATTAATTAGACTTCTGAATTATACTTTTGTGTTCTTTTGAAGCTTGAAGAGGTGCTCACCATAAACTGTCATTGTGACATCACTGAGTGCAACATTTATTCACAATTTCTCCCTTTTTGTTCAGAAAAAGAAAGAAAGTCATATAGGGATAGAACAACACCGGGGTGAGTAAACAATGACTGAAGTAAACATTTTTGGGTGATCCTTTAAAGTATTTTGAGCCAAGCCATTTAATGTAATGCATGTGGAACTTCTCTATTAACATAAATAATTGTTTTTAGATATTTTCTTTTTTATTCTATTTTAAAGTCATGATTTATTTGAATCAGAATAATTGTATGTAAAGTGTGTATTTATTATGGTAGTATTTGTTGTACTGCCTTCAAATAATGCTGGTTTTAATAATACAAAAAATGGACAGCATCTACAGTAGTGAGAGCGTAATAATACACAAACACTCCCCGCTCCTCAGATCGCGCATGCGCAGTTGCTGCGCGGGGACGCGTCTTCTTCCATGGCAACGAGGCGGGATTCATGTGACTTGTGTGCGCTGTTTGGAATACCGGAAGCTGGGAGATTCGGGAAAACGTGTAAATAAACTGGAATAAATAGATGGGAATGAGTTTATCAGTGTCATGACATCATGGTAGAGTATATAAAGGAATTTAATATTGATTTCCGACTGTATTGCGAATATTTGTGTGTTTGTCCTGTGTGCTGTTGTGTTGACATGCAGAAGCTAACGGTTTTTAATGCTGATAAATTAATACATTTTAGTCAAACTAATAGTTACTCTTATTTAACTAGAAATTAATATACGTGGTGTTTGATTATACTGCTAATATAGCTGCTTTAATATATTGCGTTGGACGTTGTAATTAATGTTAGCTACTTGCCATGCTACATTTTACTACATTTTATACAGTTTACTCTTACACATGTCGACATTTAAAATAGTTTAAAATAGACAGACAGATACAGTTGAAGTCAGAAGTTTACATACACCTCAGCCAAATACATTTAAACTCAGTTTTTCCACAATGTCTGACATTTAATGGTAGAAAACATTCCCTGTTTTAGGTCAGTTCGGATCACTGCTTTATTTTAAGAATGTGAAATGTCAATAATAGTCGAGAGAATGATTTATTTCAGCTTTAATTTCTTTCATCACATTCCTAGTGGGTCAGAAGTTTACATACACTTTGTTAGTAACTTGGGTCAAACATTTTGGGAATTTTGGGCCATCCCTCCAGACAGAACTGGTGCAACGGAGTCAGGTTTGGAGGTCTCTTTGCTCACACGCTTTTTCAGTTCTGCCCACAAATGTTCTATGGGATTGAGGTCAGGGCTTTGTGATGCCACTCCAATACCTTGACTTCAAGCCATTTTGCACCAACTTTGGAGGTATGCTTGGGGTCATTGTCCATTTGGAAGACCCATTTGTGACCAAGCTTTAACTTCCTGTCTGATGTCTTGAGATGTTGCTTCAATATATACTCATAATGTTCCTTCCTCATGATGTCATCTATTTTGTGAAGTGCACCAGTCCCTCCTGCAGCACCCCCACAACATGATGCTGCACCCCCATGCTTCACGGTTGGGATGGTGTTCTTCACCCTTTTTCCTCCAAACATAACGATGGTCATTATGGCCAAAAAGTTCAATTTTTGTTTCATCACACCAGAGGATATTTCTCTAAAAAGTAAGATCTTTGTCCCCATGTGCACTTGCAAACTGTAGTTTGGCTTGTTTATGGTGGTTTTGGAGCAGTGGCTTCTTCCTTGCTGAGCAGCATTTCAGGTGATGTCCATATAGGACTCGTTTTGCTGTGGATCTAGATACTCGTCCACCTGTTTCCTCCAGCATCTTCACAAGGTCCTTTGCTGTTGTTCTGGGATTGATTTGCACTTTTTACACAAACTACGTTCATCTCTACGAGACAGAATGCGTCTCCTTCCTGAGCGGTGTGATGGCTGTGTGGTCACATGGTATTTATATTTGTGTACTATTGTTTGTACAGATGAATGTGGTACGTTCAGGCGTTTGGAAATTGCTCCCAAGAATGAAGATTAATATAAGACAGTTGAAATTATCTTGGCGATATATAAGGTTGTCCGAAGTGTTAAAAATAAGAAATCTTTTAAACATCCAAGTTTGTAGAAATTTAATCTTTGTGTCTTATTTTGTTTCATAGGTTTTTTTGAAAAATCTCTATATTATTTTCAACAAAAAAATATTTAATGACTTTTAAAATGTGTTGTGGTGTAACCATAAAGAAAAGATAATGAAAATACTTTCCTCGCAATTTCCTTGAAAATAACAACGTAATCATTAATTTTTTTAAAAGCTGTCAAACACATTTTCAAGGTAAAAAAACCCAATTTCTTTTATAAATATCATGACTTTTTTTAAATTAAAAATATCAAGTCGTTTTCTCAGGGTTACACCGCATGACCAAAACGAAATGTACCATTTTATAAAAATGTCAAAATATCAGATTTATTTTAACTTTATGCTCTTGAGGGCCTAAAGAAGTTTGGATCTGCTTGGTTTTATGGTTTTTGTCAACATAATAAAATGTCTACCTACCGTAGGCCTACATGTTGGTTATACCACATGACTTTGATGGACAAAAGTGTTTTTAATAGGGCTGTCAATCAATTAAAATTTTTAATCAAATTAATTACATGGTGTCCCGATTAATTAATCGCATATACAAATATTTGCTAAGAAAGCCCCTCATATAACAATAATTCAATATATAATGATAAAATAATGATACATAGGCCTAGTTATCTTTATATATATATATATATATATATTTCATATAATTATAATGCATTACATTCTTGTGTCAGAAGAGTTCATCATTAATAAGACGATACAAAAAGCATCTTTAGAATACAATGTATTGTTTACTAGTATATTATTGATCATAAGTCAATCATTGACACACAGTTCACAGCAATCCATTACACAAGTGAATTAATCAATCAGTTGGAGATTTATTATGAGGGCTTGTTTAAGGACCCCTCAATTTACATCTGCATCAGACATGCTTGTGTAGCGTCTCGGGTTTGTTGCATCATAAACATAAAATGTTTTGGTCACTGTGTCAAGTTGTTACAGTTCTTCACTGTATAAACTGTGTGTTGCCACACAGCTGAAGTTTCACTTACTGCCCCCTGGAGTAAACAGGTGGCACTACAAGCATTTCTCAAATCTTCCATGTGGCGTTAATTTTTTTTACGCATAATTTTTAGTCCAATTAATCGCACTGAATTAACGCGTTAAATTGACAGCCCTAGTTTTTAAATATTAATCATATTTAAATGTTATTCATATTTAAAATTTGACATTTAAAGCTTCATGTGATGGGATACAGACTGTCTGGATGTTCTCTCAAATCCATCGTCTGCACCAAAAATGGAACTGAAGTTGGAGGTTTTATTGTCGTCCAGCATCAAGCGCAGAAAGCCATGGCCTCGTTTCTGCTGGCTGGGGAGGGTAAGATCACGTATAGACCAATGATTAGCAAGTGCAATGTGATCCTTTGTGAATTCAAGTGAATATTAAAAACGTTTTTCTTACAGGAGAAGGAAGGTGTTTTTCTGTTAGATGACAATCGGATCAGTGAAATACATTTGGTTTCGGGCCAGACCAAAAAGAAGACCCCAAAACTTCAGCCACTGTTACAGAGAGTGGTGACCATGTCAGCTTCTGAGAACGGTGAATGATGCAGCTCAGATTTATTCTCATAATGTGGAATTAAACCGTCTACTCCACAGGTTACCGGTGTGTTTATAATATCATTTGCAGGTATGTGGCTGGCTGGTCTTCTGGTGTCTGGTGAACTCTTTCTGTGGAATAAAGACAAGGATTCATTAAAGATGACCTCCAGTGCTCCTGCAGTTCAACAGCTGGCTTCTTCCATCAAAGGTCTGTGTAAAGGTTTTTAATATACACTTCTTGTAGTCTGTTTGTACCCCTGGGGGCTTATGAAATTACTCTAGGGAGTTTGTGGACACTGTGTAGAAAAACACATGGTAGATATTTCAGAATGGACCGTATAAAGATTACTGTACCGTATCTGCTCTAAAGCGGGTCACACACCGGCATAATTTTACTCTCGTGAACAAGACCCCGAAGTACTTGAACTCCTTCACTTGGGACAATACCTCCTTCCCTACCCGGAGTACTCACTCGTTCTGTTTCCTGCTGAGAATGGCCTCCGGGAAGAACAGTGTGTCTGAATGCCATTCTGAGATGCGGGTTGGCACTGTTTTGGCGGCATGAGGGGCACCTACACAATATTAGGCTGGTGCTTTTAATGTTGTGTCTGATTGGTGCAAGTGAGCTGGTGCAAATGTACCAACATCTGTACGATCGTTCATGTATTACATTTTCCAAGAACTAGAGATGCACCGATTGCAATTTTCTTGGCCGATTTCCGATTTTTCTCCAAGTGTGACCTGCCGATACCGATTTTTTTCCGATTTTTTTTTTTTTTGCAATGAACTGCAATGAGTTGCTCTATAGAACAAAACAGACGTCATTTTCCACTATTTTTATAAATGGACCTTTTTCTCTTTTTTACTCGTCTAACAAAACAATTCCAAATATTACAAGCCTATGAACAAAACTGAAGTGTCCAATACGCTCAACATTGACATTAAGCGACGTTAGATCCCAAATATCAGAGGTGAAACTGATTGCTGCTTCGGGATCGGCTTGTAACCATACCTGTCGTCACTCACCCCCGTTTTTCCCGGGAGTCTCCCATATTTCACACCCATCTCCCACCCCCCTCCTGTTTTGTTATTTCTCCGGGGAAACTCCCGTAATCTGTATGGCCCAAACCACGTTATATGAATAATCACATCAATATATTATTCCAAGGTTGTTCAGTTGCCAGATCTTGTATGAAACTCACCAACTCACACAATCGACGCATCAAACACATTTCTAATCATTTGTGACCTCAACCTGGCAACCAAAACCCATTTGCGCTGTTGAAATCTGTGCAGGCAGTGGACGCGAGAAGTTGAATGAAGCATCACCGGTAGATGGGAGGAGACTCAGCTGATGCTCCGGCGGGGAAAAAAACAAAAAACAAAAATATATATATATATTTTTTATTTTATTTTATATATATATATATATATATATATATATTTATTGTGTGTGTGTATATATATATATATATATATATATATATATATATATATATATATATATATATATATATATATATATATATACATACACACTCACCTAAAGGATTATTAGGAACACCTGTTCAATTTCTCATTAATGCAATTATCTAATCAACCAATCACATGGCAGTTGCTTCAATGCATTTAGGGGTGTGGTCCTGGTCAAGACAATCTCCTGAACTCCAAACTGAATGTCAGAATGGGAAAGAAAGGTGATTTAAGCAATTTTGAGCGTGGCATGGTTGTTGGTGCCAAACGGGCCGGTCTGAGTATTTCGCAATCTGCTCAGTTACTGGGATTTTCACACACAACCATTTCTAGGGTTTACAAAGAATGGTGTGAAAAGGGAAAAACATCCAGTATGCGGCAGTCCTGTGGGCGAAAATGCCTTGTTGATGCTAGAGGTCAGAGGAGAATGGGCCGACTGATTCAAGCTGATAGAAGAGCAACTTTGACTGAAATAACCACTCGTTACAACCGAGGTATGCAGCAAAGCATTTGTGAAGCCACAACACACACAACCTTGAGGCGGATGGGCTACAACAGCAGAAGACCCCACCGGGTACCACTCATCTCCACTACAAATAGGAAAAAGAGGCTACAATTTGCAAGAGCTCACCAAAATTGGACAGTTGAAGACTGGAAAAATGTTGCCTGGTCTGATGAGTCTCGATTTCTGTTGAGACATTCAGATGGTAGAGTCAGAATTTGGCGTAAACAGAATGAGAACATGGATCCATCATGCCTTGTTACCACTGTGCAGGCTGGTGGTGGTGGTGTAATGGTGTGGGGGATGTTTTCTTGGCACACTTTAGGCCCCTTAGTGCCAATTGGGCATCGTTTAAATGCCACGGCCTACCTGAGCATTGATTCTGACCATGTCCATCCCTTTATGGCCACCATGTACCCATCCTCTGATGGCTACTTCCAGCAGGATAATGCACCATGTCACAAAGCTCGAATCACTTCAAATTGGTTTCTTGAACATGACAATGAGTTCACTGTACTAAAATGGCCCCCACAGTCACCAGATCTCAACCCAATAGAGCATCTTTGGAATGTGGTGGAACGGGAGCTTCGTGCCCTGGATGTGCATCCCACAAATCTCCATCAACTGCAAGATGCTATCCTATCAATATGGGCCAACATTTCTAAAGAATGCTTTCAGCACCTTGTTGAATCAATGCCACGTAGAATTAAGGCAGTTCTGAAGGCGAAAGGGGGTCAAACACAGTATTAGTATGGTGTTCCTAATAATCCTTTAGGTGAGTGTATATACATGTAAATTTAACAACAACTGGACGAAAGCATTTAATTTCATATCCCGAAGCCACGCCTTTTGCAAAGTGTGTCGCACTGATTTTAATATCGGACACGGTGGGAAAAATTACGTTACTCGGCACATTAAATCACAACGGCACAATTTATATGTATTTATCCCGCCTCTGCCATCCCACGGTTTACTTTAGCCTTACAAATATTACAAATTGCGAACTTTATGTATGTTTCACTCACAGTGAAGATCTTCCACACCAGTGTCATGTTTCCATGCGGCTGTGACGTTATTGTCTGCGCTGCTGGCAACAAAATGGACCGGCTCAGAATCGCATGACATGTTCTTGGTTGAGATGCACCGATCGACCGGCCAGGGACGGAATCAGCCGGTTTTCCGCATGCTTGGCCCGGACCGGTAACCGGCCGATTCCGGTCCCTGTCGGTGCATCTCAACCAAGAACATGTCATGCGATTTTTATTTGATTAAATTTGTTTAATTAGTCTACAAAAGGAGTCAAATCTGCTCAAGTACTCTCAAAGTAGCGGCCTGTGTATCTCAGTGAGTATTGACACTGACTTCCACCTCTGGAGTCGTGAGTTTGAATCCAGGGTGTGCTGAGTGACACCAGCCAAGTCTCCTAAGCAACCAAATCGGCCCGGTTGCTAGGGAGGGTAGAGTCACATGGGGTAACCTCCTCGTGGTCGCTATAATGTGGTTCTTGCTCAGGGTTGGGCGCGTGGTGAGTGTGTCACCAGAGACCCCCAATGATGAAGGAGTTTATTGAAATTAAGGTAACATAAATCTTCATTTCAGTAAGTGGTGGTGGTGTAGTGGGCTAAAGCACATAACTGGTACTCAGAAGGTTGCTGGTTTGATCCCTACAGCCACCACCATTGTGTCCTTGAGCAAGACACTTAACTCCAGGTTGCTCCGGGGGGATTGTCCCTGTAATAAGTGCACTGTAAGTCGCTTTGGATAAAAGCATCTGCCAAATGCATACATGTAAATAAATTTACTTATTTTAAATTAATATGAATTGAGTATTTAGTCAAATTAATTACCATAAAAGCCCAAAAGAAATGCAAAACTTTAGTGTTTTTACTTTAGTGGAGATCGTGATATTACATTTCTTTAAAAAAAAGAATCAGGGGTTCCACATTTGATGTTTCGGGTCAAATTTGACCCAAACAGACGGAACAGGGCTCTCTATTGATAAGTGTACAAGGGTTCATTTTCTAATGGTTAATAACGAAAGCCGTTCTAAAGACTGTGTTAGATTAAAATCCTCCAACTGACACAAGCCTGTCTTATAAAGGTCCAGCAACTACGGTACGACTTTCTCTGCTGCTTTCTGAGAATGGAAAGAGAGTTTTCCTGGCTACTCTGACGGGACAGGTGTTCCTCTGGGAGTGTTTGGCACTACGGGATCTCAACAGCCTTCGAGATGGTACCGTCAGAGGACGCTGGAGTCAGATAACGCACCCTGAAACATCTCAGCTGCCCTCCTCAAAGGACAAGGAGGCCTCCATTCATAGTGTGTTTGTGAAGAACCAGGTGAAAAACTATTTTGTGATGCAAAAGGCTTAGTGGCAACGTGTCGTAGAGGTTATTTGCTCATGTGTTGTGTTGTACTCTGGTGTATTTAGGCAGTTGGTGACGTGTGTCTGAGTGTGTTTGTCTTCAACACTGAAGACCAGCTGACTGTCACCTTACTGAAGATCCAATGGGAGAGGACATGGGACAGCAAACTCAGGTGAAACCGTCCTGCCAGTGAACCCCAGTGAAAATGAGCTTTGGCACGCTCTATAATCGTAACCGGTTTTTCATAAAATCCTTCATCAAAGAGTTGTAATGAACCAAACCAACCAGCTATGAAGCCTTAACCGAGTTATTTTACTTTAACATATTTTATTTTATAACACAGCCATTACTGAAAACCGTTGTTTTTTTCCACTGTAGTCCAGCAGGTTTCAGTGTGAACTGGGTGTCCAAGAGTTTTCCGTTCAACCAGCTCATGCCTCCATGTAGACCAGTGAAGTCCAGAGGAGCTCTGGTCCCAGCATTCTCTCCAGATGGTCAACTACTGGCGGTAGTCCTTAACCAGAAAGACCCAAGGGTACACGCCGCAGTCTCATGTCATTTCCAGTATACAATGCTGTAAAGGGATTAATGGAAAGGAGGCGGCGAGAACCGGCTTGAGAATATAAATAATAGTGACATATATAACAAAGGTGTCAGACAGCTGTCCGTAAATCTCTCTCTCTGTCGTACTGCCGTCATCGGTCGGCCTTTATCCCTCTCGAGGGCTAAGTAGCATGATTAGGGGCCAGGTGTGTAGCATCACGACCCGGCCCCGCCTTCCGACCTGCCACATTCCTCCCTCGTTCTCTCAGGCCAGGGAGCCCCTGGCATGACGTACACCCCCCCCTGGCATGACGTGGGCCTTCCGCCCCGTCTGCCGGTAGGTCATCCCCGTCTACCTGGATGTGGGAGGGGACAAGGCGAGGGAAACAAAAAACAAATGTGGCACCTACACGCCATAACGGCGATCGTGCCAAATTAACAAAATGTTTTTAAAAAGAGAGGGAAAAGGCCAAAAAACAAAAGAAATTGAGAAAAAAAACCACTTACTCGCCGATACGCCGTCGCTTGGTCCTTGGCCACTCCTCCACCCTCTTATGGACGGCAGCCACGCCTCTCCGGACGGATCGGAGGCAGTCCTCCAGCCCCTGGTGGACGGAATGCCCCGCCGTGTTCTTGGGAAACAGAAGGGGTCTCCTCCACCCTTGGCTGTGGTTCTCCCGCTCCAGGCGGACCTCCAGGAGCCCCTCGCGGTCGGCGGTCTCAGACCCCGCCATGTTTCACCGGCTGATAGGGGTCTCCTCCGCCCCTGGCAGCGGCCCTGACCGCTCCAGGTGGTCGCTCTTCGCGGTCGGCGGCCATACGTCCGCTCTCAGGTGGCCGGGCTCCTCCATCCCCTGGCAGATGGCCGTGGCTGCTCCGTTGGGGTGTATGGTAGTGCCGAGGACTCTACTACGGCACATCCCTCCTCCTTCCCGGATTTCGGCACCAGTGTAAAGGGATTAATGGAAAGTAGGAGGCGAGAACCGGCTTGACAATATAATATATAATAGTTTAATAAGCAACTTAAACATAAAGACAAACACACAAAGGTGTCGGACAGCTGCCCGTAAATCTCTCTCTCTCTCTCTCTTTCGCACTGCCATCTTCGGTCGGCCTTTATCCATCTCAATGGCTAATTAGCCTGATTAGGGGCTTTGTGTGTAGCATCACGACCCGGCCTCGCCCTCCGCCCTGCCACAAATGCTTTGGCACAACCTACAGTATCACAATCACTATATGTGCAACATTTCTAAGTGTAATGTGTGTTTTTGATGTTTGATCTGAAAGGCAACTCAGGTGTTGTTCATCAGCACTCAGAACTTCGTGACTGTGTCCAGTCTGTTAGGAGGATGTGGCAGCAAGACGCTCAATATTCCAGCCAAGTATGTGAGGTAAGTGTTAGTCTGGCTGTGTGAGACTAGTATTGATCCGGTATCTCAGCTTTGGATTTAACTTGTGACGTGTCTGGCTGTCCTACAGGTCGTACTGGGTCAGTTCTGTCAGCTGGACACCCGAAGGTCTTTATCTGGCGTGTGTCCTGAAGAGAGGCTCCCTGCTCATGCTGGCTCGTCTGGGTGGACTCGTGTCTTTGTCCACAACTGGATGCAACATTGAGTTTGGACCCGCCCACTTCCTGCCTCTTCACCCATTGGTCACTTACAGGTGATTTGACTGGTCCGTCTGTTGATGCTGTTTACTGGCATCTTCCGAATGCCATTGACGATGTTTAATATTCTGCATAAAGGACATTTTACACTGTCAGTCTTCAGATATGGAGTAGATTTCATGTGGTTTTAATACTACTGCTAATTAATCAGTCTGTTGTGTCTCTCAGCTGTGATGAGCCTTAATGCTGAAGTTTAAAGTCTTTTCCCAGCTTTAGTAGTGTAGTAGTAATCCGAGCAATCACATAGTGCTGATGAATGAAAACACTGACTGATGCTGACTTCACATCACCTGAACTGGCTCATATCACACACAAATGGTCTTTTGCCGCCACCTGCTGGCTAAAATATGTAATGTCACAAAAATAAATGTAAAGGGACACATATAGCTCTTAACACATCTGCGCTGCTCTTATAAAATGTCAAATGTAGCCCACAAAGATCATGAGTTTGATCCTTCAGATCCTTTTATGGTTATATTCATTCATTTCATCCTGTAGACCTCCGGTGCCTTCGCAGACTCAAGACGGCGCTCTCTCCAGCTCTAGCGTGTCGCTCCGTGACCCCATGAGACAGCGGTACTCAGTGACGTGGCATCCACGTCAGCCGTTCCTCATCGTGTCAGACGGCTATATGGTGACTGTGCTCAGGATGCCTAAACACCCGTCGTCTGCCGCGATTATGAGCGCCCTACTGCTGGATGCTGCTCAGGGGCTGGAGAATGTGAGGAAGGTCATTGGGTCAGCTCAGGTCAGTTTACTGGACAATAATCCAGTAAATCACAGTGCTTGTGTTTGTCAATTTCAATCCTGCAGTCTGATGGTTGTGTTTTATTTCTCTTAATGTAAATTGTTCGCTTGTGTGTTTTGTGTCTTTCAGCCTCAAATCAGGACACAGCTGGAGTCAATGTCCACTCTGATGTTCACAGGAAGTCTGTTAGCTCTTAAAGACAAAGACACCTCTCTGTGCACTCTACCTGTGTACCTGCAGGATACTGGAGATACAGGAGACCTCACACACTTCACTGAGAGAGTTCAGGTCAGACAAAAGCAAATCCCTTTCAGCAGATAAAAAGCCATTAAATAGTGTTATACGTATTTTTTAATTGTTAAAAGGTGTTATAATGGCAGAAACGGCAATCTAGCGATATGGTACAGTAGTAAAGCTGGAACAATACATTTTATAAATAATTTATATGCAATATTTT
Source organism: Moxostoma hubbsi (assembly GCA_032164185.1). Lineage (NCBI taxonomy): Eukaryota > Metazoa > Chordata > Actinopteri > Cypriniformes > Catostomidae > Moxostoma > Moxostoma hubbsi. Next base: position 1,964,145 of record JAVLUX010000038.1, on the reverse strand, counting down.
TGTGAAATTATTTTTGTAAAAATATTTAAGTAATTATTTTAATCATATTAATTCTGGTTTATTGGAATTTTTATTATAAATGAATATAAAAAAAAACTTTTACAAATAATAGCAGTATTTTAAATAAATATTTTAATGATTTATTTGTTTTATCTAATTTAATTACATTTTATTTTATTTTATTAAAAAAATATACAAATATTTTTACGAATGATTTATATTTTGTTATGTCTAGTTCAGCTTTATTATTTGTTATTATAAATCAATATTAAAACTTTTACAAATAATGTAAAATGTATTATTATTATAATTTTCTAATACAAATAACATGATTTACTTTAATGAATTTTATTTTCTTTCATTGAAAAAAGTAATTTGCATACTTAAATACTTATAATCATAATTAATTATTCGACCACTAATTCAATTTTATATTTTTGGTTATAAATTAATATAAAAAATACTTTTACAAATAATTAAAATATTTGTATAAAAATTTTTTTAGCAAACAACATTTATTTATTTTTATGGAATTGACATAAATTAATTGAATTGAATTTAAATAATAATAATAATAATTAAAAAAAAACAAAATTATTCATTTGTTACCACTAGCTCAGTTTTATTATAGTTTTTTTTTATAAATGATTCTAAAAATTATTTTACAAATAATGACAATATTTTTATAAAATAGCTAATACAAATAACATTATTAATTTAATTTAATTTATTTGAATTTAATTTAAATGCATTTATTTTAATTATATTAATGTAAATATTAATGAAAATAGCTTTAAAATATTTTTATGAACTCATTTAAAAAATATATTTTTAATATCATTTTTAAGTAGAATAATAATGTTATTTATTTTGTATTATTGTAATGTATTTTTTCAATAATAATGTCTTCTCAGGGTGAGGATGATGACTCTGATGAAGGTCTGTTTACTCCCTTGCAAATGGAAGACGGAGGGAGGCTGGAGTTTGCATCGATGTTTGACACTCTTCATGCCCAAACACACACAGACGGGACAAAGTCCACAACTTCAGGACTCCAGGAGGATCTGAACAGGGTTCACAGGAGCCTCATGAGAGCCTGGGCTCTGGGTGTGTCCATGGGCCGGGCCATGCAGCAGAGAGAGCGCCTTCTCAAATACACGATCACCTGCATCGTTCGACTCACAATCCTCCATAGAGTCAGTGACAGTACCGGCAGAAAGAATAGAGCCTCATGGGTCACACAAACCTTTCACATCTTCAGAACCCTCCTGTCCTTCCTGCCATGGGACGCGACACACACCGGAGCCGACAGCTGCCTGAAGGTCACCGTTGAGCTCACCAAACGTTTCGTAGACTTGTTCCTCTCACGTTCACAATCTGATTTGGCACTTTCCTCTCAGAACTTCAACGCGGCTCTGCTCGTCCTACAGGAAGCTTCTCAGAGTCTCAATCAGACCTACAGCCTCCCGTCAAAAGCGTTGCATTTTGGAGAAGACGCACAGCTTTCGTGTCCCTCTGATATGTTTTCAGTGCCGCTGTTACAAGAGGACATCGCTACAGACGCGGACACAATAACGCAATCGGCACAGATGCGACAACAACCTTCCAACAGGTACTACACCCCCCCCCCCCCCCCCCAAAGTTACAGTGTTGTCATCATTTGCTCACCCTCATGTAGTCCTAAACCTGTGTGACTTTCTTCTGTAGCACTCAAAAGGCAGAATGATCAAATCACAGTTTGTTTTGCGTGTTAGGCCTAACATCTGTGATGTGTTTTTCAGATTGCTGGTTATTTGGCGTGATGTGTACCGACAGGCTTTACAGTACCAGGTCGAATTATATAATCGCCAAGGCCGCAGGGGTGTTCGCAACGAGTTGGACAGGATGTCTGTTATTTTACCACAAATCCAACACGCTTTACAAACGACTGGAGACTGTCTTGAGAAGAGCCGCGCTCTGCGTAATTTCTCCGGTAAGCTGTGCCAATAGAAACTGAGTGGGGAGTGTTACAAACCGCGAAATGTCCCAGTGCACTCGTGGAATGCCGCTTAATCTGAGTTTTGCGTTTTGTCCGTTCTCAGGCGAACAGCACTTCATTTTAGGTGAATACACTGAGAGTGCTCAGGTTTGGAGAGCTGAATTGTGGGCAGAAAGAGAAAGAGGTCAGACTTTCATTGAGCTAGTTGCCATTTCTTCAAACTCTCTGTCACACCTCACTCATTCGGTCTGTCCTGTGTCCCGCCGCAGGATCGCTGACGTGCTATCTGGAGACTCGTTACTGTCTGGCTCTTCTGTATGGTCGGCTGATGCAGTATCGACTCCGAGAAGCTCAAGCTTTGGTTGATGGTTTGGCACGTCGGCTGCAGACACATGCAGGACACGAGGACGAGGGGACACGAGGATCAGCTGGTATAGTTCACTAATGTTTCAACCGAAATGGGTTTTTAAATGACGTTAATAAAAATGCAATTAAAGGGACAGTTCACCCAAAAATGAAAATTCAGTCTTTCTGTCTTGTTCTGAACACAAAGGGAGAAATTGTGAATAAATGTTGTGCTCAGTGATGTCATACAATGGCAGTTTATGGTGACCACCTCTTCAAGCTTCAAAAGAACACAAAAGTATCATTCAGAAGTCTAATTAATTATTCATGAGACTCATCATTGTTATGAAAGCATATGATAAGATTTGGTGCAAAACAAACTGAAATCGAACGTATTATTTAGATAAAATGTTCATTGACCGTTGATCTCCTGTGCACGTTCATGAGGGGGCACAAGAGCAACAGTTCACACAGACCCCTCGTTACATTGGGGCGTTCAACGAAAACTCGTTTTGTTTATCTTAAAACAGGTCCTCCACAGCGATAGTGACAACAGAACACAACTGCACAAAACAGAGAACAGAACTCACTAAACATGTCTGAAGAGTTTGTAGTTTCGATGCATTTCTATGCCCAGCATTATTATTTTAATGGAGTATTCTGAAATCATACAGAAACATAGAGGAGGCAACAGGCAGCAACAGTCACACCGTGTCCCAACCTGACGGCAAACAACACACGATAAAAGGTATATTTTCTATGGTAATCAGAGTTTTTGTCCTAACCAGCAGTGATTAGTGACAGGACATTCTATTGATCGCTTGTTTTCTATTTTCGGCATTGTGCGGGTAACGCTGTCCACTATGAGCTGGCACCGGTCCAAAAAATTCTAAATAACAAGGCTGGGCATAGAAATGCATCAAAACTACAAACTCTTCAGACATGTTTAGTGAGTTCTGTTCTCTGTTTTGTGTGCAGTTGTGTTGTGTTCTGTTGTCACTATCGCTATTTTTAGATAAACACAACGGGTTTTCGTTGAACGCCCCAATGTCACGAGGGGTCTGCGTGAACTGTTGCTCTTGTGTTGTATCATGAACACACACAGGAGATCAACAGTGAACATTTACACTAAATAATACATTCGATTTCAGTTTGTTTCTCAGCATCTATCGGATGCTTTCATAAAAATAATGAGTCTCATGAATAATTAATTAAGACTTCTGAATGATACTTTTGTGTTCTTTTGAAGCTTGAAGAGGTGGTCACCATAAACTGCCATTGTATGACATCACTGAGCACAACATTTATACACAATTTCTCCCTATTTGTTACGGAAAAGAAAGTAAGTCATATCGGGTAAACAATGACTGAATTTTCATTTTTGGCTGAACTATCCCTTTAATTGTGCTTCTTGATGCCATAATTCCATCATAAGGGTGTTTCAAAGAATGTAACTTGACACAGCGTCCTAAAAAAGTGCCATTATGATGCAATGCACATTGTGACGCTTCATAATCGTCTGTCTGGCGCATGTATGCGTGGACTTTCAAAAAAAGCAAAAATGTATCCTGTGAGCACAGCCCTTAAATCTATTCCGGACAGAATCACAGGCCTGTGATTGGCTTCAGTGATGGGACATAAACAATATATTGACTTAAAGAGCCACTTTTTGTGTTGTCTAATCAATTCACAATAATTAATTATCTTTCCAAAATTTGCCGAATTCACCGGGGACTCAATGCCCTATATTTATACACCGTCCAGCCACAGCATTAAAAGCACTCGCCTAATATTGTGTCGGTGCCCCTCATGCTGCCAGAACAGCGCCAACCCGCATCTCAGACACACTAGTCAGGAGTTCCAGAAATACTCACACCAGCCCGCCTGGCACCAACCATCATGCATTTGATTATCTAACCAGCCAATCTTGTGGCTGCATGTATAAAATCATGCAGATACGGGTCAGGAGCTTCAGTTAATGTTCACATCAACCGTCAGAATGGGGAGAAAATGTGATCTCAGTGATTTGAAGCGTGGCATGATTGTTGGTGCCAGTAGAGGCTTTTTTTATTGTTATTTATTTCAAGAAATTAAGATAAAACACACGTGCTGACGGAGCACTTATCCACTTTTATTTTTTGCCATGACCCTCAACTACCGGCACCGATTAATCACCTCTATTTTGAATATTATACATTGAATTATCTCTATAAACAAATATTGAATGAATGAATTAGCATATCATTACATATGCAATTAATTTGATTAGATATTTGCATCGATTGACAGCCCTAAATACAATATTTACTCATTATATTGAGCCATGTTGTTACTATAACGGGAGATTTCAAAATGATCAAACACCGTATGATCTTTCAGCCGGTCCAAAATATATAAGAGCTAAATTTGTTAATTCTGTCACAATATATCAGTCTGTCTTTTATCTGTGTATGTCACATTGCTGTTTGTCTGTATACTGTGTGGATTGTAAAGGTTCTCTCCCATCACCTGTGACCTTTAGATGACCCCGAGTTTGAGGGCACGCTCTCGGGACCGGTGGGGCATGAAGCCGCCTGCGCTGTGGTTCAGTCACTGGGCCGGTTTATGGCCGCGTACTTCACCAATCATCCTCTCTGTATACTTCCACCACACAACGTAGATGTCCTGCCTCCTCTGCACATGCCACATGGTGAGTTCTGATCGGTGCACATCTTTGCATTGATTTCTCTGAAAATAAAAAAGACAAAACGCCATTTTGCTTCTCAAGTGAATTTGTCTTGTTTTAAATATGTTTCGATATTTTTACTGAAAAACAAGATGAAAATGCTGAGTAGGGAATCATTTTTTGACATGCATCTATTTTGTATGCAAAAGAAAAATCCGGAAATCCGAGTCACAAGTTTGAATCCAGGGCATGCTGAGTGACTCCAGTCAGGTCTCCTTAGCAACCACATTGTCCCGGTTGCTAGGGAGGGTAGAGTCACATGGGGTAACCTCCTCGTGGTCGCTATAATGTTGTTCTCGCTCTCGGTGGGGCGTGTGGTGAGTTGTGCGGACACAACAGAATCAGCGACAACAATGTAAATAAAGCCATGCAAAATGCAACCACTTTATTGATGCCCCAGTGCATGCTGGGAAGAAGGTGAATGGGACTGAACCACATACACATTTTGTGCATGCCAATTTAAACTCGAATGAATGAATCCAACTCCCTGCTATGCATTCCTGAAAGTTGCCAAGGAAAAACCCCCAACGGTGTTCCAGTAAATATGGCGTTTTGGATTGGCGATTATAATGAACTCAAAGGGTTGCACTAAACCAGTCATCTGTCTTGGCATTTGCCCTGGCAGACGCAGGTAAACGTGTCGTGGAGTTGTGTCAGAGTCGCGTGGCGGTTGCGGTTCGATCTCAACATCTGTCTGAGGTGTGGACGGTGGACTACGCTCTGGAGCTCCTCCTGCTGGGCGGGCTGCTCCCTGAAGCCGCGTGGATGGCACAGAGTCTGGGCGACTGGAAGATGGCAGCGACCCTCGGCCTGGCGTACACCAACTTTTGCAGCGCACAGTTAGACATGAGCAGGTCTGTGAGGTGACAAAGTTAAAAACAGTGATTGGATATTTGACATGTTTGATTGACACGTCGTTTTTGTGTATTTCAGCCTGAAATGGAGAGAACTGCACCTTCCCACAGAGCTGCAGCCTGCAGTTATCTTCCAGGGTCAACTGGAGGCGCTACTGGGCCGAATGAACGGGTCTGAAGGACATGATAATACAGGTATATATTTATTGTCACGATGTTCGTTATGGGGGCGTTTCTTCTCAAATTGAATCCATAATGTTTATGTATATACAAAAGGAACATTTTAACAATGCTCTAAATTTCACCTGACGCTAAATAGAGAGTCGTGAACAGAAGTCGCGTTTAAGGCGATTACCATATACTCAATAGTCATACAAGAGACAGAAATGTAAGAATAAACACAAAAATAAATAAATGTGGGAATATTTAAATATGGTAATAAATACACGTGAGGAAAAAATAAATAAAAAATAAAAAAAAATAAAAAAAATAATGAAAAAAATAAAATAAATAAATAATAAAAATTAAAATAAAAAGAGAAAATAATAAATAAAGGAACAAAAGTCGTACAAAATTAAATTCAGGAATAAATTTAATTAAAAACTAATTATATTTGTTTTATCAAGACATTTATTCCTTTATTTTCGTATTATTTATTTATTATTTTTGCAGGTTTCATCCTCCATACCCACCCCCCCCCCCAAATAAAAGCAGAAGAATTCAGTTTAATAAAAAATTATAATTTATTAAGTTCTTCAAATGTCACTTTTTACAGTATTAATAATAAATAATAAATATAATAAAATGTTTCATGTTTAAAATGCCACCTATAGAAATGTTTCACGCTATTCTCCGCGGCATCCGCACAACTCGCCACACGCCCACCGAGAGCGAGAACCACATTATAGTGACCACGAGGAGGTTACCCCATGTGACTCTACCCTCCCTAGCAACCGGGCCAATTTGGTTACCCCTTGTGACTCTACCCTCCCTAGCAACCGGCCAATTTGGTTACCCCATGTGACTCTACCCTCCCTAGCAACCAGGCCAATTTGGTTACCCCATGTGATTCTACCCTCCCTAGCAACCGGGCCAATTTGGTTACCCCTTGTGACTCTACCCTCCCTAGCAACCGGCCAATTTGGTTACCCCATGTGACTCTACCCTCCCTAGCAACCAGGCCAATTTGGTTACCCCATGTGATTCTACCCTCCCTAGCAACCGGGCCAATTTGGTTACCCTATGTGACTCTACCCTCCCTAGCAACCGGGCCAATTTGGTTAAACCCATGTGACTTTACCCTCCCTAGCAACCGGGCCAATTTGGTTACCCCATGTGACTCTACCATCCATAGCAACCGGGCCAATTTGGTTACCCCATGTGACTCTACCCTCCCTAGCAACCGGGCCAATTAGGTTTCCCCATGTGACTCTACCCTCCTTAGCAACTGGGCCAATTAGGTTACCCCATGTGACTCAACCCTCCCTAGCAACCGGGCCAGTTTGGTTACCCCATGTGACTCTACCCTCCCTAGCAACCGGGCCAATTTGGTTACCACATGTGACTCTACCCTCCCTAGCAACCGGGCCAATTTGGTTACCCCATGTGACTTAACCCTCCCTAGCAACCGGCCCAATTTGTTTACCCCATGTGACTCAACCCTCCCTAGCAACCAGGCCAATTAGGTTACCCCATGTGACTCTACCCTCCTTAGCAACTGGGCCAATTAGGTTACCCCATGTGACTCTACCCTCCTTAGCAACCCGGCCAATTAGGTTACCCCATGTGACTCTACCCTCCTTAGCAACCCGGCCAGTTAGGTTACCCCATGTGACTCAACCCTCCCTAGCAACCTGGACAATTTGGTTGCTAAGGAGACCTGACTGGAGTCACTCAGCACGCCCTGGATTGAAACTCGCGACTCCAGGTGTGAAAAATCAGCATTCGGAGGGTTTTCTGTCAAATAAGAGCAAGTTTTTACAATTAGTCCGCTGCATATGTGTAAGGTGAGCTTTTAAATTTGGGAGTGAAAAATTGCAGACAAAAAAATTAGCTTAATATTCAATACTTGAAGTTTGGGAATCGTGCAATTACCGGTGACAGCTAATATGCTGGTTTTATTCTCTTTTAGACCCAGTATCTGACGAGGACGTGGAACATCTTCAGCTCTCGGTGCAGGAGATCTTGAAGGCGTCCGTCATGGCTGAGGTGGACGTCCTATCTCAACCTCTAACACGACTTCTGGACTCTGCCAAAGAGCGAGCGACATCACTTTCTGCGCTAGTACCGCCTGTGTTTTACCTGCCCGCTCCTCCTCTGTACTGCCCGCAACCCTCACCCAACACACAGGTACAGCACGGAAGCATCCAAATGTCAAGTCTTATATGTGTATTTCATTAGTAATGTGTCGAAATCTTCTCAGGACTGCGTGAGAGACGCAGCTCTGGTTCTGGAGAGAGAGTCTCGCTGTCAGGTGTCTGGTTTGGTCCAGAAAGTGTTGTTGCTCTTCAGGGCGTCTCGCAGCGCTCGCCCCGCGGCACAGTGGTACATCAGCAACCTGCATCGCTGCAGGCATTTACTGCACAAGGTGTGGCCGTCCCGGCTGTGTGTACACCTGTTAGCTATTTTAGCTACTTTGCTGCTTTACTACTTGTGCTTATATAGTTGTATCCTGTTGTCAGATCCAGAAGAGGACGTCCGAGCCTAAAGCTGACGTGATGCCCGAAGGACTGAAAAGATTCTCCTCTCATCATGTGTTCTTCAAATCAGCACCCGGTAACGACAGAGACAGCGTCACTACACAAACCATAAGTAGGTCAATCCTGATTGAGTATTTGGTTAGTCATAATCATTAACAGGTTCTCATTATTTCGGCTGTCGTTCAGTTTGTTTCAGAGAGTTGTGTGCACTTTGCTGGATGCTTCACGCTAGAGATCAGCTCACCGTCTTCTGTAGAAGATACCAGATGGCGCGGAAACACGATAAAGACTCTCAGGTGCCAGAATGGTTGTGTGAAAGTCTCCGAAAGTCCATTTTGTCTCCGTCCTGATCGTGTTTTCCGTCTCAGGTCAGTGACGTGAGCGTGTCGGATCTTTGCGTTGAGGCCTTACGTTGGGCGTGTCGTCTTCTGCCGTTCTGTCGTTTCCTGAACGCGGAGGAAGTGCTGCAGGACTTGGCGTTGAGTCTGCTGTCTGAACTTGCGCCCTGTCGAGCGGTACGTGTTGCGTTCAGTTAGTGGGATGGTTTGCACACCGATGTAATAAGCATCTAATGTGGTCAGTGATTTCAAACCTGTCTCTCTCTTGTGATGGTTAGACGGCAGAGATGCTGGCGAGAGTGTTTCCTGATGAAGACAGGTCTGTTCGTGTGCCACTCAGAGAGAAGTACACGTCACTGGTGCAGAGGCTGCGACCTGTATTCGTGCCCGACACTTCAGCAACAGGCAAGAGCTCTTTAAAGTGAAGCGAGTATGTTTACGTTTGGCCACAAAACTCGCCTTTCTTGTGTATAAAGCACTGACGCTTAGCCACTGGTCCAATGCATTTATTTTAAAGATGAACAACAGGGTAAGGAGAGAGCAGATGCTTCTGGAGAGACCATGATGATTCTGATTCAGGATCAGCTGAGGCAGCGACGCCGGCAACTCCGACACCTGTCGAAACACCTGTGCGCACCCGAGCCGTACCTATGGGAGAGAGAGAAGGAGGAGGACCGGGGAGGTGCGGACTCTATACTGAAGCGCCTCTCTTCACTCGGGGCGAGTTTGAGTGACAGCACGCTGACAGACTGTGGACGCCCTCTAGTGTACAGTGAAGGAGACACAGCTGAGACGCTCTCTGAGCCGCTGTCTCCTGACCTACAGACCAAATCTGCCCACAGGTAAAATACTGCTGTCAGAAACAAACGGCTGTGATCGCTAGCGTGCGGCATACTGCACAATATATACTGCAGTAAATGAAGTAAACACCATTGAATGTTTCCAACAGTAGTATACTCTATTGTCGTCACATGATCTAAACACATTTCATGTTAATTTAAAAAATAATAATTGCCCGCTTCATGAGACGCAAGCATGTTGGGTATCGTGCCAGGTTCAGATTTGTAATCAAGGTAAAAATAAATTGTTATTATTGTACATTTTTTATTATCTATCTGTCTGTCTAGCTATATATATATATATATATATATATATATATATGTAATTAATAAAACAATTATAATTATTATTATAAATATTTTGATTTTATATATATATATATACAGTACATTAAAATGGTATTATTATTATTATTATTATTATACATATTTTTATTATATATGAATTATATATAAATATATATAACACAATTAATAAAAAAATTATTATTATTATAATACATATTTTTATTATATATATAATTAATACAAAATATTATTATACTTATTTTGATTATATATATACAATTAATAAAAAATATTATTATTATACATATTTTGATTATATATACAGTGTATATAATTAATAAAAATATTATTATACATATTTTGATTATATATATATATATATATACAATTATTAAAAATATTATTATTATACACATTTTGATTATATATATATATATATAGTGTATATAATTAATAAAAAATATTATTATACTTATTTTGATTATATATATACAATTAATAAAAAATATTATTATACATATTTTGATTATATATATAGTGTATATAATTAATAAAAATATTATTATACTTATTTTGATTATATATATATATATATATATATATATATATATATATATACAATTAATAAAAATATTATTATTATACATATTTTGATTATATATATATATATATATACAATTAATAAAAAATATTATTATACATATTTTGATTATATATATAGTGTATATAATTAATAAAAAATATTATTATACTTATTTTGATTATATATATATATATATATATATATATATATATATATATATACAATTAATAAAAATATTATTATTATACATATTTTGATTATATATATATTGCACAGGTGTCAGAACTCCACTGTTACAAGAGATTCCAGGTTGTTCTTCTCCCAGCAAAGTTTCAGTGCTTGATAAGTGGTGTATGTTTACTGTTGCTACACTGTTACTAATGTTGCAACAAATGTACTTGCTTGAAGAAAGAATTTGTACCAGTCGGGTTGGGTCACACGGTCTTGTTTGGGCTTTAACTCGATGCCTGAGCGGGTTGTGTGTCATTCCCAACAGACCAAATGTCTCATTTTTAACATCTTAACTGAATACACGTGAAGGTGGTGTTACAGTAACACTTTTCCTGTGTTTTGTAGCTCCAAGACAGCAAAGCTTCAGGATTCACCTGACAGATCGACACATGAGAATATAAAAGCACAGAAAAGCTCCACTTCAGGGGAAGTCAAACAACCAGAGTTGACACCCAAGGGCCCGTCTCGACCCATAGTGGGGACCTGGGAGTTTGAACTAGAGGATGAGGAATACACGCTCTTCCTAGAGTTGTTCCTCAGTTATGTTCTGGAAAAGGACCGTTTAGACGGCGAGGAGTCTGAGCTGCCTTTGCTTAGTAGTTTTTCACAGCAGCTGCGTACTAGAGAGCTGCACTCGGTGACCTTTGACATGTTGACCACTCTCAAGCGGCGCCAAACCGGGAGCAAACGAGGTACACGGTTGCCCGTGTTTCGCGCCGGCCGCTGCTTTCGGACTCTCTCGCTAACGCCAGAACCATCCATCGGACCTGATGCGTCCGTCCATAGCGATGGCACAAATGCCACACTCGCTCGGGCACTTCCTGGACTACGTTTTGGAAAACAGCAAGGTCTGTTTGGGCATCGCCAACAAGCTGCCGTAACGCCCGGTGAAGTTAAAGGGAATTTGATTGGTTCACAGGCCAGCGCCAATCAAAGCAATCTCCAAACGACACCGCAGGTCGATTCATGGGTGTTTAAGATGCCCTCACAGTCTGAAGTAGATGTTCAGGTGCAGTTGGACTCTGCAATCGAGACCCGGTTTCCACAGCTGGCCCGGTTGCTGGAGTGGATGATGCGCTGGGCGGACAGACGAGTTCTGCTTTCTCAGCCAGTTAGAAAGACGTCTGAAGGCTCCAGTGATTCGGTGGTCATCCGGGCCAAAGCGTCGACTCCTGCTGTGCTCTCTGCTTTAGAACTGCTAGAGCAGAGATATAGCGCCGCCCAGCTGGGAGGTAACAAACATGACACCCATTCAATGGTAAGTGTAAATTTTGAGGAATTAATTAATTTCTGCTGATGCATTCAAGCCTTTATTAACTTAACTCTCTTATTTAAACAGCATCCCTCTCCAGCGGTCTATGAGAGGGGCGGTTCGGTTGCTTCAGTGCTGCAGCCAATCACAGGCTGGGGGAGGGGCCGAGAGAGCAGTGTGGACACGGGTTACCCTGCGCCAGCACACACACCCATCACACTTCCAGACCTGGATGCCCAACACACTCCCAGTAACAGTCCTGAGTGAGTACACATCACTTGTGATGCTTATATGAGATTAATCGAAGATTAATTTAACAATGTTTGATCATAGTGTGATCGAACATTACTTATGATATTTTGACAAATGTATTTGAGCACAGTTTTTTTACATATATAATGTATGTGTGTGTGTGTGTGTGTGTGTGTGTGTGTATATATATATATATATATATATATATATTTAATTTTGTAATTTTTTCTGATATTTACACTACCGTTCAAAAGTTTGGGGTCACCCAAACAATTTTGTGTTTTCCTGAAAAGTCACACTTATTCACCACCATACGTTGTGAAATGAATAGAAAATAGAGTCAAGACATTGACAAGGTTAGAAATAATGATTTGTATTTGAAATAAGATTTTTTTTACATCAAACTTTGCTTTCGTCAAAGAATCCTCCATTTGCAGCAATTACAGCATTGCAGACCTTTGGCATTCTAGCTGTTAATTTGTTGAGGTAATCTGGAGAAATTGCACCCCACGCTTCCAGAAGCAGCTCCCACAAGTTGGATTGGTTGGATGGGCACTTCTTGCGTACCATACGGTCAAGCTGCTCCCACAACAGCTCAATGGGGTTCAGATCTGGTGACTGCGCTGGCCACTCCATTACCGATAGAATACCAGCTGCCTGCTTCTGCTCTAAATAGTTCTTGCACAATTTGGAGGTGTGTTTAGGGTCATTGTCCTGTTGTAGGATGAAATTGGCTCCAATCAAGCGCTGTCCACTGGGTATGGCATGGTGTTGCAAAATGGAGTGATAGCCTTCCTTATTCAGAATCCCTTTTACCCTGTACAAATCTCCCACCTTACCAGCACCAAAGCAACCCCAGACCATTATATTACCTCCACCATGCTTAACAGATGGCGTCAGGCATTCTTCCAGCATCTTTTCATTTGTTCTGCGTCTCACAAATGTTCTTCTTTGTGATCCAAACACCTCAAACTTGGATTCATCTGTCCACAACACTTTTTTCCAGTCTTCCTCTGTCCAATGTCTGTGTTCTTTTGCCCATCTTAATCTTTTTCTTTTATTGGCCAGTCTCAGATATGGCTTTTTCTTTGCCACTCTGCCCTGAAGCCCAGAATCCCGCAGCCGCCTCTTCACTGTACATGTTGACACTGGTGTTTTGCGGGTACTATTTAATGAAGATGCCAGTTGGGGACCTGTGAGGCGTCTGTTTCTCAAACTAGAGACTCTAATGTACTTATCTTCTTGCTCAGTTGTGCAACGCGGCCTCCCACTTCTTTTTCTACTCTGGTTAGAGCCTGTTTGTGCTGTCCTCTGAAGGGAGTAGTACACACCGTTGTAGGAAATCTTCAATTTCTTAGCAATGTCTCGCATGGAATAGCCTTCATTTCTAAGGACAAGAATAGACTGTCGAGTTTCAGATGAAAGTTCTCTTTTTCTGGCCATTTTGAGCGTTTAATTGACCCCACAAATGTGATGCTCCAGAAACTCAATCTGCTCAAAGGAAGGTCAGTTTTGTAGCTTCTGTAACGACCTAAACTGTTTTCAGATGTGTGAACATGATTGCACAAGGGTTTTCTAATCATCAATTAGCCTTCTGAGCCAATGAGCAAACACATTGTACCATTAGAACACTGGAGTGATAGTTGCTGGAAATGGGCCTCTATACACCTATGTACATATTGCACCAAAAACCAGACATTTGCAGCTAGAATAGTCATTTACCACATTAGCAATGTATAGAGTGTATTTCTTCAAAGTTAAGACTAGTTTAAAGTTGTCTTCATTGAAAAGTACAGTGCTTTTCCTTCAAAAATAAGGACATTTCAATGTGACCCCAAACTTTTGAACGGTAGTGTATATATAATGTATGTGTATATATTTCTGTAATTTTTTTACTTATATTATGTGTATGTATATATATATATATATATATATATATATATATATATATATATATATATATATATATATATATATATATATATATAATTTATTATTTTTTTTGCATATATAATGTGTGTATATTTTTATAATTCTTTTATATATATTATGTATGCATATATGTATGTGTGTGTATATATATATATATATATATATATATATATATATATATATATATATATATATATATATATATATATATATATATATATATATTTTATTTTTAGGGCCCAAGCCTTGAAAAGGCGAAGGCCCTATTGTTTTCCTTAGGATTATTATTATTATTATTATTAGGGCCCAAGCCTGAAAAGGCGAAGGCCCTATTGTTTTCCTTAGGATTATTATTATTATTATTATTATTATTATTATTATTATTATTATTATTATTATTATTTTATCGACTATTCGGGCACTTTTGGGGGCCTTAACATGCTCTAAAACTCTTGAAACTTTGCACACGGGTCAGAACCTGCGGCCATCAGGGCTGGGCTGAAGATGGTACCCGGGCGTGGCAGGGGGGCTCAGCAGCGCCCCCTGGAACGGGGTCCGAAACCTTGGTCCATAAATCAAACACACTTGCATGTAATAATATGAAAGTCGGTACACATATAGATCTCATCGTTTCATATATACTTCATGCTCTTACTTTTTACCTCAGCCCAACAGGAAGTCGGCTATTTAGGGTTGTTTGGAAAACGTATACAATGGAATTTGAAATACTCCTCCTAGAGAAATCATTTAATCGCCACGAATCTCAGTCAGCATGAAGTCAAGACATTGAGGATGAAAAATTGCCAGCGGATTTTTGATATCTCGAACGGTTTGGCCGTGGCGAGGAAACAAATTTATGGCGAGAAAAGTGAGACAGGAAGTGTGTTATAACTTCTGCATAAATTAACAGATCTTGATGAAACTTCAGCAGTGTGTTCGTTGTAAGAGGCCGATCACATGGATGTGACTATTGTGAGTCAAAGTTATAGCGCCACCAACTGGCAGCAGGAAGTGTGTCACTTTCAAAATGCTTTGAAATCACCCTCTTGTTTTTACCCGATTTGCTTCAAACTTTACGTGTATAATGTAAACACACGGCAGATTTAGACCTGTGAAAGGATTATTGATATCTTAGATACTGTTGCCGTGGCAACGCTTCAAACTTTACTTTTCTTTATTGATGCTTTTGAGACTCTTAACATACTTGAAATTGCATGAAACTCGACAGAGACGTCACATTTATTAGCCAGTAGACATGTGCAAAGTTTCAGAAATGGGTGTGGTGAGGGGCTCAGTAGCGCCACCTTTTGACAAAAAAGTGGGGGGTTAGTTTCATCTACAGGTACAAAAATTGGTATTGATATAGTTCTCCTCAAGCCGGACAACTTTCTAATTTACAGTCATTAGCTCCGACCAACAGAAAGTCAGATATTTTGGTTTGAATGTGGAGAAAATGTCAGAATTTTGCAAGTCACTCTCTAAGACTTTGTGTGTGAGGAGTAGGAAGGGAGGGGGGCTTGTGAAGTAATACATAGGGCTATACTGCCCTCTTGTGTTCAACATAGTATGGGTTACATTAACTTTTGCACGATATTCTAATTTTTCGAGTTTCACCTGTATGCAGAGTTGACAGAAAAATGTTACACACGCCGTAGCAGGTGAATACAACAAAGAACTAAAGCCTAAAAAACTAAAGTTTAATCCACTGTCTGTTCATTATCTGAGTGGCAATTACAAGAAATGTCCAATAGAGGGCATCCAAGCCTCATTGTTCAATGATTTACAACAGGTCTGAGTCCAGAATGGGCAGGGACTGAGTTCAACAGTTGCTTGAGCTCTTTTGCCGTCGAATCCCAGAAAAAAGGCAAACACTGTGTCCCCACTCACTATATACATCAACTGAGTGGCGGATACAATTTTTAACAACCTTTAACCATTTACAGCCAGAGCGTTCAAATTTGGGAACAATTATTCCCATAGTTTCTGTCTCAGTGTCATCGTCGTCCGATCACCGATTTTATTTCTGAAATCTGCCCAGATACTCATGACAATACAAGCTAAAGGCACATGTGATTGGTTAAGGGGTTACTGGGCAAGAATAATAACTGTATCGTCATCACCGTCTTCCTTCATTTCAATGGGAAGGTGATATCACGAGAGATTTACTCCAGTGTTGGATTTACTGCTTCAAATTAAATACTGAGGCGATTTTTGCAAGGTAAGAACGTGTTGTCTATATTTTCTATAGAAAGTCAAAACGTTTTAGTTACGAAGCATTTATTTGTAGGAGTATTGCTAGTTATTTCTGGAAAAAAAATGACGAAACAACTCAAATAAATGTTTGTGAGCAGTTTTGTGTGAAACCGCGAGATGCGTCGCGTCTAACGCACGAGCCCCGATGAGAGATCGCATTCGCTTCTTCTTGCGTTTGAACGGACAATTTCATAACAACAAAATGTCAAAATACATGATATATTGTCTGTTTTGTCTCAAGTGACCATAAACAGTTGATGAAGAAATCGCGAATCTAAATCTAGTATCAACACTTCCGAGAATGATTATCAGCGTTGTGTCTGACAGCGCGAGGCATCTCATTTTTACTCGCATCTTCATGGAGGTTTGTCGGTTGTATGTAGTTTCACAATCTCAATCAATTAATCTCTGAAATGAATACAGATGTAACAGCACGAAAATAATGAGATTCACAGTTCTCAAAAGATTATATCTCAATAAAACAAGCCGCAAAGACGGCTTGACGGCTTGAATGAAATGCGTTTAAAATCCTCTTAAAGAGACAGTAACAATTTTCCAAGTAAATAAAAAGTAGCCTACAAATGGTTTTCACCCCCAAAATAAATTTCTCTCATCGTATACTCACCCTCATTCCATCCCAGATGTGTATTATTTTCTTTCTTCTAGTGAACACAAATTAAGCTTTTTAGAAGATTATCTCAACCCTGTTGGACCTTTCAATGACTTGAATGGTGATCAGAACTCAGAAGCTACAAAAATCACATAAATGCAGCATAAAAGTAATCCATACCACTCCTGTGGTTTAATCCATGCCTTCAGAAGTGATATTATAGGTGTGGGTTAGATACAGACCTATATATATATATATACTTAAAGATGACATCACTCTGAAGTACTGCGTAAAGAATATCCCACATTCGCCCTTAGGGGGCGCTACAGGCCATGCCCAAAATTCCCATTTTCTGGTCAAAAATGTTCTAATTTTGTATATTGATACTACAGGCCAACAGGAACCCACAAACCAAGAATGGCCCACATTCGCCCTTAGGGGGCGCTACAGGCCATACCCAAAATTCCCATTTTCTGGTCAAAAATGTTCTAATTTTGTAGATTGATACTACAGGCCAACAGGAATCCACAAACCAAGAATGGCCCACATTCGCCCTTAGGGGGCGCTACAGGCCATGCCCTAAATTCCCATTTGCTGGTCAAAAATGTTCTAATTTGGTATATTGACACTACAGGCCAACAGAAATCCACAAACCAAGAATGTCTCACATTCGCCCTTAGGGGGCGCTAAAGGCCATTCCCAAATTGCACATTTTTTTGTCAAATACTTTCTAAATTGGTACATTAATACTACAGGCCAACAGGAACCTACAAACCAAGAATGGCTCACATTCACCCTTAGGGGGAGCTACAGGCCATGCCCAAATGTCATTTTTTCAAAGTGTTTGTATTTCCAACACATTTATTTAGTTTTTCTGAAACCTGGTGAACAAACCTCATTTCTCATTGTAAACAAAAAACCCTACAGGATCCATAAGGTCCGACATGATGGATTTTCCTGTACACTGAAAATGTTTAGTTTAGGATTCTGACAGAAAGACATGTTTTTTGGATTTTTTCATTGGGAGGGTTTAACCCCAACCCTCTATTGATCAATTTTAAATGATTTGCCATTTTGAGGAGGAATCGCATTGCTGCTTGCAGCTATATTTTTGAGTTGTTGCTGTGTCCATCATCCTTTGTTTTCCGAAAGCCACCAAGTGGAAATGAGCCCGGTAACTAAAGGCACCAGGGTTGCGGTGCCACCGGCTTGGGCCCTTCATCGCTGCTTGCAGCTTTAATTATTATTATTCTTATTATTATTATTATTATTATTATTATTATTATTATTATTTTATCGACTATTCGGGCACTTTTGGGGGCCTTAACATGCTCTAAAACTCTTGAAACTTTGCACACGGGTCAGAACCCGCGGCCATCAGAGCTGGGCTGAAGATGGTACCCGGGCGTGGCAGGGGGGCTCAGCAGCGCCCCCTGGAACGGGGTCCGAAACCTTGGTCCATAAATCAAACACACTTGCATGTAATAATATGAAAGTCGGTACACATATAGATCTCATCGTTTCATATATACTTCATGCTCTTACTTTTTACCTCAGCCCAACAGGAAGTCGGCTATTTAGGGTTGTTTGGAAAACGTATACAATGGAATTTGAAATACTCCTCCTAGAGAAATCATTTAATCGCCACGAATCTCAGTCAGCATGAAGTCAAGACATTGAGGATGAAAAATTGCCAGCGGATTTTTGATATCTCGAACGGTTTGGCCGTGGCGAGGAAACAAATTTATGGCGAGAAAAGTGAGACAGGAAGTGTGTTATAACTTCTGCATAAATTAACAGATCTTGATGAAACTTCAGCAGTGTGTTCGTTGTAAGAGGCCGATCACATGGATGTGACTATTGTGAGTCAAAGTTATAGCGCCACCAACTGGCAGCAGGAAGTGTGTCACTTTCAAAATGCTTTGAAATCACCCTCTTGTTTTTACCCGATTTGCTTCAAACTTTACGTGTATAATGTAAACACACGGCAGATTTAGACCTGTGAAAGGATTATTGATATCTTAGATACTGTTGCCGTGGCAACGCTTCAAACTTTACTTTTCTTTATTGATGCTTTTGAGACTCTTAACATACTTGAAATTGCATGAAACTCGACAGAGACGTCACATTTATTAGCCAGTAGACATGTGCAAAGTTTCAGAAGTGGGTGTGGTGAGGGGCTCAGTAGCGCCATCTTTTGACAAAAAAGTGGGGGGTTAGTTTCATCTACAGGTACAAAAATTGGTATTGATATAGTTCTCCTCAAGCCGGACAACTTTCTAATTTACAGTCATTAGCTCCGACCAACAGAAAGTCAGATATTTTGGTTTGAATGTGGAGAAAATGTCAGAATTTTGCAAGTCACTCTCTAAGACTTTGTGTGTGAGGAGTAGGAAGGGAGGGGGGCTTGTGAAGTAATACATAGGGCTATACTGCCCTCTTGTGTTCAACATAGTATGGGTTACATTAACTTTTGCACGATATTCTAATTTTTCGAGTTTCACCTGTATGCAGAGTTGACAGAAAAATGTTAAACACGCTGTAGCAGGTGAATACAAGAACTAAAGCCTAAAAAACTAAAGTTTAATCCACTGTCTGTTCATTATCTGAGTGGCAATTACAAGAAATGTCCAATAGAGGGCATCCAAGCCTCATTGTTCAATGATTTACAACAGGTCTGAGTCCAGAATGGGCAGGGACTGAGTTCAACAGTTGCTTGAGCTCTTTTGCAGTCGAATCCCAGAAAAAAGGCAAACACTGTGTCCCCACTCACTATATACATCAACTGAGTGGCGGATACAATTTTTAACAACCTTTAACCATTTACAGCCAGAGCGTTCAAATTTGGGAACAATTATTCCCATGGTTCCTGTCTCAGTGTCATCGTCGTCCGATCACCGATTTTATTTCTGAAGTCTGCCCAGATACTCATGACAATACAAGCTAAAGACACATGTGATTGGTTAAGGGGTTACTGGGCAAGAATAATAACTGTATCGTCATCACCGTCTTCCTTCATTTCAATGGAAAGGTGATATCACGAGAGATTTACTCCAGTGTTGGATTTACTGCTTCAAATTAAATACTGAGGCGATTTTTGCAAGGTAAGAACGTGTTGTCTATATTTTCTATAGAAAGTCAAAACGTTTTAGTTATGAAGCATTTATTTGTAGGAGTATTGCTAGTTATTTCTGGAAAAAAAAATGACGAAACAACTCAAATAAATGTTTGTGAGCAGTTTTGTGTGAAACCGCGAGATGCGTCGCGTCTAACTCACGAGCCCCGATGAGAGATCGCATTCGCTTCATCTTGCGTTTGAACGGACAATTTCATAAACAAAATGTCAAATTACATGATATATTGTCTGTTTTGTCTCAAAGTGAACATAAACTGTTGATGAAGATATCGCGAATCTAAATCTAGTATCAACACTTCCGAGAATGATTATCAGCGTTGTGTCTGACAGCGCGAGGCATCTCATTTTTACTCGCATCTTCACGGAGGTTTGTCGGTTGTATGTAGTTTCACAATCTCAATCAGTTAATCTCTGAAATGAATAAAGATGTAACAGCACGAAAATAATGAGACTTCACAGTTCTCAAAAGATTAAACTCAATAAAACAAGCCGCACAGACTGTGCCTTGAATGAAATGCGTTTAAAATCCTCTTAAAGAGACAGTAACAATTTTCCAAGTAAATAAAAAGTAGCCTACAAATGGTTTTCACCCCCAAAATAAATTTCTCTCATCGTATACTCACCCTCATTCCATCCCAGATGTGTATTATTTTCTTTCTTCTAGTGAACACAAATTAAGCTTTTTAGAAGATTATCTCAACCCTGTTGGACCTTTCAATGACTTGAATGGTGATCAGAACTCAGAAGCTACAAAAATCACATAAATGCAGCATAAAAGTAATCCATACCACTCCAGTGGTTTAATCCATGCCTTCAGAAGTGATATTATAGGTGTGGGTTAGAAACAGACCTATATATATATACTTCAAGATGACATCACTCTGAAGTACTGCGTAAAGAATATCCCACATTCGCCCTTAGGGGGCGCTACAGGCCATGCCCAAAATTCCCATTTTCTGGGCAAAAATGTTCTAATTTTGTATATTGATCCTACAGGCCAACAGTAATCCACAAACCAAGAATGGCCCACATTAGCCCTTAGGGGGCGCTACAGGCCACGCCCTAAATTCCCATTTGCTGGTCAAAAATGTTCTAATTTGGTACATTGATACTACAGGCCAACAGGAACCCACAAACAAAGAATTGCCCATATTCGCCCTTAGGGGGCGCTACAGGCTATGCCCAAAATTCCCATTTTATGGTCAAAAATGTTCTAATTTGGTATATTGACACTACAGGCCAACAGAAATCCACAAACCAAGAATGTCTCACATTCGCCCTTAGGGGGCGCTAAAGGCCATTCCCAAATTGCAAATTTTTTTGTCAAATACTTTCTAATTTGGTACATTAATACTACAGGCCAACAGAAACCTACAAACCAAGAATGGCTCACATTCGCCCTTAGGGGGCGCTACAGGCCATGCCCAAATGTCATTTTTTTTTAAAGTGATTGTATTTCCAACACATTTATTTAGTTTTTCTGAAACCTGGTGAACATACCTCATTTCTCATTGTAAACAAAAAACCCTACAGGATCCATAAGATGGATTTTCCTGTACACTGAAAATGTTTAGTTTAGGATTCAGACAGAAAGACATGTTTTTTGGATTTTTTCATTGGGAGGGTTTAACCCCAACCCTCTATTGATCAATTTTAAATGATTTGCCATTTTGAGGAGGAATTGCATTGCTGCTTGCAGCTATATTTTTGAGTTGTTGCTGTGTCCATCATCCTTTGTTTTCCGAAAGCCACCAAGTGGAAATGATCCCGGTAACTAAAGGCACCAGGGTTGCGGTGCCACCGGCTTGGGCCCGTCATCGCTGCTTGCAGCTTTAATATTTTTTATTTTTGTATATATATATTTATATAATATATATTTATATATATACATATATATGATTTTTTTTAGATATATATAATGTGTATGTATGTATATACGTATATATATATATATATATATATATATATATATATACATAATATAAGTAAAAAAATTACAGAAATATATACACATACATTATATATAAATATAAAAAAAATTACAAAATTAAATATATATTTTTTTTACATATATAATGTATGTGTATATATTTATATAATATATTTTTTATATATATATTATGTATGTATATATGTATGTAATATATATTTGTTATTTTTTTTAACATATATAATGTATGTGTGTGTGTGTATATATATATTATGGCTGTCGATGTAACATGTTAATTCAGTGCGATTAATTTTACAAAAAATAATGCATTAAAAATATTAACGCAATTAATCGAAATGATAGGGAAGATTCCTGAGAAATGCTTGTAGTACCACCTGTTTACTCCAGGGGGCAGTAAGTGAAACTTCAGCTGTTTGAGCAACACACAGTTTATACAGTGAAGAAACACTTCAGCAGAACAACACAAACATGCGTTACATTCTTGTGTTCAAAACACTTGCTATTAATTATCTGAATATTTTTATATATATATATATTTATAATTTATAATTATATATTGATATAAATATGTATAATCATTATATATTGAATTATTGTTATACGAGGGGCTTTCTCAGCAAATATTTGTATATGCGATTAATCGCGATTAATCGGGACATCATGTAATTAATTCAGTTAAAAATTTTAATCGATTGACAGCCCTAATATTTATATAATTTTTTTAATATATATTATGTATATATATAATTTATGTATGTGTATATACACACATACACACACCAATCAGCCACATTTATACAAAAATGAGTATTTAAAGGAATCGCCACACCATGTTCAGGAATCAAATGAATAGTTCACAGAAATGAGGCTTTAAGACTGATTTGATTGAAAATCAAATTGATTTTACTGAGTTGTGTTTGTTGAAGAGTAAAACTAAGTACAACTGCACCGAAACGTAAAACCTTAATGATGTTGCTCTTCATTTGACCATTATTACAGGCAACTTGATGGATTTAACCACAACAAAAATCTGTTTGATATTTTTGTAACATGCTAACACGCCGTAGTTTGGATTATTATTGGTTTCATCTCGTCACAGTGTGTGTGCGGCTGAAGATGTTGTGGATGAACAGACTACTGAATCTCCTTCTGATCTACAGAATAGCTGCACTAATATCAGACAAACATCTGCAGGTGAACACGGTCAGATTCTGTCAATGCTCCATTTTAATAACTTGTTTTCAGTACAATGGATTAATGATTAGTGAATATTTCAGACAGTATTATTAAACTTTCAATGTTGTCTGGTTCACAGATGAAAGCAGTGTCGCTGATGTCACTGAGGCATCATGGCTGTCGTCCAATCAGAGAACAGCTCACAGAGAAACCAGAGATCAGGTAATTAAGTGCGGATCCATTAATCAACCAGAACCGAAAGGAATATTCCGGGTTCAGTTCACGTTAAGCTCAATCGACAGCATTTGTGTCCGGTCGCCGTCGCTCGTGTTGCCGGAAGTTTCCAGCTATCACATCCGGTCGCCGTCGCTCCTGCTGCCGGAAGTTTCCAGCTATCACATCCGGTCGCCGTCGCTCCTGCTGCCGGAAGTTGCCAGCTCACACATCCGGCCGCCGTCGCTTGTGTTACGGGAAGTTGCCAGCTCACTCATCCGGTCGCCGTCGCTCGTGTTGCCGGAAATTGCCAGCTCTCACATCCGGTCGCCGTCGCTCGTGTTGCCGGAAGTTGCCAGCTCTCACATCCGGTCGCCGTCGCTCGTGTTGCCGGAAGTTGCCAGCTCACACATCCGGTCGCCATCGCTCGTGTTGCCAGAAGTTGCCAGCTCACACATCCGGTCGCCGTCGCTCGTGTTGCCGGAAGTTTCCAGCTATCACATCCGGTAGCCGTCGCTCCTGCTGCCGGAAGTTTCCAGCTATCACATCCGGTCGCCGTCGCTCCTGCTGCCGGAAGTTTCCAGCTATCACATCCGGTCGCCGTCGCTCCTGCTGCCGGAAGTTTCCAGCTATCACATCCGGTCGCCGTCGCTCCTGCTGCCGGAAGTTTCCAGCTATCACATCCGGTCGCCGTCGCTCCTGCTGCCGGAAGTTGCCAGCTCACACATCCGGCCGCCGTCGCTTGTGTTACGGGAAGTTGCCAGCTCACTCATCCGGTCGCCATCGCTCGTGTTGCCGGAAATTGCCAGCTCACACATCCGGTCTCCGTCGCTCGTGTTGCCAGAAGTTGCCAGCTCACACATCCGGTCTCCGTCGCTCGTGTTGCCGGAAATTGCCAGCTCTCACATCCGGTCGCCATCGCTCGTGTTGCCAGAAGTTGCCAGCTCACACATCCGGTCACCGTCGCTCGTGTTGCCGGAAGTTGCCAGCTCACACATCCGGTCGCCATCGCTCGTGTTGCCAGAAGTTGCCAGCTCACACATCCGGTCGCCGTCGCTCGTGTTGCCGGAAATTGCCAGCTCACACATCCGGCCGCCGTCGCTCGTGTTACGGGAAGTTGTCAGCTCTCACATCCGGTCGCCGTCGCTCGTGCTGCCGGAAGTTGCCAGCTCTCACATCCGGCCGTCGTCGCTCGTGTTACGGGAAGTTGCCAGCTCTCACATCCGGTCGCCTTCGCTCGTGTTGCCGGAAGTTGCCAGCTCACACATCCAGTCGCCGTCGCTCGTGTTGCCGGAAATTGCCAGCTCTCACATCCAGTCGCCGTCGCTCGTGTTGCCGGAAATTGCCAGCACTCACATCCGGTC
This sequence comes from Moxostoma hubbsi, assembly GCA_032164185.1. Classification (NCBI taxonomy): domain Eukaryota; kingdom Metazoa; phylum Chordata; class Actinopteri; order Cypriniformes; family Catostomidae; genus Moxostoma; species Moxostoma hubbsi. The sequence goes on along the minus strand of JAVLUX010000038.1, from coordinate 1,939,126 downwards.
GCTGTCGCTCGTGTTGCCGGAAGTTGCCAGCTCACACATCCGGTCGCCGTCGCTCGTGTTGCCGGAAGTTGCCAGCTCACACATCCGGTCGCCGTCGCTCGTGTTGCGTTTCGCTGGCAGTGTGAACGCAGCTTGACTCCAGCCAGGTCTCCTAAGCAACCAAATTGGGCCGGTTGCTAGGGAGGGTAGAGTCACATGGGGTAACCTCCTCGTGGTGGTGATTAGTGGTTCTCTCAATGGGGCGTGTGGTGAGTTGTGTGTGGATCATGGCGAGTAGAATGAGCCTCCACATGCTGTGGGTGTCCACGGTGTCATGCACAACGAGTCACGTGATCAGATGCGCGGATTGGCAGTCTGGGACGCTCTGAGATTCGTCCTCCGCCACCCGGATTGAGGCGAGTCTCTACGCCACCACGAGGACTTGGAGCGCATTGGGAACATTCCAAACTGGGGTGAAAAGTGGAGGAAAAAAAGCAAAAATCTGTTACAGTGACGCACTTACAATGGAAGCGAATGGGGCCAATTTTTGAACGTTAAAAAAACTCACTTTTTCAAAAGTGTAGACACAAGACATAAAGGAGATGTGTTGTTATTACTCTGATTTGCCAATGACAGCACTCTGCAGTCAAATATCTGTGTATGATGAGTACAAGCTACTAGTCTCACTCATATTTGGTAACTATCCACATAATATGTCGGACAATGTACAGTCAGATATCATCATCAATAATGATTCTACATTGTACACGATCCTCTACATTAAACAAGCTTTCATGATGTTTCCTCAGGCATTAACACTGGCTGATCTTGAGTGTCTGGACACAGATGAACACTCAACACATTCACAGTGAGTCTGTGGAATTACATATTAAAGAGCGTCATTTTTAGGAGAAGAGCTCTTAACTAGTTTAATATGTCACCGGTAACTTTCAAAGTCATTCATGTTTTTATTTCAGGTCTGAGGAGAATCACGTCTCTGGAATGCTGGAAAATACATCTATTGACTCTTTGAAGACAACGACACACAGGTGAATGTTTTTCTTTCATAGAGGATGGTTTGGGATATTCATATTGTAATATAATCATCATGTGTCTCTGCTATCATGTGTGTTGTCCTCTCAGGCATGAGGTCTCTGCATCAGTGTGCGTTCAGCGAACAGATGCGCCGTCTTTACCCATAATTCCTCCACAGTCAGAGAGACAGCCCGACTCTGATCCACCTCAAACACAGACTGATCCCATCAGACAGCTGCTGCAGGATGAGTTATTCAGACTAGTGCAGGTGACTCTGAATGACAGCTCAAACATGGCATAGTGCTTGACTGATGTGTCCAAACCAGCCGTAAGCGATAAACAACAGCCAGTAAAAAAAACTCTTCCATGCTAAAAGTGTGAAACGTTTAATTCCAGAAGTAAAATTCATATACATATTTTTCCATAGCAAAAGGACAGACCTACCGAGAGCTCTGAGGTTGTAAATCGATGGTCTGTGTGATTTAAACTTTCGCGTTTAATAGCGTAACTCATGGTGAAAATCTGAAAATCGCGGCGAACAATGTGTGCCAAAAGAGCTCTGCAGCGTCGCACTATGAATGTCTCAATCGAGTCGCTCTCCCTACACTCTCAAACTACTTATAGCAACTTCTGAACTTAACGCCTTCAAATCGGTAGTTTTATAAATTTTCCAACGTTTTTAATTCAATTACGTCATTTGCAATACTTCACATTCCCTCCCTACATCTCCAAACAAATAAAAGATAATAATTGTACATAAGAACTAATTACACATGCAAACACAACAATGACTAAAGGTTTGCATAGCATGCAGACATGATTTTAGTCATGAGATTTCACTGAATGAGTTTCATTCTGTGTCATTTGAGTCATCATTGAGTCTGTGTCATGTATTTGGCGCCATCTCCTGGTGGTCATATGTAACATTGTGCTTCATGTGGATTATCTAATGATCTATACATCTGATTATCTTGTGTGTGGACTCGTTTGAAAGATAATCATCTCATTCAGTTTCATTCTGTGTCATTTGAGTCATCATTGAGTCTGTGTCATGTATTTGGCGCCATCTCCTGGTGGTCATATGTAACATTGTGCTTCATGTGGATTATCTAATGATCTATACATCTGATTATCTTGTGTGTGGACTTGATTGAAAGATAATCACCTCCTCTAAATAATGATATGTTTTATATTCTGGTTATATTTTGTGAAGTTATAAGCGAAATTGCATCATAAGCAACACCAACATAATAGTTAGACATATAATTAGCTATTACTCGCTATATTTTCATCTGTGAGTAAAACAAATAGTCTGTTTGTATACAGTGTTTTTGCTGTCAGTGAGGACAAAGAAACTAGTTCGCATCATGCCTGGAAACCATATGAACGATTCTAAACAACTTCTCTGTGTATTTCAGTGTCAAAACATTCACGGTTTCCTGATTTTCTTCTGTTTCAGCTGCAGCAGATCAACTTCATGAGTCTGATGCAGGTTGTTGGGGCGTCATTTACAAACCTGCCGCTTCAATCAAATGTGATTTTACCCCAGACTACTGCGATATCTACACAGACTCAGTGCCAGCCCACCTCTGAGCACACACATGCTCTTACCCAGAATACCCCACACAGATCCACTCACCCTACACGAGCATCTGTGCCTGAAAGTGTCAATGACAGACTTCCTGTCAGTGTGAATTCAGGGTCTGTTCTTAATCCAAACCATGAAATGGAACAGAGGAGCCCAGATCTCAGAAGTCAGGTAATGTGTAAACCCAACACACCCCCAAAACCCAACACCACCCCTAAACCCAACACACCCCCAAAACCCAACACCACCCCTAAACCCAACACATCCCCAAAACCCAACACCACCCCCAAGACCCAACACCACCCCTAAACCCAACACATCCCCAAAACCCAACACCACCCCTAAACCCAACACACCCCCTAAACCCAACACACCCCCTAAACCCAACACATCCCCTAAACCCAACACACCCCCTAAACCCAACACACCCCCTAAACCCAACACCACCCCTAAACCCAACACCACCCCTAAACCCAACACACCCCCTAAACCCAACACACCCCCTAAACCCAACACATCCCCTAAACCCAACACACCCCCTAAACCCAACACACCCCCAAAACCCAACACCACCCCTAAACCCAACACCACCCCAAAACCCAACACCACCCCAAAACCCAACACATCCCCAAAACCCAACACACCCCCTAAACCCAACACACCCCCTAAACCCAACACACCCCCTAAACCCAACCACATCCCCTAAACCCAACACACCCCCTAAACCCAACACCACCCCTAAACCCAACACATCCCCAAAACCCAACACACCCCCTAAACCCAACCACATCCCCAAAACCCAACACATCCCCTAAACCCAACCACATCCCCTAAACCCAACCACATCCCCTAAACCCAACACATCCCCTAAACCCAACACATCCCCTAAACCCAACACGACCCCTAAACCCAACCACATCCCCTAAACCCAACACATCCCCTAAACCCAACACGACCCCTAAACCCAACCACGACCCCTAAACCCAACCACATCCCCTAAACCCAACCACATCCCCTAAACCCAACCACATCCCCTAAACCCAACACACCCCCTAAACCCAACACACCCCCTAAACCCAGCACAACCCCTAAACCCAACACAGCCCCTAAACCCAACACAGCCCCTAAACCCAACCACATCCCCTAAACCCAACCACATCCCCTAAACCCAACACAGCCCCTAAACCCAACACACCCCCTAAACCCAACCCACACCCTAAACCCAACCCACACCCTAAACCCAACACACACCCTAAACCCAACACATCCCCTAAACCCAACACATCCCCTAAACCCAACACACCCCCTAAACCCAACACGACCCCTAAACCCAACCACATCTCCTAAACCCAACACGACCCCTAAACCCAACACGACCCCTAAACCCAACCACATCCCCTAAACCCAACACACCCCCTAAACCCAACACACCCCCTAAACCCAGCACAGCCCCTAAACCCAACACAGCCCCTAAACCCAACACACACCCTAAACCCAACACACACCCTAAACCCAACACAACCCCTAAACCCAACCACATCCCCTAAACCCAACACACCCCCTAAACCCAACACAGCCCCTAAACCCAACACACCCCCTAAACCCAACCCACACCCTAAACCCAACCCACACCCTAAACCCAACACAACCCCTAAACCCAACCACATCCCCTAAACCCAACACACCCCCTAAACCCAACACAGCCCCTAAACCCAACACACCCCCTAAACCCAACCCACACCCTAAACCCAACACACACCCTAAACCCAACCCACCCCCTAAACCCAACACACCCCCTAAACCCAACACACCCCCTAAACCCAACACAGCCCCTAAACCCAACACACCCCCTAAACCCAACCCACACCCTAAACCCAACCCACACCCTAAACCCAACACGACCCCTAAACCCAACCACATCCCCTAAACCCAACACATCCCCTAAACCCAACACGACCCCTAAACCCAACACGACCCCTAAACCCAACACATCCCCTAAACCCAACACACCCCCTAAACCCAACACACCCCCTAAACCCAGCACAGCCCCTAAACCCAGCACAGCCCCTAAACCCAACACACCCCCTAAACCCAACACAGCCCCTAAACCCAACACAACCCCTAAACCCAACCACATCCCCTAAACCCAACACACCCCCTAAACCCAACACAGCCCCTAAACCCAACACACCCCCTAAACCCAACACACACCCTAAACCCAACACACACCCTAAACCCAACACAACCCCTAAACCCAACCACATCCCCTAAACCCAACACACCCCCTAAACCCAACCACATCCCCTAAACCCAACACATCCCCTAAACCCAACACACCCCCTAAACCCAACACATCCCCTAAACCCAACACACCCCCTAAACCCAACACACCCCCCTAAACCCAGCACAGCCCCTAAACCCAACACAGCCCCTAAACCCAACACATCCCCTAAACCCAACACACACCCCAACAGTGAAAGTCAAACGTGAGAGTCGCTTTAAGTAATTTTCTCCGTAATTTGAAAATCCCTTTTCTAAAAATCCATAGGACATTATACTGTTTCAGCCATTGACACACACATAGGAAAAACTGTATTTGTTGACCACTAGAAAATACCTTAATTTTTTGTTCACAACCTCTCACAGGAAATTGAGCAGTTGACCATCCGGCCGCACTGGTCACAGGATGTTCAAACTGACAGCAGGAATTTAATCCCGTCCTCACAAGGGCTTCTAACAACTGCATATAATCACATGACCACACAGACGCCACCTACAGGCATCTTTGAAGCCCACCCATATGTTACCCCTCAACAGAGAGCAGGACTCCAACTTCTGCAGCTGCATCCACCACAGCCAGTGCTCCTGAAACCTCCTCCTCCTCCACCACCACCTCTTCCTGTGAGGGAGGCCTGGGGACCCTCGTCTCACGCTAACTTCCTTTCTAATCAATATGCACCCTCAACAACAGTCCATCGAGCTGATGAGACGGGCAGAACATGGGCCGAACCGTCAGTGGCACCTCTATCACACCTCCATACGAGTCGGTATAATACATCAGAGAGGACAGGTCTTCCTCCTGCTCCTCACAGAGCGCCTCCTGCTGTTGGACTGCCTCTGCTGCGCTTTCACCCGGATGCCCAGCGACCTGTGACCCTGCCTCGCATCCCACAGTCCACCATGGTGAAACCGCCCAGTGTGGGCACCACAGTGATGGGACACATCCCCAGACTACAGCTGCTACACAGAGACCCAGATCCACCCAGCGCAGTGAGTACTTTCACTTTAAACTTGCTATTTAGACACAAAAAATAGTCAGTTACCAGTCAGTCTGAACAATATTGTGACGCCCAATAAAAAGTGATATTTCCCTTGATTTTTCTTATCTCATCTCAAAATGGGTCTAATTTTTTACACCTTTTTGTAGGTGGCACTCTTATGCATTTAAGCCCGCATATATGCACTCGTTCATTTTCGTTCATATTTCATTTTGTTTCTTTTGAAAATATTTTAAACTGCAGTATTAGTGCAACGGAATATACTCTACGGTCGTGTTCTTGAGAATGAGAGCTTTCATTTGATATATGACTTGTCTATTTATGTGCTATTTTAAAGAATTTCATATTAATATATATACCACATAAACACTAGGTGGCGCTTATTTGCGAAGCGGATGCTTTAAGGCCATTATTTGTTATTTTATGTAACATAATTGCACAAGTGATGGTTATATATGAAAAGTTCAGATTCTAAACTTTCAAACGATACCACATATGCCTTAGTTATGTATATGAACGACTTGAACGTTTTAAGTGTAAACGTTTTTCGCGATGTAGCGCCCCTTAGAGTACATAGAGTCGAACAAGTTAAGGCTAAAACAGTCAAATCTTAGAATTAAAAAAGATAAAAAATAAAAAAAACTTTTGAAAATTGGACTGGGTAAAAATATTGATTTTTCCGATAAATCGCAATTTTCATTTGAACGAACTTGATGTCGATTCTTAAATCCCAAAAGTGGGATTCACTCGCATTTGCAGCAAAATTTCGTGCTATGCGACTCAAAGACGCCAATTGTAACAGTTTCAAAAAATTAAAATAAATTTTATTCTAATGTTGCATTACATGGACGATATAAAGCCATTCAAGTCCTCTCTCATTAACATTTACAGACGCACTTTACAGAACAGCCGGTTTTCTTAAAGAGACAGTACCGGTTTTTAGTACATGTTCAACAAATACATTTAAATAGTACAAATTATACTTTTAAATTATAAATATGTAACAAAATATGATATATGCATATTTATTGATGGAACACATGGATTTCTTCATTTTTAAAAAGCAAAAATGTGACTAAAATGATGAAAAAACTATTAAAATATAATTGGTAAATTCATATTTTCATAATGTCCCTAATTAGAATGTCCCCAGTATAATGAACACCATTAGCTAGGAGAGGATTTCTCTGATATATAAGCAAAGTGGACATTATATATTCAGTATATACTGTATACTGTGTATTTGTGTATGTATATATATATATATATATATATATACAAAAATCGTATTCTCATTACTATTATGTGGTATGTCAAAATTATCGTAATCTTTGTTGTACTGCCTTTAATTTATGCTTATTTAATTGTTGTAAACACGTCTATTCTGTCTTATTTTAATTAATGTAAAATTTGTAAATCTTCACGTTAAGGTATGTTTGATGTTTAGGGTTTACGATTCAACGCAGCTCCTGTACGAACTCCTCGTCTCATCCCATTGGAGGAGCTGTTGCGATGGGCCGCAGTGAAGCGGACGCCCGCTGACACCAAACTTCAGCTCTTAAAGACAGAAAACGTCACGCAGGACCAGAGCAAAACCAGTCCATCCAGCAAGAGGTGACATGTTGTTCTTATTTTACCTTATCTCTTTTGTACCCCGTTCAGTTTTGAGGTGTCTGTGTGTTCTCTCACTCAGACGGAAGAGGAGAGATGAGAAAAACAAGGAGAAGATTGGAGTCACATTCAGACCGGAAGACTCAATCATTCCTCCAGACGAGGTATAAATGTGTTTCACCAGCACTTGAATCATGAGAGTAGGAAGTCTTTGTTTTAAAGAGACAGTGCACCACAAATGGACAGTTCTGTCATATTGTATGCAACCCTCTACATACATGTAAGCGCGTAATGCAAATTAAATGACATTAAACAAACCAGGAAGTGGGCATCTACACACACACACACACACACACACAAACATATATATATATATATATTTATTTTTTTTTTTTATTATTTTTTTTATTTTTTAATATATATATATAGTAGTGATCTATATGACTTCTCACGCTATAGTATATGTTAGTGTATATATATTATTTACATATTTATTGCATTACTACATTACTACATTCGGTTACGGCTTGTTTATATGCATTATTTGTACAATTTAAAAGTTTTTACATTGTTGTGTATTACAAGCGCTAAAATGGTACTGTCTCTTTAAGAGCACAGACAGTTGCGCGAGCAAGCGTTTACAGTTGAATAAGTGCAGCGCACATTACCGAAAAGGAAGCTGCATGTTTTAATTTACTCCATTCATGCAATGTGCAATTTGAATTCCTGTTTATTGAACTTTTTGATCAACAACTGACTATAAACATCAGAAAGGATGTTAAAAGTGACATTAGTCAATGAAAATGGGCTGCGCGGACCTCATCTTTGAACAAGGAATCGAAGCTAACTTTACTCGCATAATGTGTATGGACTTACGTGTACAAATATTTATTGTACAAGGTCTCAAATTTTAAATCTACAAGCTCTCGAATTTTGCAACACTTTTCTGTAGATGCTGTAAAATGGAGAATGTAGTGAAAATGGGAACGTTTAACCCTTTAAGAAGGTGTTTTTAAAGATTTCCTGTTTCAGTGGCATACCCAATGTATCTCCGGTTACTCTGGAACTGCTTTTGTTTTGTTCCTGATCATGTCAACTGTATCTGTGGATAATGTTGTGTTGCTACGACAAAGCAATCAAAAGTTACAACATTACAAATATAATTGATCATAGTGTCCAAAAACATCTCCAAACAAATAAAAGATAATAATTGTACATAAGAACTAATTACACATGCAAACACAACAATGACTAAAGGTTTGCAGAGCATGCAGACATGACTTTAGTCATGAGATTTCACACAATGAGTTTCATTCTGTGTCATTTGAGTCATCATTGAGTCTGTGTCATGTATTTGGTGCCATCTCCTGGTGGTCATATGTAACATTGTGCTTCATGTGGATTATCTAATGATCTATACATCTGATTATCTTGTGTGTGGACTCGATTGAAAGATAATCATCTCATTCAGTTTCATTCTGTGTCATTTGAGTCATCATTGAGTCTGTGTCATGTATTTGGTGCCATCTCCTGGTGGTCATATGTAACATTGTGCTTCATGTGGATTATCTAATGATCAATACATCTGATTATCTTGTGTGTGGACTCGTTAGAAAGATAATTACCTCAGTCATAAGTGTTTTAATTGTGTTTCTTCAGAGTCTGCCGCTTGCAGAGGTGCTCCCAGATGAAAATGATGGCTACGTCATTCCTTTAGGTAGGAAAACACACTCTCATAAGCGTTCTTATTTGACCAAACTCTGTGCATTCGTCCTTTGTGCTTCTAACTAATGAGTATATTTGGTGTCCATCAGGCTCCTTTGATTCAGAGTTGACCGGACAGATGTTGTTGGATAAGGTTTATTCCACCTCCGCTGAGCTCCACGTGTTCGCCTCCACACAGAAGAAGCCTCCTGACATCCAGGATGCCTGTACAAACACTGAACCTGGTCTGAACCTTGTCCTGAGGGTCTTTAAACTTCTTTCAGCTCTTTTAAAGCCTGTCAAATAAACTCATATTAGTTTGTGTTTACTCTAGAATCGTCTCGCTCCATCACCGATAAAGCCGTTTCCGTAAAGCTTCCTTCATCTCCCATCTTGCCATCTGCTCGTAAGTGCATAAGATGAGAAGATTGATGGGTATCTACATATTCTTTATGTTATTAAAGGTTTTTTGATATGTGCGTCACACTTACAGCTCCAGACGTTTTCTTGAATCTTCGCTTCCCTGAAAACCGAACAACAGAACTGCCGGAGATCAGACGCCTCACTGAGTCAAACGCAGATGTTGTAAGGAAACACTGCAGTGTTTATACTGTGATTATATAGACTCGATCATTTGGATGGTGTGAGGAAGCACTGCTCTCTTTGTTTCTTGTAGAATGCCGAAGGTCGGAGGTTTATCAATGTGATCGATTTGCCGGACGATTCTCTTCTTCAGAATCTGGCTCCGCCCCTGACTCCTCCCTCACCCCCCTCATCAGCTCAGCTCCAACTGCTAGCAGCTTCTGTTGTAAGCTCCGCCCCAAACCCCGCCTTTAGCTCCTCCCCAGTCAACACCGAGCACTTCACTGAGGAACCAACCGAAGAGCTTCCAGGTACACTTTTATTTAACACCTGATTATGTCGTTTCCAACCAGGGGTTCACAATAGAGTTTAAAATTAAATTAAAGGAATATTCCGGGTTCAATACGAGCTAAGCTCAGTCGAAAGCATTTGTGGCATAATGTTGCTAACCACAAACATTTATTTAGACTCACTCCTCCTTTTCGTTAAAAAAAAACTAAAAATGGAGGTTACAGTGAGACACTTACAATGGAAGTCTATGGAGACAATATTCGGTGGGTTTAAAGGCAGAAATGTGAAGCTTATAATTTTATAAAAACACACATTAATTCTTCTGTTAAAACTTGTGTATTATTTGAGCTAAGTTGTTTAAATCATCATTTTTACAGTCGTTTTAGGGTTTGTTGACTAAATCGTCATGGCAACAAAGTTATAAAAAGGGATTTTATCACTTTAAATTCATGTTTAAACATATTGTGTATGTCTTGTGTCTATAACTTTTGAAACAAAAACAAAAAAAAGTAGCCATAATTTTACCTTTTTTCTTATTTGACATTATACATCTCTGGGTGCAAATGAGGGGTCTCCGAAATAAAAGATAATAATTGTACATAAGAACTAATTACACATGCAAACACAACAATGACTAAAGGTTTGCAGAGCATGCAGACATGATTTTAGTCATGAGATTTCACAGAATGAGTTTCATTCTGTGTCATTTGAGTCATCATTGAGTCTGTGTCATGTATTTGGCGCCATCTCCTGGTGGTCATATGTAACATTGTGCTTCATGTGGATTATCTAATGATCAATACATCTGATTATCTTGTGTGTGGACTCGTTTGAAAGATAATCACCTCATTCAGTTTCATTCTGTGTTATTTGAGTCATCATTGAGTCTGTGTCATGTATTTGGCGCCATCTCCTGGTGGTCATATGTAACATTATGCTTCATGTGGATTATCTAATGATCAATACATCTGATTATCTTGTGTGTGGACTCGTTTGAAAGATAATCATCTCATTCAGTTTCATTCTGTGTCATTTGAGTCATCATTGTGGATTATCTAATGATCAATACATCTGATTATCTTGTGTGTGGACTCGTTTGAAAGATAATCATCTCATTCAGTTTCATTCTGTGTCATTTGAGTCATCATTGTGGATTATCTAATGATCAATACATCTGATTATCTTGTGTGTGGACTCGTTTGAAAGATAATCACCTCATTCAGTTTCATTCTGTGTCATTTGAGTCATCATTGAGTCATCATTGTGGATTATCTAATGATCAATTCATCTGATTATCTTGTGTGTGGACTCGTTTGAAAGATAATCATCTCATTCAGTTTCATTCTGTGTCATTTGAGGCATCATTGAGTCTGTGTCATGTATTTGGCACCATCTCCTGGTGTCTCTCTCAAAAATATAATGTGAAAATGTACTTTGAAAGGAAGAATTGACAAATAGCCTTATCTCTCTCATATATATATATATCCTCCTCTCCTGTATCTCTAGAAGCTGAGCGTGTGATCAGCGGAGATCCCGTGACACTCAGCGTGCTCTCGGCCGTCAAGGTTCCTCCTCCAGGCTCTCTGGAGCGGACGTTATTGTCCAGGAGTCAGATCTCTGCGCGTCTGTCAGAGATGGACGCTCAGCTCATCAGACTCCAGAACATCGCCGATCACATGGACAGAGAGTTTGCCAACACCAGACTGGTATGAGATGAACCCGTCGAGCTTCTGGTCATTAATACACTGTAGCGTTTCGCTCTGACTCTGTGTCCTTTCAGCTGGTGAACACTATCGGGACTCTAAACCCGCCGATGATGGCCGGCGTGGAGCTCGAAACACATTCTAGTCCTCTCAGAGTCTTACGAGAAGGTGAGAGAAAAACGTTTTGCTTTAGTGATGGAATATAAACTTGAATAGAATTAGATCATTAAACCCTGTGTTTATTTCTACTGAATCATGAATAGCGAGGAGTTACAGTCCTCCATCTCACCGTTTCGGAAAGGCGCCTGAAGAAGAGCGAGCAGACGAGGAGATTTTGTCTTCCTCTGTATTCATTGGAAATACTGCTCATCCAGAGGTCACCCCTCCGAAGGGTACATACACATCTTTACCCTCCTTTAATGGTTAATTTCCATATTTTATTTAATTTTAGTCATAATGTTTGTTATGTATAAATAGCCAGTATTTCATCATCCGTTCCTTGGACGTTGTTCTCTGCTTTTTTTGTGAGTCGGCGCTGTGTCCTCGGAGGTATTTTGGAAGGTCGGCCACTTCTGGGATGGTTCACTACTGTGCCAAGGTTCTCACTGTGGTTCTTTGGAGTCCCAGAGCCTCTGGGATATATTTCGATGTTGGGATAGTGTGCTACTGCGTGAGACACGTCGTGTATATTCCTTCATCTTTGAATATAAAACAGTTAAATTTTCACTAGTTAAAATACAAATTCTTTATGTAAATACTACTAGAGAACGTGCTAATCTTTGATATCAGTAATTACATTTGCGCTATGTTAAACTAATATGTTAAAGGGCACATATGGTTTTTAAACATGCCTAATTTTGTTATAAAGTTCTCATAGAGTAGATTTACATTAGGGCTGCAACTAACGATTATTCGACTATTCGGCGATTATTGCAACGATTAATCGTGAGTTCTTAACCGATTATTCAGCTTGTGCCCCGAGTTAAAAGGTTGTATTAAACGTGCTTACAACAATAAAGAGGACTTTTAATCATCTTTTAAAAATACCTTTAAATGACATTCACTGAATTAAAAGGGGGGGAAAAAATACGTTTTATTAAGTTTAAATCAGTAAAGAAATTAATTGCAAAAAAAGCGTTTTGTTATCAAGTGTTTTTGTCTTATTTTCCATTTAAAATTGGTTAAAAATCCTTAAAACAAGATAAACTTACTTGAGATAATATAAAATATAAAACATAAAATATTTAGACTTTAAGAGGATGTTTCTTAAATATAAGTGTATTTTTTATATATACTCGCTTTTCTGCGAGTGCAGTAAAGACAAAATATACGTATATTCAAGATCTATTCTCTAAAAGCAAGTCTAAATATTTAATTATCTAAAATTTTTAGATATTTTTATTGGAAAACTCGCCTGCGCGAGTTTGTGACCACTGGATTAAATTTGTGTTTAAACTCACGAGTAACACGAACCCGCGAGTATTCCCGCTTCTCTTCCGGAAAAGGACAGGAGGCGGGGCTTCTACAGCAACTTACCTTTCCGGCATCAAGATGGCCGATATCACAACGATTGCTGCTTTGTGGAAGTCCCAGATACGTTGACTTCATGTCGTACAATTCCAGATGTCCACACGCCGCTACAACCATTTTTTCATAATTTTTTTCTAGATTTCTTCTGCTACATTAGTGACATCCGTACAATCTCAACGCTGATAGGCTTTCGCGACAATGCGTCAAGCGGATTTTTCGCTCGAGTTGAAAAATGTAAACGATTTCAATCAACGATTGAAGCGATTTTGCGTTTTCGCTTCGCGCCTTTCGCTTCATTCGCGCCGCCCGCTGCAAATTCGCATCTAATCGCGTCTGCTCGCATCTTTGCATTGACTTTATATGTAATCGCGCCGCGCGAGACGCTCGATTCACGCTGTATGTGAACGCACCATAAGACCGGGACATTCACACAACTCACCACACAGAGAAATGCCAGTTTCGGAGTTTGTAGTTATTTACATGACCTGCCTCCGTATTATTTGAACTTTAATGAAGCTATAACGCATTAAAACTGCATTTAAAATGTAACGTCGGGGTGTTTCCTTTAAAGAGCTCCGGCTCCACTTACTCCACAACGAGAGAGAGATTCTGTATTTCCTTATTTGGTATTTTTGTATAATTCCCTCATACTTTGGGATGTACATTTTTGTAAAGTTTCAAACTTTACAAGTTTGTAAAGTTTCGAGTGCATCTGCGATCTGTGTAATTCTGTTAAATGACATCAAACAACTATTCGACAAGAACATTTTTGCGACATTTTTTTTTATTGATGACGTTGCCAATAACATCAACTAATCCTCTCAA
>JAVLUX010000038.1:1910000-1920000 GCA_032164185.1 Moxostoma hubbsi | reverse complement strand
AATAATATTATATATTAATATTATTTTCCACCTTCAATGAGTACATTTATTTAACCAACATCAGTCCTGATCATAACGACCAAATATTCGTTTATTTACAGGATTTTAACCCTTTAAATGCCAGTTTGTTTATATAATGCCAATGTTGTTTTTTACACACACAAACATAAACACACACATACACTATCACACACACACAATCACACAAACACACACTCACACACACACACTCTCTCACACACACACACACACACACACACACACACACACACACACACATACACTCTCACATACACACACAATCACACAAACACACACAAACACTCATACTCACTCACTCACACTCACACACACACACACACACTTACACTCTCACACACACTCACTCACTCACTCACTCACTCACTCACACACACACACACACACACTCACTCACTCACTCACACACACACACACACACTCTCTCACACACACACACACACACACACACTCTGACATCATACCAACACACACACTTGTATCTGCATCATGTATTCAGTTGTCCTGCAGGTCTCTATAATACAGCAAACAGAGAATTGGGGAAAAGTTTGTATTTGCTCCATCGGCTAAACATGAGAAAAATGGCGCCATCTGGTGGAAAATATTAAAATGTACATTTTGAAGTCAGGGCTCCAGAATGAAAGCGGAATATCATAGAATTCATAATTTTATGCTTTAATGGCACTTGGATCAAATATCACAGTTTTAATGGGGACATTTTTGTCCTGAAGGTCCCGAGTGTAACTATTTTGTGTACACAGATTGTTATAGATGTATTCTAGATGTGTTATAGATGTGTTATAGATGTATTCTAGATGTGTTATAGATTTGTTATAGATGTATTCTAGGTGTATTATAGATGTATTCTAGATGTATTCTAGATGTATTATAGATGTGTTATAGGTGTATTATAGGTGTGTTATAGATGTGTTATAGATGTATTCTAGGTGTATTATAGGTGTATTATAGATGTGTTATAGATGTATTATAGATATGTTATAGATGTATTATAGATGTGTTATAGATGTATTATAGATGTGTTATAGATGTATTCTAGGTGTATTATAGATGTATTCTAGGTGTATTCTAGATGTATTATAGATGTGTTCTAGATGTGTTATAGATGTCTTCTAGGTGTGTTATAGGTGTGTTATAGATGTGTTATAGATGTGTTATAGATGTGTTATAGATGTCTTCTAGGTGTGTTATAGATGTGTTATAGATGTATTATAGATGTGTTATAGGTGTATTATAGATGTGTTATAGATGTGTTATAGATGTATTCTAGGTGTATTATAGATGTGTTATAGGTGTGTTATAGATGTGTTATAGATGTATTCTAGGTGTATTATAGATGTGTTATAGATGTATTCTAGGTGTATTCTAGGTGTATTCTAGATGTGTTATAGATGTGTTATAAATGTCTTCTAGGTGTATTATAGATGTGTTATAGATGTCTTCTAGGTGTATTATAGATGTCTTCTAGGTGTATTAAAGATGTATTATAGATGTATTATAGATGTATTATAGATGTGTTATAGGTGTATTATAGATGTGTTATAGATGTATTCTAGGTGTGTTATAGATGTGTTCTAGGTGTGTTATAGATGTGTTATAGATGTATTATAGGAACTGAGATAGAAATATCAAAATTCCCCCAAAAATACACACCTTTGGTAAAAGAATTAAACACAAAAATGAAAGACAAAAATGTCCCGAAGGTCGCACAAGGGTTAAGTTCTAAGATAACTGGACACTACTTGATGAATTAAACTCTGGATACAACAGTGTAGCATACTGCTGTTTTTTGCATACTGCATTTCTTTTTAAATAGTTGTCAGTATATAGTAATAACAGAGTAATATCCTAAACCGTTTCAATGTTGTTCTCTTCAGTGTTTTGAGTTTACAGATCCTGTACGAGATCTGGACGGATTGGACGCTCTCTCTGACAGCACCGGCAGCGTTCTGAGCAAACTGGACTGGGCCGCCATCGAGAAACTCGTGGCAGAAGAGGAAGAGGACTAGAGACGGACGTGTTTTCTGTTTTCTCTCCAGATGTTGCTCAGACTGTGAATGATTGTGGCATTAGTGTATCATTTGTTGTTTAGACTGTTTGTGTGCAGAATAAACAAGGATCGCTCACAGGTGTGTGCGGTGCATTACTAGTTTATTCCACGTTATATAATATTCTGGATATGAGACAGAACGTGAAGTGTTCCCAAAGCAATACGACAGTTTTATGAAGATTAACTTCGAGTCTTGTGCTTTTAAATGCATATTTACATATGTAATGGTTGAAATGTTGAATGTGTTTTTATATTTACGTCCTTTAATAAAATGTGCCTCAGATAATAATGGGAAAGAAGTGTTCTCATATTAACCAGTTATTCACTTTTCTGGTAAAAACTAAATATATGAGCTTTGAAGTCATCAAAATCGCAGCGTTCTGTGATCAAGTATAGTAGTATAAAGAGTGCCAATCTGAATATATATACAAACAGTTTCCTATATATTTTTCATAAATACTCGCATATTTGAGAATCACTCAGAATGACAGAAATACAGTATAATGAAAAAAAATATTATATATATATATATAATATCATGTATATATACTCTCAATATAATTAATAAAACAATAGTTTATGGGATTTTAAAAACTTTATTTGTTATTTACCTACCCTGAATTACTAATTATTTAAGTAATTATTATTATTATTATTATTATTTAAGAATAGTTAATTGTGTACTGTTATTCAATCAATTAATATAGACAATATTTAATAATGTGTATTAGTTGTTATTAATGTTGGTGATGGACGTAAACACAGACTATTTAGCAGAGATGGGCGAAATTTTAACGGTCAACGTATTTAGAAAGAAACTCCCGCCTTTTTGTTAAAACAGCCAATCACCTTTTAGACACAGACATCGCCTGTCAATCAACTCGAGAACGCGCATGCGCGTTATCTTAACACGCCGGGGAAATTGCGTTTCTTTTGTATAATCTGTGGTAAAGAATCATAATTTATGATACCAGTGTTGTCAGATTTTATTGTTGATTTGAAATATGTTCTTTGATTGTAATCTTGACCGACCGTTTTGGAGATTTCGGTCTTTCCCCATTCAAGTAGATAGGAGCTGCACTTATATGCTGGTTGTGTACATGGAAACAGCTGCTAGAGAGCGTTCCAGAGATGCCGCCGAGTGGACTGACTTGCTAGAGAGACTTTTATTTTGTTGGAAACGGCGGCGTTTGTTGACCAACTCGAGACTGGTCCAAGGTGGTCCTAAGTTGGACATGAGCTGGTCCAATGTTGGTCCAAGCGTGTCCTATGTTGGTCCATGCTGGTCATGAGCTGGTCATTATTATGAGTGATAAACCCCCCCATTTCTAACCTAATGCCCCCCTCTCTACTAATTTGCTCTCTGCGCCCCCTGGCATCCTTTGAACGCCCCCGTTGAGAACCCCTGCACTAGAAGATGATCTCTTTAAAATGTATTTGTTGTTGTAATAACTACATGAAACCACTAGAGGGCGATCCTTCCATTGTCTATCATGATTGAGCACGATAACAGACTCAATCACTTGGGGAGAAAAAAAAGGAAGATTTAAGCATGCTTAAAATAAAATGATAGGCTAAGCATATTTTTAATATATTAAATTCTTCAGCATGTACACTGGAGTCAATAAGTTGAAAATCTGGGAGTTAAACTCTCATTTAAACCTGGAAAGTTTTGGGGGAAATTTGAATTGGGTAACATGGATCAGGTTTTGCACACAACTCGCCCCCTCTCTCTCTCGCTCTCTCTCTCTCTCTCTCTCTCTCTCTCTCTCTCTCTCTCGCGCTCTCACTCACTCACTCACTCACTCTCTCTCTCTCTCGCGCTCTCACTCACTCACTCACACTCTCTCTCTCTCTCTCTCTCACACACACACACACTCTCTCTCTTGCTCTCTCTCTCTCTCTCTCTCACACACACACACTCTCTCTCTCTCACTCTCTTTCTCTCTCTCTCTCTCTGTCTCTCTCTCTCTCTCGAGTGTGGTTGTTGTAAATGTCTCTCTGTATGTGACAGTGTGCAGACGCTGTTGTTTCTCAGGTCTGTGGTGTTTGAGGGCCACTGTGGGCCATTTTTGATAGATGGTTTCTGGTGTCGGTCTCGGTGACGTCTCTGTTCTCGGTTTAATGTATCTGTCAGATCCAGGTGTGCCGTGCACAAACGCCCAGCGCTGAGAGTTATGTACCACCATAATCGGCCAGATACACTGACTCAAACGCTCTCTGGTTTGCGTGATTTGAGAACTCTGGCGAGTGAACGAGCCCTCAGTGAAATGTTAACGCTGTATGATATCTGCCAGTGAAGTTTGACTTCGTCTATCTTGCATTTAAATGAAAACACATACAAGGTCACACGGCTTCATATTCCACTGAACGGTCTGACATGGTCCCTTACGACACACTATGGCCGTTCACGCTACGCTTATGCTAAGTGTTCCTATATACTAAAAGTACATCAGAGCACACTTGGAATCCTTTGACTTCAGTAGGGGATGGATTGCCAAAGTGATGTTCCATCATACGGAGCCCCTTAGAGACCAGGGCTACAGTACCCATATTTTAACCATGATATACATCATCATACAGGTGAAAGAAAACGATGGTAATAAAAACTAATTTTTTGTGGTTATTATTGTTTTACTATAAAATAAAATAAATACTATAGTGTAATTATGGTTACTGTAGTAAAACCATGGCTTTCTATAGTAGTAACACGACAGTTCCATGGTTTGCTATAGTAATGTTGTAGTAGCTATGAAAAGTAACTTTTTTTCCGTGGAAACCATTGTTTTAATACAGCATACAGTATCCGTACTGTATCTATGGTTATACTATAGATTAACCATGTTTGATCTTGTGGTTACTATGGTTTTACTACAAATAACATAGTAGGGAATGCTAACTGTTGCGAGGAAACGCATAACTTATTGTGAGGTAATTAAAAATGTATTGCTAGTCAACGCAAACTATTGTGGTGGAATGCAAAACTTATTGCGAGGGAACAACTATTGCATGGGAACACAAAAGTATTTCAAAGGAACGCAAAACCATTGTGAGTGAACTCGTACTCTTGCGAGGGAATGCAAAACTTATTGTGATGGAACTCGTACTATTGCGATGGAACCAAAACTTATTGCGATGGAACTCGTACTATTGCGATGGAACCAAAACTTATTGCGAGGGAACGCAAAACTTATTGTGATGGAACTCGTACTATTGCGATGGAACCAAAACTTATAGCGATGGAACTCGTACTATTGCGATGGAACCAAAACTTATTGCGAGGGAACGCAAAACTTATTGTGATGGAACTCGTACTATTGCGATGGAACCAAAACTTATAGCGATGGAACTCGTACTATTGCGATGGAACCAAAACTTATTGTGATGGAACTCGTACTATTGCGATGGAACCAAAACTTATTGTGATGGAACTCGTACTATTGCGATGGAACCAAAACTTATTGTGATGGAACTCAAAACTTATTGCGAGGGAACTCAAAACTTATTGCGAGGGAACTCAAAACTTATTGTGATGGAACCAAAACTTATTGCGATGGAACTCGTACTATTGCACGGGAACACAAAACTTATTGCGATGGAACTCAAAACTTATTGTGATGGAACTCGTACTATTGCGATGGAACCAAAACTTATTGCGAGGGAACTCAAAACTTATTGTGATGGAACTCGTACTATTGCGATGGAACCAAAACTTATTGCGATGGAACTCGTACTATTGCACGGGAACACAAAACTTATTGCGATGGAACTCAAAACTTATTGCGATGGAACTCAAAACTCAATGGAACTCAAAACTTATTGCGAGGGAACTCAAAACTTATTGCAATGGAGCTCAAAACTTATTGCGATGGAACACAAAACTTATTGCGATGGAGCTCAAAACTTATTGCGATGCAACTCAAAACTTATTGCGATGGAGCTCAAAACTTATTGCGCGGGAACTCAAAACTTATTGCGAGGGAACTCAAAATTTATTGCGATGGAACTCAAAACTTATTGCGAGGGAACTCAAAACTTATTGCGATGGAACTCAAAACTTATTGCGAGGGAACTCAAAACTTATTGCGATGGAACTCCAAACTTATTGCGCGGGAACACAAAACTTATTGCGATGGAACTCAAAACTTATTGTGATGGAACACAAAACTTATTGCGATGGAACTCAAAACTTATTGCGATGGAACTCAAAACTTATTGCGATGGAACTCAAAACTTATTGCGAGGGAACTCAAAACTTATTGCGAGGGAACACAAAACTTATTGCGATGGAACTCAAAACTTATTGCGATGAAACACAAAACTTATTGCGCGGGAACACAAAACTTATTGCGATGGAACTCAAAACTTATTGCGCGGGAACACAAAACTTATTGCGATGGAACTCAAAACTTATTGCGAGGGAACACAAAACGTATTAAGGGTTTATAAATGTACAGTCCTTGAATATATACTTTGAATATATATATACATAATTACTAACCCAGGGTAAAGTATGAAACATTGAACAAGATAACCCAGGGTTAAAAATAACTCTGTGTTTACAATTAAGTGTGAAAAGCCCATTTGGTCTTCAAATGTTGCTGAAGAAATTTATCTTTCTCTGTAACTCATGAGATTCCTCTTCAACATGGCACGAAAACTGTCTGTCTCTCTCTTTCCTGATCGCTCCGATCTGTCTCACTCACTTTCCTGATCGCTCTGATCTGTCTCACTCGCTTTCCTGATCGCTCTGATCGGTCTCACTCGCTATCCTGAACGCTCTGATCTGTCTCACTCGCTTTCCTGATCGCTCTGATCTGTCTCACTCGCTTTCCTGAACGCTCCGATCTGTCTCACTCACATTCCTGATCGCTCCGATTTGTCTCACTCGCTTTCCTGAACGCTCTGATCTGTCTCACTCACATTCCTGATCGCTCTGATCTGTCTCACTCGCTTTCCTGAACGCTCTGATCTGTCTCACTCACATTCCTGATCGCTCCGATCTGTCTCACTCGCTTTCCTGAACGCTCTGATCTGTCTCACTTGCTTTCCTGATCGCTCTGATCTGTCTCACTCGCTTTCCTGAACGCTCCAATCTGTCTCACTCGCTTTCCTGATCGCTCTGATCTGTCTCACTCGCTATCCTGATCGCTCTGATCTGTCTCACTCGCTTTCCTGAACGCTCTGATCTGTCTCACTCGCTTTCCTGATCGCTCTGATCTGTCTCACTCGCTTTCCTGAACGCTCCGATCTGTCTCACTCGCTATCCTGATCGCTCTGATCTGTCTCACTCGCTTTCCTGAACGCTCTGATCTGTCTCACTCGCTTTCCTGAACGCTCCGATCTGTCTCACTCGCTTTCCTGATCGCTCTGATCTGTCTCACTCGCTATCCTGATCGCTCTGATCTGTCTCACTCGCTATCCTGAACGCTCTGATCTGTCTCACTCGCTATCCTGAACGCTCTGATCTGTCTCACTCGCTTTCCTGATCGCTCTGATCTGTCTCACTCGCTTTCCTGAACGCTCTGATCTGTCTCACTCGCATTCCTGATCGCTCTGATCTGTCTCACTCGCTTTCCTGAACGCTCTGATCTGTCTCACTCGCTTTCCTGAACGCTCCGATCTGTCTCACTCGCTTTCCTGATCGCTCCGATCTGTCTCACTCGCTTTCCTGAACGCTCTGATCTGTCTCACTCGCTTTCCTGAACGCTCTGATCTGTCTCACTCGCTTTCCTGATCGCTCCGATCTGTCTCACTCGCTTTCCTGAACGCTCCGATCTGTCTCACTCGCTTTCCTGATCGCTTTGATCTGTCTCACTCGCTTTCCTGATCGCTCCGATCTGTCTCACTCGCTTTCCTGATCGCTCCGATCTGTCTCACTCGCTTTCCTGATCGCTCCGATCTGTCTCACTCGCTTTCCTGATCGCTCCGATCTGTCTCACTCGCTTTCCTGATCGCTCCGATCTGTCTCACTCGCTTTCCTGATCGCTCCGATCTGTCTCACTCGCATTCCTGATCGCTCCGATCTGTCTCACTCGCTTTCCTGAACGCTCCGATCTGTCTCTCTCACTTTCCTGAACGCTCCGATCTGTCTCACTCGCTTTCCTGATCGCTCTGATCTGTCTCACTCGCTTTCCTGAACGCTCTGATCTGTCTCACTCGCTTTCCTGATCGCTCTGATCTGTCTCACTCGCTTTCCTGAATGCTCTGATCTGTCTCACTCGCTTTCCTGAACGCTCTGATCTGTCTCACTCTTCAGAGTTTGTAAGGATTATATAATCTGACCCAGTTTTAAAGTTTAAAAGGAATTGTTCACCCCAAAATGGAAATGATGTCATCAGTTACTCACCTTCATGTCTTTCCAAACCCGTATGACTTACTTTCTCCTGTGAAACACAAAGAAATATTTAGCAGAATGTTCACGCTGCTCTTTTCCATACAATGAAAGTATATAGTGACCAGGGGCCGTGAAGCTACAAAAAGGAAGGAGAACACCGTAAAAGTGATGTTTTGCAATTCTTCGGACGTCTAAGGAAGTCATACGCCTCTGGTATCAGCTTTAGCTCTGGACCCTTCTGGCGCTCGGCTGGTTCTGGGACGTGAAGTTCTGGGACTTGGCTGGGATGGATGCGGCTCTACAGGCCTTCCGATCTCTGCAGCCGCGTGAATGGTGAGTCCGTCACGCTCCTGATATCAGTTCACGCCTGTATCTCTACAACAGCGAGCGTTCACGAGTCATGACCCTCCGCAAGGTTTGATGTACGTTATACCTCATCTCTCAGGAATGGGAGTGCGTTCTCAAGTCAAATCAACCTCACACTAACTAACTGCACCCAGATGCTGTCCCGCGGAGAGCTCGGGTGTATTTTTGTGCTGTTGTCTTTAAAAGTGGAAGCCATGTGAAAATTGGGTGTCTCAAAATATTGGAAGCCAATTGGCTGAGCTGGAGCGCTCTTCCGCTTGGCGATTAGTAAAGCGCCACGCCTCATTTACAAGTTCATCAACTTGGGTAAAGTGGCATCTCTTTAAGAGCAGATGCCAAACATACCGGCTAAATGAAACACACGGCCCATGTGGAGCTCATAAAGTCAGTGACCTGGAGAGGGTAACGGGAATTGACACTGGAGTTCTGCCTCTTTTAGTCATGTGCTTTCGGGAGGGCTCAAAGTCATTGACACCAATTCTCATTTGTATTGATTACAGCTTGTGTATTTCTACAGCTTAAGTGGGTGAATCTCATCAGACCTGCCCAGAGGATGTTCAAGTCATATTTTACCCATAAAAATCAATTTAGAAAAGATTCAGAGCGTTTATTTGCCGAAAATGACGACGGGTCAAAATAAGAATATAGAGGCCGTGATTTCAGACCTGGAATAATCCGAAGAAAACAAGTTCATGTTCATTATTAATCAACACAATACTGATGTTTTAACAGAGTTCAGAAATCAATATGTGCTGGAATAATCCTGAGTGTCAATCACAGCTGTCATGTGTCTTGGCATGCCCTCTGCCAGTCTTTCACATTGCTGTTGGGCGACTTTATGCCACTCCTGGTGCAAACATTCAAGCATCTCGGCTTTGTTTGATGGCTTGTGGGCATCCATTGTGGTGATGTGGGCGTGGCCCAGCGACATCTGTGGAGAGCGAGGCTGGGAGAGGAAGAACGTTAAGGATTGACACCTGTGGAAAATGATCTCTAACAGCTGTTCTGTGTTTCAGTGAGAGCTGGAGAGGGATAAAAAGGGTGTCCGGACTGCCGGAGGGGAGAGAGATGCACAACGCTGACTGTGTGTTCAATCATTGCATGTTGAGTTGAAAAGCTGTTTGATGTTGATGCTGACATGTGTAGAAATAAAACTCACGGTGGATTGTTCACCCGGCTCCCGCTTCCTC
>JAVLUX010000038.1:1892500-1905000 GCA_032164185.1 Moxostoma hubbsi | reverse complement strand
AATGTCATCGACATTTCCAGGGGTGAATGTCATCGACATTTCCAGGGGTGAATGTCATCGACATTCCCAGTGGTGAATGTCATCGACATTCCCAGTGCTGAATCTCATCGACATTCCCAGTGCTGAATCTCATCGACATCGACAAATGTTATTTTTTTGCAGATCATTTTTTTTTTTTTTTTTTTGCAGATATATATATTTGGTAGGAGATAGGCACCAAAAAAAATCACCTTGGGACATTTTTTTAAATCGTGCGGTTCAGGGCTTCCGTAGCAGGGCAGATCAGGCTTGTAAAGTCTCTTATAATGAGTACAGACTAACTCTCATTCAAACTAAAGCAAAATACCAACTATTATTAAACAAAACTTGATTTATGCATTATGCATTCATTTATTTCCCAGTTGAGTCAGGTTAAGCTCACTTCTAGGGGACAACTTGGTACCCAAATTACATCCAAGTACACACACAAGCGCTGCATTTTACTGCAAGTGGGTCCATTCCCCATTTTCTTTGGTTTTGCGACTTGTTTGTCTCGTCTTGGGTACTTTATGTACCCTGTTCAGTGTCAAGATCCAATATCGTTCCTCTTTATCATTGTCAGTTTCTTCATTTGTTTTTAAACGATTCTGAGTGATAGTCGAAACTTTCCCACCGTTTTTATTTGGAGAATGATTGCTTCCTCATGTGAACACTCAACACAGTCTTACAGACCAGTGCAAGGAGAATAGAGACTGTATTTGTGATCAATAGCCGAGGTTTTGCCATGTTCAGGTGACACAATGTTTCGTTTACTTTTAAGTACTTTTTCTCTGGCTAAGATTGTGAAATTGTCATGTTTACTGCGATGCGTTATACATCTTTATAATGGGTTTCCAATGCGACGTTGGAGCCAAATATCTGCTCCGAATTTTGTGTGAAGTTTCTCATTTGACATCAAATGGCACAAAATGTGTCTTCACACATCAATCAGTTGTTCTTAACATGTTTATGATGTCGCTGATGAATGGCAGACTGTAATATTGCGTTCTGAACACCACAGCATGTGTCAATCATCATCTCACAACATGAAAACAAAGTTGTGTCGTTGACGGCTTTATTAATTCCCTGAAAATGTGTTTATAATTGGGAGATGATCTCCATAGCAATTTGCATACTCCTAATTTGCCGATCATTGACTGGATGATTAACTGCGTTCGCAACAGGTTTGACTTCCGGAACGTGGCATATCTCCGAGTGAAACTGAATATTCATCAGTAAATCACTTGTTCCCATTGATTAGGACTTGATTTGTATTTTGCATCCTGATAAACCAGCATTTAAAATCTGTCCAGCTCATTTTTTGTGATTTGATTTATGCCAAAATGTAAAACAATACAGGCAGCATGGAATAAAACATTGCACGAATGAAGGAAGCTGTAAACTGGCGTCTCTCTCTCTCTCTCTCTCGCCTGCTCATCCTCTCGCTCTCTCTCTCGCCCTCTCGCTCTCTCTCTCTCTCACTCTCTCACTCACTCTCTCTCTCTCCCTCTCTCTCTCACTCTCTCTCTCTCTCTCACTCACTCTCTCTCTCTCTCGCTCACTCACTCTCTCTCTCTCTCTCGCTCTCTCGCTCTCTCTCTCTCACTCTCTCGCTCACTCTCTCTCTCTCTCTCTCGCTCTCTCTCTCACTCTCTCGCTCTCTCTCTCGCCCTCTCGCTCTCTCTCTCTCTCACTCTCTCACTCACTCTCTCTCTCTCCCTCTCTCTCTCACTCTCTCTCGCTCACTCACTCTCTCGCTCACTCTCTCTCTCTCTCTCTCTCTCTCGCTCTCTCGCTCTCTCTCTCACTCTCTCTCTCTCACTCGCTCTCTCTCTCTCTCGCTAACCCATTCGCACGCTCTCTCGCTTGCTCACTCTCTCGCTTTCTCTTTCTCTCTCTCTCGCTCGCCCACTCGTGCACTCTCTCTCTCTTGCTCGCCCACTCGAGCGCTCTCTCCCTGCACGTCAATCCACCCCGCGTTGGATTATGGGCAAGATAGCATCAGCGAGTGTACATTGGCTGTACACTTGAAATCAGAGTGCATTGTGGGTAAGAAT
Organism: Moxostoma hubbsi; assembly: GCA_032164185.1. Taxonomy (NCBI): domain Eukaryota; kingdom Metazoa; phylum Chordata; class Actinopteri; order Cypriniformes; family Catostomidae; genus Moxostoma; species Moxostoma hubbsi. The sequence continues at coordinate 1,902,925 of JAVLUX010000038.1, read as the reverse complement.
GTTTGAAATGTGTATAGCATTGCCTATATGCATGCTATAACATGTTAGTAACACCAATCTAGATAATGCTAACATGTTTTAGCATGTATCTAGGCAATGCTAACATGTTTTAGCATGTAGCTAGATGTTAAAACTTCCTAGCAACATGCTAACAATGCCTAGATATATGTCAATACATGTTAAAAATACCTAGCAACAAGCTAGCAACACATAGCTACGTGTTAAAACATGTGAGCATTGTTTAGATTGATGCTAAAACATCCTAGCAACATGCTACCAATGCCTACCTACCTATAAGTTACTTGCTACAAACACCTACCAATATGCTAGCAACACCTAACTATATGCTAAAAACACCTAGCAACATGCTAGCAACACCTAGCTACTTGCTAAAACATGTTAGCATTGCCTAGCTTGATGCTAAAACATGCTTGCAATGTCTAGCGACATGTTTAAACATGCTAGCAATGCCTAGTCATACCTGTGCACCAGAACATCTCACAGACATGGGGGTGAGCTCTTTCAATTTGGCGCAGTTGGTGGGATATTGGGGTGATGAGTTTTGCCAAGGCAACGACCACTCAGGTACATTTCCTGAAGAAAAGGTACCTATCTAGTTTTTAATTAAAATGTTTGTTCTGTAAAGAAAGTCATATTTCAAGCATTTCATCGCAACACTTTAGCGTGAAGCTGAAGTATGTCACTTTTTCTGTGTTGAAGTACTTTTCTCTATAATAAACTCTAAATAAGCCATAGACAAACTCTTCATCAGATTTAAATGTTTATACTCTGTTTGAGGAATATATTGTGTTTGTAAGTGGTTATAAGAATATATATAAGTGTTTACTACAGAACTGTGTTTCTGCAGCTGTGGTGCCCACGCCAATAAATCTTAAACTACACGTCACATAAACATCCAGTCAGTAATGAGTCTGATGTTAAAGGAACATTCCGGGTTCAATACAAATAAACATCAATTGATTTGTGGCACTAAAATTGATTTTGACTCGTCTTGATTTAGAGATGGATTTTGTGTGGTGAGATCTGAGATTTATTGCGTGCACTCTTGGAGCGTGTAAATTTCATCACGTTGTAACGATTAGGAACATGTAGGGTTTTGAGCAAATATTACACAAGTAGATGTTCATTGCAATAAGATACAGTGAAACATTTGATTTAACAGTGGTTTTAAACAAATGTACTTAACACAATATACAGGATGTGTGGCTTTGTTCCAAATGATAACATGTTTCAACCATTAATATTAACGGTTACACTCGATTCTTTCTAATCACCCCTCGGACTGTGTATTCATGCTAGTACTGTCAATCAACTTGTCCAGCAGGTGAACTGAAATCAGTTTGTTCTTTTCTCGATGTGCTCGCTTGAGATTCGTTTTCTTGTGTGTTTTGCAATCTTGTCAAATGGTTATTTCTTGTAACCCGAAGGAGGGCGGACCAGCTCATAGGTGCGTTGAGCCACCTACCATATTGGGGTGAAATGTCTTGTCGATTAGCGAACATTTGCTACACTTTCTATGGGAAAGTGCCATTCGCCGTCGATTCGCCTCTCATAATCACGTCGCGTTTGGTGTTAAAAGGCCTGAGGTGCTTTTATAAAATGATAAGCTTCATATTTTGCCCCAAGTGAAGGAGTTCAAGTACCTCGGGGTCTTGTTCACGAGTGAGGGGACAATGGAGTGGGGGGTTGGCCGGAGAATCGGGGCAGCGGGGGCGGTATTGCACTCGTTCCAGCACACCATTGTCACGAAAAGAGAGCTGAGCCGGAAGGCAAAGCTCTTGATCTACCGGTCCATTTTCGTTCCTACCCTCACCTATGGTCATGAAGGCTGGGTCATGACCGAAAGAACTAGGTCACGAGTACAAGCGGCCGAAATGGGATTCCTCAGAAGGGTGGCGGGCTTGTTCCTTAGAGATGAGAAGCTCAGTCATCCGTGAGGAGCTCGGAGTAGAGCCGCTGCTCCTTTGCGTCGAAAGGAGCCTGTTGAGGTGGTTTGGGCATCTGGTAAGGATGCCACCGGGGCGCCTCCCTAGGGAGGTGTTTCAGGCACGTCCAGCTGGGAGGAGGCCTCGGGAAGACCCAGGACTAGGTGGAGAGATTATATCTCCACACTGACCTGGGAACGGGTCCCCCAGTCAGAGCTGGTTAATGTGGCTCGGGATAGGGAAGTTTGGGGCCCGACCCGACTTCGGATAAGCGGTTGAAGATGGATGGATTGATTGATAAGCTTCACATATCTGCCGTTAAAACCTCCAAAAATGGGTCTCATTCACTTTCATCTTCATCAAATTAAATGTACACTTCAAACTTGCATATCTGACAAAAATATATTTTTGGGGTTGCCATGGCTTTGTCTTGAATAATGAGCCGAAAACACTGTTATATTAGTATATTTTTGTATAATGTATTTGCATTCTTGTTCTTCCTCCATTTTTGTCCCAACTTAGAGTTTGTGTGTCTTAATGTCAAATATATGAGTGTTTGCAGTCTGTAACGACACGCTTGTAAAATTTGATATAGTGGTTGAACCTTTGCACCACATCCCTCAATTTGTTCCCCTAAGAGTTTGATTTTTAGCTGTGTTTTGGAGGTGTGTGTGTGTGTGTACGTCACTGTCACATATTCTTGTAACATCTACAAGAAAACCGTGTGTTTGAATGTTTGATTTGTGTTCACTGCAGTTACAGATGTGGCTCTGTTTTATTAAGTTGTAATACAGATTCTGGAAATCGTCCCATGGCAGGTTGATGTGCATGTTTCTGGCTGTTTCTGAAGTCATTTAGTTCAGGAACAGCTGCAGATGGGAGCAGCCCCCCGGTGGGTCGTTATATCAGCACGCCGGGCCTCCGAGAGCCCGAGAACGTGGCCACATGTGCGTAGGGTGAGCTCTGTGATCGGCTAGTGTGGCCTGACTTTGTATTCACCTCTCAATCAAACGTCTTGTCCGAGGCTCCTCTGAGAGGCTTTCATGCATCAGAACGGAGGTTACCAGGGGACACAGAGAGTTCTAGATAGACTTGATTGTGAGGCGCGGCGCTTTGGTGCGATTAGCACAGGTCAGCGCTGTCTGAAAAGCATGCTAATGTACACAGTCACTGTCGATTAAGCTGACAGCCCAATGAAAATCTACGACACATGCGGCCTCTCTTGTGTCTAATGCAGGCCGTCCGGTCACGTCTCATGGGACAAATGAACGGTCAACTTTGACCGCATCATCAAACAGACTGATGTCTCGGCCTTCCTTTCAAAAATGTGAATTGTAGAATTTATCATCATGTCTTGGCGTGTTTCTGCAAGATCTTTTAAGCCCAGAGTAACCTTGGGTTAAAGAGTTAATTCATTAATAAAAAATAAAGAATTAGCCTTATTTTCCCACTTCTGTGGGACATAAAATGGGATGTTTAGTAAAGTGTGACCAGCAAGAATAAAGCTTTTACAACTCTGGTCTTCTGAAGTCACACGATGGATTTTTGTGAGGAAAAGACCCATATTTATGCTAATAAATGGAAATGTTGTCCTCCACCATAACTCGTAAATGTGATTAACATTTGCCAACCAATGCATCATTACAGGTTTGAGACCAATGATGCCATTGAATGCCATTGGTTTGCAGCGTGGCAAGTTTGATGTGGAAAATCTTAATTTGTGTTACACTTTTTGGCTGAACCATTCCTTTAAATACCTTGTTAATTGGCTCAATGGTGAAGGTGTCTAGCGGGGTAGATTAGATGTTGACTATGAGAACTGATTGTTCTCTTAATGTTTTGAATGCAGGAGAAATGGGCAGGAGTAAAGACCCGAGCGACTTTGACTAGGGCCAAATTGTTATGGCCAGACGACTGGGTCAGAGCATCTCTGAAACGGCAAGGCTTGTGGGGTGCTCCCGGGCAGCAGTGGTGAGTACCTACCAACAGTGGTCAGTGGAGGGACAATCCAGCGACAGGGTGTTGGGCACCCAAGGCTCATCGATGCCTAAGGGTAACGAATGCTATCCCGTCTGGTCCGAACCGACAGAAGGTCTACTGTGGCACATTTCATAGGATTTTTAATGATGGTTAATGGAGGCATGTGTCACAACACACAGTGCATCGCACCCTGCTGTGTATGGGAGTGCGTAGCCGCACTGGTCAAGAGTGCCCATGATGACCCTTGTCCACCATCGATACCACGTAAAATGGGCACACGAGCAGCGGAACTGGACCTTGGAGCAGTGGAAGAAGGTCACCTGATCCGATGAGTCCCAACTTCTTTTACATCACGTGGACGGCCGTGTACATGTGCACTGTATACCTGGGGAAGTGATGGCGCCAGGAGGCACAGCGGGAAGACGACAAGCCGGTGGAGGGAGTGTGATGATCTGGGGAATGTTCTGCTGGGAAACTCTGGGTCCGGCCATTCATGTTGAAGTCAGTTTGACACGTTCCAACTACCTAAACATAGTTGCAGACCAGGTACACCCCTCTATGGCAGTGGTGTTTAGTGATGGCAGTGGCCTCTTTCAGCAGGTGCCCTGCCACACTCCACACATTGTTCAGGAATGGTTTGAGGAACATGATGAAGAGTTCCAAGGTGTTGCCTTGGCCTACAAATTCCCCAGATCTCAATCCGATTGAGCATCTACGGATGTGCTGGAACAACATGTCCGATCCACGGTGGCTCCACCTCACATCTTACAGGACTTGTCTTGGTGCCAGATACCACAGGACACTTTTAGGGGTCTTGTTGAGTTCATGCCTCGGCGGGTCGGTGCTGCTTTGGTGACACGCGGAGGACCAACAGCATATTAGGCAGGTGGTCATAATGTTTTGTCATATCAGTATATATTCCTTTCTAATTTACCAATATAGATGTACATCAAAAAAGTCATTTTACTTTGCCCTCAACAAGCATTTAAATACATCATTCGCTCAGAGAATATCATGAACATAATCGCATAGCATCTCAAATGTTCCTATTTTTCCCATAAATTTGTAACTTGGTTGGAAACCACTTTCTCATTGCTTTTCTTGGATCAAACTAGTAAACTAGAGCCTAAACCAGTACACCTCACAACATCACCCCATCACATCCATAAGCTCATAACACTACCCAACAAAGGCAAAACGCAGTCATTTTAAACTGATAATGAGAAAACTGGCTTCCTTGTTGATTTATAAAATAATTTTGCTGTTTTCTCAGAATGTTCTCTAGGTGTAGTCGAGCCAAATCTGTCTCTCACAAAACAGATCATAATCGAAGAGACACACTTTCACTCATAACCTAATTTACAAAATGTGCAGTTACTGCGTTTTGCCTTTGTAGGGCAGTAAAACCCTAAATCTCATCTTTGGAAGCGAGAACATTTCTACAAGAGGAATGCCGAGAGCTTGGTCTTGTTTGAGTTCACAGATGGGACATCATTGTCATCAGTATAGCTCCGTTTGTCTAAACACACCAGCACATTATCACCAAACCTCATGGTCATTTATTCCTCACAGCAGTGTAGCATTGAGTTTTGTGCTCTCTTTTATAATAGCACTGATCATCCGTTAAATATGAGCCCCACAACCTTGTTAAAGAAGACTAGTTATTCATCTGACCGCTCATGTGTCTCATTGTTAGCCGACCTACTCTTTTAGCTCAGTATTTTGCAGGAAAAAATGTCCCCTGGCATTTAGTACCCTATAGAAGTATGTGATAGATCAGCTCTGGAAGATATGTGTGGTTGAGTAATTTGATTAGGCCGTCTTGGGAGTAAAATGCACTTTGACACCGAGCTGTGCAGTATAGCTTTTAATAGATATCAGGACTCAAAGAACATTAAACAGAGAGAGATCTATAGTTTTTCATGAGCGAGACCGCGTTCCCATGACCTCACGAGTACTCTTTCTTCTTTAACAAAAATTGCAAATGTTTTGTACTAAATCGACGTGCTGTGAATGTAGTTTCTAGGGAATGTTAGCAGTAAAGCTTCCAGGAATATTCTGGGTTCAATACAAGTTAAACTCAATTGACAGCTTTTGTGGCATAATGTTGATGACCACAAACATTTATTTTGACCCATCCATCCATCCATCCATCCTTCCCAATCCAATCCCATTCATTTAAGGTCGATCCATCCATCCATCCATCCATCCATCCATCCATCCATCCATCCCAATCCAATCCCATTCATTTAAGGTCGATCCATCCATCCATCCATCCATCCATCCATCCATCCCAATCCAATCCCATTCACTTAAGGTCCATCCATCCATCCATCCATCCATCCATCCATCCATCCCAATCCAATCCCATTCACTTAAGGTCCATCCATCCATCCTTCCCAATCCAATCCCATTCATTTAAGGTCGATCCATCCATCCATCCATCCCAATCCAATCCCATTCATTTAAGGTCGATCCATCCATCCATCCATCCATCCATCCATCCATCCATCCCAATCCAATCCCATTCACTTAAGGTCCATCCATCCATCCATCCATCCATCCCAATCCAATCCCATTCACTTAAGGTCCATCCATCCATCCATCCCAATCCAATCCAATCCAATCCCATTCACTTAAGATCCATCCATCCATCCATCCACCCACCCCGGCTTATCCGAAGTCAGGCTGCGGGGGCAGCAGCCCAATTTTTCTTAAAAATAAAGCACTTACAATGGGGTCAATGGGGCCAATCTGTAAACGTTAAAATACTCACGGTTTCAAAAGTATAGATACGTAAAAAATATGTATGTTTACACTGTTTATAGTGTGATAAAATTGCTTACCAATCTATTCTGTCTAAAGTTTTTTTAATTTAACAATTTTACAACTTTCACAAAATTTGTAAAGCTAAAATTATCCAGCCAAGAGCCACAAGTTTTTTTCTCGTTATTGTTATTGAATTAATATTAACAACGTATCATACAGCGGCAGATCTATTAAGCTACATCTACATGTGCACTTCAGGTCTGAAATGTTTATACAAATACACTTTTGTTTTTGTCCTGCCGTTTACATTCGCTTTAGCCATACGTAAATGACAGTGTTCGCAATAATAACTCGCCAAGACGAGCATTTTTGAAGTGAATCTGACTTAAATTTGACTTGATTGAATGCGTGATCTGCATTACCGCAACTCTGCGAGCACTCGAGACTCGTGTATTTAAAGGATCGGCTTTATTCAAATGCTAGCGCACCATCTGGAGCACCTCTCGATCACGTTGTTCTTTCACCCCATGAAAATCCTCGGGAGTTTTTTTGTGTGTGTGCAGCTGAATGCCGTAGATTCCCATCATGCCATGCTGGAATGAGAGCAGGTTTCTGTCTCCGTTCTAAAGCTCTGACTGACTACCAGCTGTTCCAGCTACCGTTCAGTCAATAATGCTATTATATTGTCTCTTATTTGTGAAGAGTTAACACTGATCTTGCATGATAAAATATCTGTTTTGCAGCATGGCATGTATTTTTAAAAGGAGACGCAGTTCTTGCAGTAGTCTTGGAGAAGGATTGAGAAAGATGCCATGTGCTCGGGATCTTTCCTAAATGGTTGAATGTTATCGGGAGTTAATTAACCTCCGGGGTTTCAGCCAAAACCTCTCTTGGTTTGCTAGAAGGATCAGTCTGCCGAAACAGCTCTTTCCTGTGCTTGAATAACTCGCTAATGTTTTTGCTTTACAAAGTATTTCTGAAGGTGTTTCTTAAACTATGGGCACTTTTGGTCCTGTGGACTTGATATATAATATATAAACTTCTTTAAAATGCACTTCTAAAACTCAAACACTAATTTGTTCGATTTTGTCCGCTACGATGTCGTTTACATTTCTGTCATTTTTAAAATATTATTCCTAAATTTACACATTTCGGTCCACTTCAAATTTCCATTATTAGCATTTTACTTATCCTAAATAAACACAATTAAATAGTTTTATAATATATAAAAGTAATATATAAGTAATATTAAATAATATACACAACAAAATTGTTATTTATTTATTAATAATAAATATGTTAAAATTCGAGTTAATTTTTGTTTTGACAAATTTGACAATTACAGCTTGAGTTAAAATACATACAATTTTTTTTTTTAATAATATTCTGTTCTATATTACCTTGATTTGTTTTCTGTGTATTATTAACACATTGCGTCGTATTTCAGATATAATAAAATACACTGAATTTTGGTAGAACTTTAGTGGTTTTAGTAGTTGCTGTTTGTGGTGGAAATGACACCGCAATTGAAGGATGCTCTTAATTTGTTATGATAAATATTATATTGATGTATGTGATTGATATTATATACACTCACCTAAAGGATTATTAGTAACACCATACTAATACTGTGTTTGACCCCCTTTCGCCTTCAGAACTGCCTTAATTCTACGTGGCATTGATTCAACAAGGTGCTGAAAGCATTCTTTAGAAATGTTGGCCCATATTGATAGGATAGCATCTTGCAGTTGATGGAGATTTGTGGGATGCACATCCAGGGCACGAAGCTCCCGTTCCACCACATCCCAAAGATGCTCTATTGGGTTGAGATCTGGTGACCGTGGGGGCCATTTTAGTACAGTGAACTCATTGTCATGTTCAAGAAACCAATTTGAAATGATTCGAGCTTTGTGACATGGTGCATTATCCTGCTGGAAGTAGCCATCAGAGGATGGGTACATGGTGGCCATAAAGGGATGGACATGGTCAGAAACAATGCTCAGGTAGGCCGTGGCATTTAAACGATGCCCAATTGGCACTAAGGGGCCTAAAGTGTGCCAAGAAAACATCCCCCACACCATTACACCACCACCACCAGCCTGCACAGTGGTAACAAGGCATGATGGATCCATGTTCTCATTCTGTTTACGCCAAATTCTGACTCTACCATCTGAATGTCTCAACAGAAATCGAGACTCATCAGACCAGGCAACATTTTTCCAGTCTTCAACTGTCCAATTTTGGTGAGCTCTTGCAAATTGTAGCCTCTTTTTCCTATTTGTAGTGGAGATGAGTGGTACCCGGTGGGGTCTTCTGCTGTTGTAGCCCATCTGCCTCAAGGTTGTACGTGTTGTGGCTTCACAAATGCTTTGCTGCATACCTCGGTTGTAACGAGTGATTATTTCAGTCAAAGTTGCTCTTCTATCAGCTTGAATCAGTCGGCCCATTCTCCTCTGACCTCTAGCATCAACAAGGCATTTTCGCCCACAAGACTGCCGCATACTGGATGTTTTTCCCTTTTCACACCATTCTTTGTAAACCCTAGAAATGGTTGTGTGTGAAAATCCCAGTAACTGAGCAGATTGTGAAATACTCAGACCGGCCCGTTTGGCACCAACAACCATGCCACACTCAAAATTGCTTAAATCACCTTTCTTTCCCATTCTGACATTCAGTTTGGAGTTCAGGAGATTGTCTTGACCAGGACCACACCCCTAAATGCATTGAAGCAACTGCCATGTGATTGGTTGATTAGATAATTGCATTAATGAGAAATTGAACAGGTGTTCCTAATAATCCTTTAGGTGAGTGTATATTGTGTGAAAAATCCATTTTATTTTGTGCATTTCGCTCTATTTATTTAGGACATCCATTTAAGTTTGAAAAATGTTTAGTTTCGTAACATCATCGTAGAGCGTTTTCAAAAGTCTCCATTTTCAGTGTCTTCCAGTTTGGATGAGAGCCATAAACGTAACGAAATTAATGCTTTCTTTTAAACTAAACTGTATTAATGTGGGCGTGGCATTATATTATCATCTGGGAAAAAAACATTAAAGGAATATTCCGGGTTCAATGCAAGTTAAGCTCAATCGACAGCATTCGTGGCATAATGTCGTGCAAAAATGGAGGTTACAGTGAGACACTTACAATGGAAGTCAATGGGGCCCATTTTTGAAGGGTTTAAATGAATAATTCACTCTATGTTGAATCTGTTGAGCCAAACAATCTATGGTTTGTAAGTTTCACATGTTTATGGCACCCTCTAGTGGTTATTTGTGGTTAAAAAAAAAGTGGTTTCAATGTTTATATCGATCTGTTTACAATGAAATTTGACTCTTATGTTGGGATAAATGACAGGTGATTTTAATAAAGTAAAAGTGGCTAATGATTATTTTGTTACTGATATTTTAAAATGAGTATTTGCTGAATATAAGCAACTTGTGCTTGGTTAAAATTTAGTATATTGTTTTATTGAAAACCCCCTTTGAAATCCATGTATCAAATATGATACAACAGACTTTTGAAGAATATCTCTCAAATTGATAAATGAAAATTCTGACATATATATATTTTATAAGATATATTTAAAGTGTGAACACCTATTTTTGTGTATTTTCATAAATGTAGCCTGCTCTGTCATTATAAAAGTCTTATTATTTTACATTACAAGCTATTATGATGTCGCCTTAACTAGAGATGCATCGATCCAATACCGCCTCCGATACTGAAG